>CM035162.1:58373516-58973516 GCA_020205615.1 Panax quinquefolius
TTAGGGTTGAGCCAGCCGCCAACTCTGTGCACCAGAAAATAATTTCAGTTTTGAAATTTTGTGAACTTCCCGAACGCATAACTTCTTCGTTATAAGTCCGAATTGGCTCGTTCAAAAGCCTACGGTTCACAAATTACGTAATCTACATGACCATTCAAGAATTTTATCTATTTGACTTCGCTTGCTAAAAATTCACCTATTAGTTCACTTTTAACGAAAATAATAAACGTTTGTGAACGTTCAACGCTCGTTTCTTCAATCTAAGTTGGAATCTGGTCATTTTGGAGTCCTCAACTCTTAAATGCCTATTATGACTTGTCTCTATTGGAAAACAATGGTCTCGTGATCAAACTCAAAATTTGACTTCTATTCCGAGAATTTTATGTATTCGACGTTTATCGTCCAATCGTGCAAATTCCGACAATTCTTCATTCTTATGATTTGATCAACATTACAAAAGAACTTCATTCATCATGTGAACATCTCAACATACTTAATACAACAACTTATATTCATTGTTGGATTTTGACTTTATTCTTCATGAGCTTATAACTTGTCAAATTATAAACTACTTAAGATTTGATTATTCATGACTTATGACAATTAAGGTTTATTAATCATCATACTTTACATACTCTTCTCATATAAATTTACTTAGGTATATATGATACATATGATCATATAAATTCTTTTACATTCATATCATTTCTCTTAATAAACTTCTTATAAGTTCATATTATTTTCACATAAGTTTATAACTTATGATAGCTTAAATGACTTATTACCAACTTAATTGGCTTAAGTTCATTACTTACTCATTCATGTTTCTTAATCCAACTTTTTTTTATCATCCTATCATGGTAGAGATAGAAGATAATTGAGAAGAAGTCTTAATCTTTTGTAGTCTTGGTAAGTAGCTTGCTTCTTCTTCTTACTTATGGAATGACTTATGTGTAGCTTATTCTCTCTAACACTTAAGCACTTTAGATGTGTTGGATTAATTGATCAACCAACAAATGGCTAGCAAAGCTCTTCTACTTATAGACTTTCCAAGGTTAGGGTTGTAAGACCCCAACTTATTATTAATGAAATTTAATTTTCTCTATTTATTATTTTGAAATAGTAAGGGTTGATTTGATTAATGTGGATAGTTAGGGGTAAAATACGCAAATATTTTAAAATAAGCAAGTGCTTATGGAATATTCGTACTGTCGGGGAATATTCGTTTGGTCGTGGAATATTCGTACTGTCGGGGAATATTCGTACGACGGTGCAGCCATGTGTGGACCCCATAATGGAAAGCGATTGGATGAAGAAAACGACAAATATAAGTGGTTTAAAAATAACGGCGTAGTTGTTACCGTTAATACTTTTAAAATACTCAGTGGTTAAAACACACGAGAGTAATACCAGATTGCACCAATTATTGATTCTTACGAAGAAGGCATTACTTAATAATGATTATGTGAATTAATTTATCAAATTATTTTATTGATTTAATAATTCTGCGTTGATATTTTATATTGTTGTTGTTTCAATAATTGTCATTAGACAAAGATTTTTCATTATCGATGCAATAATTCATATTATCTGAATAATATTATTTGATAACATTATTAGCAATGTCTAGAAAGATCACATCTAAGGAGAGGTTTAGTCACCTAATTGCGTCTGCTAGTAAGGAGAAATTCTTATTGGAAAGCCCCTCTTTCCGAGAAGCGCACGGTTGTCAATATTGTGATTTCGTAATATTATTTGTGAATAATTAATTATTGATTCATATGATGAGGAAAATATTGATTTTATGTGGATATAGATGGAGAAAAATTTTAATGTGACAATTGTTGAAAATTGAAATTTTATCTTTTTACGATAAGATAATTCATTTAAATGTATTATTATATTTTAAATATATAATAATGGTGATATTTTTACAACGAATGTGGGATATATGAGTATCTGAGGAGGAAAAGTATTTTTGTTGCAATAAATGTTTAAAACATGTTAAACATGTATAATTGGACCCCATTTATTGATCTGAAATTTGATTATAGCTTTGTAAAATCGCTTGGTTTGTGGATTTCTTTTACCAATTTCGCTTGGAATTTGGAAAACTTTCTTCCGCAAAGTTGTAGAGAATTGAATTTCCTATATAAAGTTCATGTAATTCGAATTTTTTCGATAAAAGGGCTATTTATTGTGAATTATTGAAGTTTGACTCAAAATAATTGATTTTTGGAAGTTTTAATTATTATTTTAAAGAAAACGCTTTTTTGCATTTAAGTGGGCTAACATGTGATATTAATTCTTTGAAATCGGATCTTCAAAGATGGGCTAAGGAAATTTATAATATATATTAATATTTTATTAAATTTTTCGCTTTGGTGTTCTAAGCATTTTCCTATAAATAGGGTGCTTAGGTTAGAATTGAAAATCACACGAAATTAAAGTTTTCTCTCTATATTATCGAGCGTGTTCTTGTGAGTATTTTGAGTATACTTTGAGTATTGTTAGGCGATGTAAGTTCTCTTGACCTTATACCCTTTATTCCAAATTAGAAGTACTAATCTTTCGAGGTAAGGGATATTTTTTTTCCGTAATGATATTATTTCTTCAATATCATTATGTTGAAATATTGTTCAAGTTTTTATCAAATTTGGAACTTTTGGTGTTTGAGTTACTATTCACGACGATACTGACCTTTATTCACGTGATACTATTATTCATCGAAAAATGAAAAATTTTATTTTCATTCAAAATATCTATTCGGATACTAGCTTTGATTGTATCCATGTTTTGATCATTCTTGAATTTTACACCACCGTGATTATTTTTGAGGTATTTTGGACATGGATAAAACAAATACGAATCCTTAATCCTTAATTCTTGTCATTTTGTTTCTTTGGATTCGTTTCTTTAAAAATATTTTCATCATCCTCGGTCTTAAATGATGATATTATGGAATATCTTTGGCATGTAGTGCAAAGATGAATGATTTCGATGAATATCTTTGGTAGTAGTGCAAAGATGAACAGTGTTTAGATGAACATGACTAATCGATGAATATCTTTGGCACGTAGTGCAAAGATGAATATTTGATTCAGATATATATTGATTGATGTTACGGGGGATAAAAGATGAGCGATGAACTTTTAAATTCATACATAGAAGATAGTAGTTTGCATTCTCTACTTAACTCTTCTAATGAATTATTATTTCCGCTGCGAATATTGATTTAAAATTTGTTGTCTATTGTATTCTATTAGATTTTTTCCTGTTGAAGACTAACGATAATTTGTTGTATATTATCTTAGTCATAATATTCTTTACTGGGCTAGTTGAGCTCACCCTTTTCCTTTTTGTTCCATTTTTCTTCTCAGGAGGCGAGAATATAGCGAGTATGAGTCGGGGTATGGAATGAAGGTTCTAGAGAGAGTTGTTTAGTAGTCCTCACCATTTTTGTAAAATAATGTATCAATAAATGTGATGAGGATTTATTTGAGTATAGATATTGTCTAGAAGATAATATTTGTATTCAAACTCACAGTTTTACTGTTGTAATAATAAAGTTGTAGTTGTTTACGTACCGTGTATTGACAACTCGTAATGGGTGATGTATACCTATTTTGGGGGCGCCACGGTTGGTATCGAGCTTAGGATATGATCTCTGGCATGAGATCGGGGAATAGAACTAGGAGGGAGAGACGAGTAAATCCTTCGCTAGTGTGTCCTACCTAAGCTTATTTGTTAGTTGGTCGAGTATATAAGGATATTATGTGATATATTGATTTCCTTAATTAACCCTTGTTTTTTGATGGTATTTGAGAATGTCGAATCGAGAATATTAACAATGGAAATGAGACCGTGGAGACGCTGTACTCACCAACGAGGAGAACGTGCAACAGTGGCAATGTTCCTCTTGTGAACAACACCAACGAAGCGAGATGATGAACGAGGGATGTTTAGAAGCTTTTTGCAGTTCATGCAAAATCGACGAGGAGACTCGTGTTCAAAATCTGAGGAGGAAATGATAGCAATTCACGGGTTGTCACAACCCAAGCCAGTTCAAAGAGTTGGGACCACGAATTTAAGGAAAGCGAGATCCGATCATGGCGGAAACATGGGTCAAGCAAATTACCAAGATATTCGATGTCTTAGGATGCGGAGAATAGAAGGTTCCATTCGCCACCTTTATGTTCCGTGGCGAGGTAGACTCTTGGTGGTGAGATGCGTGAAGCGCACTCCATCCGGTACTTTTCGGCATGTCTTGGGAGACATTTCAGACATTATTTAATGACAAATACTTTCACGAAAGTGTTCGTCATATAAAGGAAGTGGAGTTCATCAGATTAGAACAAAACAACATGGCGGTGTCTCGAAGACGAGGTAAAGTTTGCGAGAGTTATCCGTTTGCACCTCATTTGGTGGAGAATGAGGAACGTATGACGCGGATGTTTAAGAGAGGTTTGAAACCCTAAGATACGACAATATCTCATTTCTCATAAATTTTCTCTCTATTTAGATGTTGTTAATGAGGCTCAATTGTTAGAGCGAGATAACGAGTATGTTCAACCGAGGGACCATAACTTGAGGATCGTATTTTTAGAGATAGCATCAATGAGAATAATGATAACCGGCGCGGAGAAAGAAACAGAGAGACAAAAATGGTAACCACTCTGGTGGTAATCATGGCCATGAAAATAGAAGAAGCGAGTCGGGAGGAGATTTTAAAAGAGGAGATTTAACAACGACCATGTGAAAGCGACGGTCTTGCAAGAAAGAACTTGTTCTAAGGAGGAGAAGCGTCCCGGTCATATGCTACAAATGCGGAAAAGAGGGACATATCATCCAAGCGCCATTAAAACAGTTCAAGGTATGCTATAATTGTGGAAAGGAAGGACATATCGCTCTAGATTGTATGGTAGCGAAACCTAGTTCAATGAGGACGGTGACTGGCTATACGGAAAAGTCAAAGTCAACAATTTGGGAAGAAGCGTTTGTTGTGGTTGGTCAAAATGCGAGGAACCCAAACGAGGTGATCACGGGTAAGCTATTTATAAATTCTTGCGAAGTTTATACCTTACTTGATCACCGGGGTATACCCATTCATTTATCTCTCTACATGTGCTCAGCGTTTAAACTTGACTCAGGAGAAATTAGACTTTGACCTATCTATGGAAACTCAGTTAGGAGAAACTTTCATCACATCCATTGTTTATAAATCTTGTTTGATTCAAGTTGGCACCATCACCTTACCTATTGACCTTATCTCTTTAAATATACTTGCTTTTGATGTGATTTTAGGGATTGATTGGTTAACTACTCATCATGCCAAAATTGATTGTTTTCGTAAGGTTGTTAGTTTTCATATTCCTAACCAACTGTGTTATGCAATTCAAGCAACTAAACCATTAAAATCAATCACCATCATATCTAATCATAAAGCTATTCGTTTTATGAAAAACGGATGTCAAGCTTTCTTAGCCCATGTTATGGATTTGAATAAAGACACGTCAAATTTGAATAATATTCTGTTGTTATTGACTTTCTGACGTATTTCCGAAGAACTTCCCGATCTACCCCGTAACGTGAAGTTGAATTCTTTATTGATCTTGAAACTGGTACAAAGCCCATTTCTAAAACCCCATATCAAATGGCTCTATTGAACTTCGGGAGTTAAAGGTCCAACTACGAGGAATTGTTGGACATCGGTTTCATTAAATCCTAGTACATCTCCTTGGGGGTGCAACTTTGTATTGACTATCGGGAATTGAACCATGTCACCATCAAGAATAGGTATCCTCTACCTCGTATTGATGACTTGTTTGACCCGGTTGCAAGGCACAATTCTTTTCAAAATCGATCTTCGATTACGGATATCATCATTTGAAGATTAGAGGCGAGGATATTCAAAGGCGCCTTGAGAACTTCGGTATGGGCATTATGAATTCTTAGTCATGTCTTTCGGACTAACTAATGCTCCTATGGCTTTCATGGATATGATGAACAAAAGTATTCAAGGAATATTTGGATCGGTTTGTTGTTGTCTTTATTGATGACATCCTCATATATTCCAAAAGTTGTGAAGATCATGAGCACCATTTGAAGTTGGTACTCAAAGGCTTCGTGAAAACAAACTATATGCCAAATTGAAGAAATCGAGTTACGGCGAGGAAGTAGCATTTCTTGGGCGCGTGGTGTCAAAACATGGAGTATCCGTGGACCCGACGAAGATTGAAGCAATACAAAGTTGAGAGCAACCGAAGTCGGTGACCGAAGTACGTAGCTTTTTGGGCTTAGCTGGTTATTATCGAAGATTCGTGGAAGGATTTTCTCGAATTGCTACTCCATTAACTCAGCTGACTCGAAAAGATATAAAATTCGTTTGGAGTGAAGAATGCGAGAAGAGTTTCCAAGAGCTTAAGAGGAGACTTATTTTAAGACTGTTTCTAACAATACCATCCGGTTCGGATGGATTTGTTATCTACAAATGATGCTTGAGCAAAGGGTTAGGATGTGTTCTCATGCAACGTGGGAAAGTCATAGCCTATGCCTCGCATGACAACTTAAAAGAGTATGAGAGGAATTATCCTACTCATGATCTAGAGTTAGCGTAATCGTTTTTCGCCGCTAAAGATATGGAGGCACTATCTATATGGGGAGAAAGTGGAGATATATTCGGACCATAAAAGCCTTAAATATTTCTTCACTCAAAAGAACTCAACATGCGGCGATGTTGGCTTTGAGCTATTGAAAGACTACGACCATACTATTCAATACCATCTTGGAAAAGCGAGCGTGGTAGTGGTGACGCGTTGAGTAGAAGATCGTATCACGAGGAGCGAGTGCGATGATGTCAAGTATACGTATAGAGCCAACTTTAATAGAAAAAGTTAAGGTTGCTCAAGCCACCGACTTCGGAGGCTGATCGTATGAAGAAGAAAGTACAAGAAGGAGCTATTAGGGCGAGAATTGATGAAGAAGGAATACTTGAGTCCACTCTAGACTTTGTGTTCCTAACGACTACGATTTGAAGTACAAGATTATGATGGAGGCACACGATACACCATTTGCAATCCATCCTGGAAGTACTAAAATGTATCGTGATCTTGACATACATTTTGGTGGAACAATATGAAGAGAGAGATTGCAAAGTTTATCTCGATGTGTTTAACTTGCTTAGCGTGTAAAGGCGGAGCATCTAGTACCTAAAGGGTCCGTTGCAACCACTTGAGATTACGAAATGGAAGTGGGAACACATTACTATGGATTTTGTTACGGGTCTTCCTACGGTTTCTCAAGGCATCAATGCTATTTGGGTTATTGTTGATAGATTAACCAAGTCCGCTCATTTCTTGCCGATCACGGAGACTTATTTCCTTGAGCGTCTTGCTAGTATGTACGTGAATGAGATTGTGAGTTTGCATGGCATGCCAAGTATCCATAGTTTGGATCATGACCCAAGATTCACTTCAAGATTTTGGGTTAGCTTGCAAAAAGCTATGGTATGGATTTGCGATTTAGTTGACATACCATCCCCAAGCAGACGGACAATCGAGAGAGAACTATTCAAACTCTTGAAGATCTATTAAGACTCTGTGTCCTAGACTTCAAAGGCGGTTAGGATAAGTATTTACCATTGGTGGAATTCTCCTACAACAACAGGTTATCGAGCAAGTATAGGTGTGGCTCCATTGAAGCATTATACGGACCGAAAATGTCGTTCTCAATATGTTGGGATGAGGTGGATGAAGCAACATTGTTGGGACCCGAGTTAATACGTATATACTCTAGAAAAGATCCAAATGATTCGACAATGAGCGTATACAAAGCAAGACAAGATAGACAAAAGAGTTATGCGGATCTTCATCGAAAGGACGTGGAATTTAGTATAGGGGATCATGTATTGTTGCGAGTTGCTCCATGGAAGGGAGTTACAAGATTTGGGAAGAGAGGAAAACTCAATCCACGATTTATTGGTCCATTTCAAATTCTTGACCGAGTAGGAAATGTAGCCTATAGACTCGCGTTACCTCCGAGTATATCTCGTGTTCATAATGTGTGTCACATATCTGTACTTCGTAAATATGTGAAAGACTCGAACCACGTTATAGAGTTAGAACCGGACGAGATAGCCGAAGACTTAACGTATGAGGAGGTACCTGTCAAGTGTTCGGTTTGTAATATTCTTGAACGCAATCAAATTGCATAAAAATGCGGAAACGTGTAAAATCAGAGTTTAAAAATTTACAAACCATATACCTGGATCACCCTTTATGCACAATTATTAATTAAACGAAAAGATAAAGAATAAAATCATACCCTTGAAATCGAGCTTCCTCAGGTACAAGTTCACCTCCAAATCCTTTCGCGTTCAACTTGAATCCACCGGGGTTTTGTTCCTTCCTTTGATCAACGTTAGCCACCCATATGTTTGGCCTCTAGAGGTGATCCACCAAGGAAAAATAAAGATTCAAGAAGATGGGTGGTTGGCTAAACCCTAGTTTTTCTATCTCTATAGAAAAGAACGTACTCTCCAATAAATTGGAATTATGTCGTAGTCTTGATATCTGACATAAGACTCATCTTATAAAGATATCAATTAACCCTATTAAAATAAGGTATTATTTAATTAAACTCTTTTAATTAAATGGGCTCCCTAATCTTATTAGGGATAATTAATTAAACTCCTTTAATTAATTTTCCTCTAATCAATTAGGAATAAATGAGAGTACTTATATTAAATTAATTCCTAAACTCTTTTAGAAATTAAAATAATAATAATTGTAATAATATTAATAAGACTCCTCTTATTAATTTATATTTAATATTTCTAAAATATTAAATAATAAATATTAAGCTATTTAATTTATTCTATCATCATAGATTAAATTAAATATACTTAACATATTATTACGATTATGCCATTAACTTCTTAAATAATTATTCTTCCTTTTATGGTGTGACCCTTTAGGTTCTCCATATTAAGCTTAGGTTGTGAATAAATCAATTAGAACAATTCTAATCTTATTTAAATAAATAAATTAAACAATTAATTTATTTAAATAAATAATATTTATTCTACAATAGGGATAAGCCTCCTAGCGATCAACGACTTTCCAGGATAATATAGATTTCAACATTAATCATTAAAGAACCTTTGAGTAAATAGTTACTAAAGACAATTCAATCCTTCTACCATCTGATGTCCCAATTAAATATAAGACATGGAATCTTGTCAAGTCTTATTTTATTTAATTATATGTATTTCGATCCTTAAATGCCTGACTCCAAATAATGCAAATTAGAAACTCCTTTCTAATTTCATTCGCCTTGCCGAGGACTCTTTGGGTTGTCATTTATCGAATCACATAGGACATTTCTCTTCTTTTATTAGAAGTGGTAGATTCTTTATTGATCATATATTATCTCCATGTACAACTTGTTATACCCAATCATACCCTTTGATATACCCTAAGGGTCTTAAAGACTAAGTCAAAGTATAACTCATCATACACAAGATACTATGATGATCTCAAGTCCAAGGATCACTTGTACTACTATCACTACTGAGAATTCCTATTGACGAAGCAAGTAAAACTCCATTAGGTATTCCTTAGCGAGCCACGTTCAATTGAACTTATTCTCTAATAAGCACCTACATACTTGCTTTAGTGTCTCCACACAAATGATCATGAGATCAATCATCCTCATCCAATGAAGCTGATAGCGTATGTACCCAATCTATCCAGGATTCACTAATCCCCAATTTAGTAATCCAATGATTGGGAACAATTTTAGTTTTAAGCTTTCTAAGAATTTAGATCTCATTAGAATGATCATCATCATTATTCTAAAAGCATTGCTTAAAACTATGGGTTTATCACATATATATAAACGACAGATTATGTAGATAATTAAAGCCTTTAATAAATTAATACTTTTAATTAATAAATGAATAAGATTGTTACAAAGTATATGCTTTATCATCAAACATGATTGGCTTGTGTGCATACTACTTTCATCAAGATCTTGGATAGGAAGGAGCATGTCCTATGCGCAAAGGTCATACCACAAGTTAAAGTTTTGTGGAAGAATCATGTTATAGAGGAAATGACCTGGGAATTGGAAACGGAAATGAATGCGAGGTATCCTCACCTTTTTGAAACACCAGGTACGTACGTCAATTTCGAGGACGAAATTTCATAAGGAGGGGATGTTGTAAGACCCCAACTTATTATTAATGAAATTTAATTTTCTCTATTTATTATTTTGAAATAGTAACGGTTGATTTGATTAATGTGGATAGTTAGGGGTAAAATCATAAATATTTCAAAATAAGCAAGTGGTTATGGAATATTAAATCTTTGTCGGGAATATTAGTTTGGTGGTGGAATATTAAATCTTGTGGGGAATATTAAATGCGCGGCAGTGACCATGTGTGGCCCCATAATGACCCCATGTAAGCGATTTGATGAAGAAAGCGATAAATATAAGTGGTTTAAAAATAACTTGGCGTAGTTATTCTTTATTATCTTGTTAAAATACTAAATTGGTTAAAACATAGTAGCACTGCGGTATTACACCAATTATTGATTCTTACGTAAGAAGGCACTACTTAATAATGGTTACGATAATTCTTTATTAAATTATTTTATTGATTTAATAATTCTTTGTGTTGATATTTTATATTGTTGTTGTTTCAATAATTGTCATTACACAAAGTATTTTTCATTATCGATGCAATAATTCATATTATCTGAATAATATTATTAGATAACATTATTGGCAATGTCTAGAAAGATCCATCTAAGGAGAGGTTTGGTCACCTAATTGCGGCGCATGAAGGAGAAATTCTTATTGGAAAGCCCCTTTTCACAGGGCTAATACGGTTGTCGATATTGTGATTACGTAATATTATTTGTTAATAATTAATTATTGATTCATATGATGAGGAAAATATTGATTTTATGTGGATATAGATGGAGAAAAATTTTAATGTGACAATTGTTGAAAATTAAAATTTTATCTTTTTCTGATAAGATAATTCATTTAAATGTATTATTATATTTTAAATATATAATAATGGTGATATTTTTACAACGAATGTGGGATATATGAGTATACGATGAGGAAGAGTATTTTTGTTGCAATAAATGTTTAAAACATGTTAAACATGTCGGTGGACCCCATTTATTGACTGAAATTTGATTATAGCTTGTAAAATTGCCCGTTTATGGATTTCGGTCAATTTCTGCTTGGAATTTGGAAACACTTTCTTCTGTAAAGTTGTAGAGAATTGAATTTCCTATAAAAAATCGCGAGATTCGAATTTTCTGATAAAAGGGCTATTTATTGTGAATTATTGAAGTTTCAAAGCTCCGAAATAATTGATTTTTGGAAGTTTTAATTATTATTTTAAAGAAAAACTTTTTTTTTGCATTTAAGTGGGCTAACATGTGATATTAATTGCTGAAATCAGATCTTCAAAGATGGGCTAAGGAAATTTATAATATATATTAATATTTTATTAAATTTTACGCTTGGTATTCTAAGCATTTTCCTATAAATAGGGTGCTTAGGTTAGAATTGAAAATCATACCAAAAGCTGAAGTTTTTCTCTCTATATTATCGGCGTATTCTTGTGAGTATTTTGAGTATACTTTGAGTATTGTTAGGCGGTCTGCAAGTTCCCTTGAGCACTATACGGTATTCACTAGAAGTACTAATCTTTCGAGGTAAGGGATATTTTTTTTTTTAATGATATTATTTCTTCAATATCATTATGTTGAAATATTGATCTGAAGTTTTATCAAATTTGGAACTTTTGGTGTATGGAGTTACTATTCACGTATCGCACTTTATTCACGATATCTGATACTTATTCACGAATCACGGCCTTTATTCATGAAAAATGAAAATTTTCTTTTAGTCCAAAATATCTATTACGGATACTAGCTTTAATTGTATCCATGTTTTGACCATTCTTGAATTTTACACCTTTGTGATTATTTTTGAGGTATTTTTTGGACATGGATAAAACAAAGTACAAATCCTTAATCCTTAATCCTTGTCATTTTGTTTCTTTGGATTCGTTTCTTTAAAAATATTTTTCATCATCCTCGGTCTTAAATGATGATATTATTGAATATCTTTGGCACAGTAGTGCAAAAGATGAATGATTTATGAAGAATATCTTTGGCCCAGTAGTGCAAAGATGAGCAGTGTTTAGATGAACATGAATTAACTGAAGAATATCTTTGGCTGTAATGCAAAGATGAATATTTAATTCGAGATATATATTGATTGATGTTACTGGGGATAAAAGATGAGCGATGAACTTTTAAATTTATACATAGAAGATAGTAGTTTGCATTCTCTACTTAACTCTTCTAATGAATTATTATTTCATTGCGAATATTGATTTAAAATTTGTTGTCTATTGTATTCTATTAGATTTTTCCTGTTGAAGACTAACGATAATTTGTTGTATATTATCTTAGTCATAATATTCTTCTTTGGGCTAGTTGAGCTCACCCTTTTCCATTTTGTTCCATTTTTCTTCTCAAGAGGCGAGAATATATAGCGATGCAAGTGGGGTATGGAATGAAGGTTCTAGAGAGAGTTGTTTAGTAGTCCTCACCATTTTTGTAAAATAATGTATCAATAAATGTGATGAGGATTTATTTGAGTATAGATATTGTCTAGAAGATAATATTTGTATTCAAACTCACAGTTTTATTGTTGTAATAATAAAGTTGTAGTTGTTTCTGTACCATGTATTCACAACTCGGAATGGGTGATGTATACCTATTTTGGGGGCGTCACAAGGGTAGTTTGGTCTTTAAAACATCCCACCTCCTTAAGCCACCTCCTTACTATTCATTACTTGTGTGACACAACACTTATCCTACCTTGGTCATTAATTAAAAGTCTTGGGCATTACTCCTACTTGATCATCACACTTACTTGATCACCACATCACTTGGTCACCACACATTCAACCATATTAAGATGGTTTGCCCTATGGGTCAACCAATTTATTGGACTTTAGCTTGGGCTTGGATTAAATAAATCCTTGGGCCTTATATTAACAAACACTAGTTGGTTCATTAATTAATAATTAGGCTTCTCTCTTTAATTCACTTGGACTTGTATATAATTGTTAACCAATCATCCAAGTCCATTAACATTTCTTAATACATATTTTTGATGTATTTTCGTATTCTAATTCTTATAGAATTTATATACGATATTTCATCATTCATCTACAAACTCGTATAATACTTCATTACTATATATGCGTTTTCATTACTTTGTACAATACCAACGTATCATACCATTATTACTCATTCATTACTATTTCAACTTCCTTAACGTTTAGGAATTAAGTCCACAAGCGAATTATTACATTTTCCATAACTAGATTTTTATTACATAATACATCTTACCTTATTATTCCATCATTGCGTATTTTTCGGAATCTCAAAGTTATATCCCGAACAAATACTGATGAATAGTGTTTTTCGGAAAATTTCTCGGAAAACTTTTATTTTCATCTTGGAAATCCAAACACTTTAATTCATCCACGTAGCCCAAATACTACGATATTCTAACATCAATAGGTTATACAATGACAACCATCTTGATAACACATGGAATATGATTTTATTATTATTTAATTTAATAAAATCATTTTACAATAAGATCCGAATTTCTCGGTCGTTACAGGGTTGATGTGTCCCTCTTTCCCGCTTTTATAACATACAACCGATGATCGTTCTCCTCCCCTAGAAACAGTTGGCGTTGACGTCTTCACGTTATCATTGTTGTACCTTCTCTTTTTGAAATCTCCCCCCGACTCGCTTCTTCTACTATGATGACCAGGATTACCACCTGAGTGGTTACCTCTTTTGTCTGTATTTTCCCATCCCCGCTGGTTATCATTGCTCCAATGACTGGCATGACCCTGGTGGTCCCTCGGTTGAACATACTCATTATCTCGCTCTAATAATTGAACCCTGTTTACAACATCTGAATATAGAGAAAATTTGTGAGAAATAAGATATTGCCGAATCTCGGGTTTTAGAACATCCGTGTCATACGTTCCTCATTCTTTACCAAATGAGGTGCAAACCTGGATAACTCTGCGAACTTAGCCTTGTACTAGGACACATTCATGTTGTTTTGTTCCAGTTTAATACACTCTACCTCCTTCATATGACGAATACTTTCAGGAAAGTATTAGTCATTGAATAGTTTCTGAAACGTTTCCCAAGACATATTGAGTGCGGCTGGCTGGGTACGCTTCACAGATTCCCACCAGTAATCAGCCTCACCGCGAAACATAAATGTAGCGAATGGAACCTTTTGTTCCTCTGTACATCCCAAGACATCGAATATCTTGGTAATTTGCTTAACCCACGTTTCCGCCTTGATCGGATCCGGCTTTCCCAAAAATTCTAGTGGTCCCATGTAAGACCCCAACTTTTTGAATAAAGATTAAATTTTCTCAAAATATATTTTTGAATATTATGGTGTGGATTTGATATAATGTTATAGTTGTGGGTAATATTTACAAATTTTGAAAAGTACGCAAGTTGTTATATAATATTCGATTGGTCTGGGAATATTCGTTTTAACAGGAATATTCAGATAACTAAGACAATCATTGGTGGACTCTCACAATGGAATTATTGTTTGATCGAGAAAACGATAAAAAATGCTTTTTTATGAAAATAACGCGAAAGTTTTACCGTTAACTGTTGAAACACCCCGGTGTTAAAAGTACAAGAATACGCGTGGTTGCATAGTAGCACACAGATTGATTATTGATGCTTACGTGAGAAGTCACCGCTTATACTCAATTATTGTTATAGTAATTGCGTGATCATATCTATCATATTATGGATTCAATTATGGTCGAAGATCATCCGCATAAAATGTTTTTTTATTAAATCAATACTTGAGACGATTAAAGTTATTCATATTATAAATCGCAATATTTACAATGTCTAGAAGTTCCAAGGAGAGGTTTGGTCACCTAATCAAGCGCGCCAATAGGAGAAATCCTTATCGGAAAGCCCCCTCTTTCCGGGAACGACTCGGTTGATAAATATGTGAGTTATAATATTAATGATGAATGTTGTTCTGAGTTGAATTTGGAGACGCGGACGTGATATTTGAGTCGGAACGACAAATAAATTAGTAAAAATAGTCTATAAACACAAAATTTTCCGGATTCACTATTTGGTCAAAAGTCAAAAAGTTGACTTTTTTCGAGAAAAGTCAAACTTCAAAATTTCAAAATTTATATTTTGATAAAAATAGTTTCATTATGTTGGAAATTGTTCAGGTTAGTGAAAATCGACATTTATTCCGATGATAATTGATGTCTAGGGGTTATATTGATAAATCGGGTAATTTATCTGATAAATGAGCAATTAATTGCTACTAATTCACATGCTTATATAACTATTTGTTCACATGTGTACTATTGAATCACATTATTTACTATTAGGGGAGTCAGTGCAAGATTGATAATACTGTAATGACTAAGTTAAAAATCGAGGTATAGATGGAGGTACTATACCGTAATTCGTATTTTTTCACATGATTATACTATCGATTCACATGATTGAACTATTGATTCACATTATTTACTATTAGGGGAGTTGGTGCAAGATTGATAATACTTGCAGGACTAAATTAAAAATGAAAGAAAAGTCGAGGTATCAGATCGTAATTTTCGAGCCCCAAAACGTGCAATTATCGAAACTATATTTTCCTATAAATAAGCTCATTCTTCCTTCATTTCTCACCAATTCACAAAAGCTTTAGAGAGATTATTATTATAGAGAGAAATTATAGAGAGAAAGAAGAAGAGAAATCGCTACTCACTATTCCAAGAGATCAGCTTTTTCCAAGGGAGGAGTATTATTTATTTTCTTATCCATGAAGAGAACTTCGTTATTCCATTCTTTATTATTCTCGTTGAATAACTCAGATACGCAGGGCTACCCTATACTTGGTGAAATTCTTCATTGTTCCATTCTTTATCATTCATTGGAACATCCGTCTCATGCGTTTCTATATGGGACTACGGTTCCGGGTTCCGCCTTTATTATTCTCGTTGAATATCCTCGCTCATGCATTTTACGCGGATTCGATTCCGCCTTTTTATTATTCTCGTTGAATATCCCGCTCATGCGTTTTACGCGGACCGATCGATTCCGCTTTTTATTATTCTCGTTGGAATATCCTTTGCATGCTTTTACGCCGGACCGATTCCTTTTTTATTATTTTGTTGAATATCATGTCTGTGCGCTTTTACGCCGGACCGATTCCGTTATTTATTATTCGTTGAATAACTCTTCTGCAAGCGGTCTATCGCATGCCCGGTGATTTCTTTTGTTATTCCATTCCTTATTATACTCAAATTGGTTAAAGTTTTGACTTCTATACTCCATGAAATTAGTGGAATATCCTCGATATTTGCGCTTCATCCAAAGATCTTTTCATGGAAATATTCTTTTCCGAGCATTCTTGAATTTTACTCTACAAAGCAAGATCATGTCGATAATTTGGACGTTATTAGTTTCTCGGATAAAATAATTTTGAACTTGTTTTATGAATTCTTATATCATTGTCATCATCCTCATGTTTATATTTTGTTGAAAGTCATCTGTGGCCTATAGTGCATAGATGGACTTGGTATGATTATGACTGTGGATTATTCTTGTAATCACGACCGTAATGTTACAAATGATGTGGTAAAAGTCCCTCATCGGCCAGTAGTGCATCGATGGACAAATTGTTGGCATGATCATGACCATTAATGAATACACAAATATTCTTGGCCCGTAGAGTGCATGGATAATTGTGGTCGTGATACTAAAGAATATCCTCGTCGTCAAAGTGTAGGGTGATTCGATGATGTGGATTATTTATTGTCGAGTCCCAAATGATAAAAGTGATGAAAACCTTCTAAATCATAAAAGATAGTAGATTTTATTCTCTACTGACTCTTTTAATGGATTGCTTGTTTCACCGCAGCTTAAACTTGATGGTTGTTATATTGTATCGCTTTAACATCGTTGAAGGCTAACGATAATATATATTCGCATTATCTTAGTCATAATATTTCCCATCGGGCTAGTTGAGCTCACCTTTTACTTTTATTGTTCTCTTCAGGAAATGAGAACGTAGCAGGACTAGTCGGGGAACGGAGTGACGGACCAGATGATAGCATTAGTAGTCCTCACTATTCTGTGAAATAGTGTAATAATAATTGTAATAAGGACTCCTTTTGAGTTTGTATAATCTCTAGTATACAATATTTGTATTCAAACTCATATTTATGTTTTTTGTCGTGATTGCATACATATAACAGATTATTAAGTTGTATTTGAATTTTGTACCATGTAAGTGGCGACCCAAGATGGGTGACGATACCTAATTTTGGGGGCGCCACAGCTTGGTATCAAAGCTTAGGATATGATCCTCGGCTAAGATGTGAGACTAGAACTAGAGGGAGAGACGGGAATTCCTTCGCAAGTAGGACCTACCTAAGTTTATTTGGTATTTGATTGGTCGGTCGAGTATAAAGATAATATGTTGCATGTCAATTAACCCTTGTTTTGTGGCGGTGTTTGAAAATGGCATCCGAGAATGTTGAGAACATCAATGGAGCATGTGAGACCGCTGAGTCTCCACAGATCAATAACCAGGACAACGTGCATCAGAAGGCGACAATCCTCATGCAAACAACAACACTAACCAAATGATGAACGATGGAATGTTCCGAGGCTTCATGCAATTCATGCAACATCAGGCGAGAGTGGCTCCTATTCAAAATACAGGTGTAAACACAGGAAACTCTCGGACGGTCACCGCTAAACAGTTCAAGGAGCTGGGACCACCCGAGTTTATTGGAGAGCCTAAACCACTTAAGGCGGAAGCATGGATAAAGCAGATCACCAAGATATTTGATGTCTTGGGATGCTCCGAGGAGCAAAAGGTTCCCTTCGCCACCTTCATGTTGCGTGAAGAGGCAGACATCGGTGGGAATCAGAAACGTACTCCAACCGACGCGACTCAAGATGTCTTGGGAGAAGTTCCAAGAGCTATTCAACGACAAGTACTTTCCCGAAAGTATTCGTCACATGAAAGAGGTGGAGTTTATCAAGTTGGAACAAAACAATATGACCGTGTCGCAATACGAGGCTAAATTTGCAGAGTTATCCTGGTTTGCATCCCATTTGGTCGATAATGAGGAGCGAATGACACGAATGTTTTTAAGAGGTTTGAAACCAGAGATACGTTAATATCTTATTTCTCATAAACTGTGTTTGTACTCAGATGTTGTAAATAGGGCTTAGTTATTGGAGCGCGGTAACGAGTCAACGTAACCAAGGGAAAGCAGCCGGCAGCATGAAAATACCAGTGGTAACAGTCATCGAAACGGTGACAACAAGCGTGGAGGGAATCAACATGCCAGAAATGGTAACCACTTCGGTGGTAATCATGGCCAAGACAGTAAAAATGGACATTTCAAGAAAAGGAGATTCAACAATGATGGAAAGACGTCAGCACCAGCAACCGTGGTTAAGGAAGGAGAACGACCACCTATCATATGCTTCAAATGCGAGGGAGGGACATATCGGCCCAAATCGCGCATGACGATGCCATCCAAAGCGTGTTATAATTGTGGAAGAGAAGGTCACCTAGCCCGATTTTGTCGTTCAATCAAGACAAGTTCAACTAGGATGGAGGCACCAAAGGTCATTCCCAAAAAGTCAAAGCTTAGTAGTGCAAGGGAGAGCATTTGTTGTGACCTCCAAAAAGCAAGGAACCCGAACGAGGTCATCACGGGTAAGCTTATCATAAACTCTAAGTAAGTCTATACCTTATTTGATACCGGTTCTACCCATTCTTTTATTTCTCCTACTTGCGTTCAACGATTAAATTTGACTCAGGAGAAATTAGACTTCGACTTATCTCGTTGAAACTCCATTAGAGAAACCTTCATTACATCCATCTATTTATAAGTCTTGTTTGATTCAAATCAGAATCGCACGTTACCGTCGATCTTATCTCCTTAAAAATACTTGCATTTGACGTGATTCTAGGATTGATGGTTAACTACTCATCATGCTAAAATTGATTGTTTTCGTAAGGTTGTTAGCTTTCATATTCCTAATAAACCTATTATGCTAATTCAAGCGACCAAACCATTAAAATCAATCACGGTCATCTCAAGCCATAAAGCTATTCGCTTATTGAAAAACGGATGTCAAGCTTTCTTAGCTCATGTCACTTGATTTAAACAAAAATACGCCAAATTTGAAGGATATTTCTATTGTTAATAAATTTCCGACGATTCCCTCAAGAACTTCCCGCCTACCCCAGAGCGTGAAGTTGAATTTTGTATCGACTTGAACCCGAGAAAAACCCATTTCCAAAGCCCCATATCGAATGGCTCCTATTGAACTTCGTGGAGTTAAAGACCCAATTGCAGTGAATTGTTAGACATTGGTTTCATTCGTCCCAAGACGCCTCCTCGGGGTGCTCCCTATTCTATTCGTGAAGAAGAAAGATGGGAGTATGCGACTTTTGTATTGATTATCTGGAGTTGAATCATGTCACCATCAAAAATAGGTACCCATTGCCACGTATTGATGACCCGTTTGATCGGGCCATAAGGAGCACAATTTTTTCAAAGATCGATCTTCGCTCGATATCATCACCAAGGTTAAACCGAGGATATTCCAAAGATCGCTTCGTAAACTCGGCAGACGGGCATTATGAATTTTTAGTCATGTCTTTTGATTGACTAATGCTCCCGCCGCTTTCATGGATATGATGAACCGAGTATTCAAGGAATATTTGGATCACTTTGTGGTCGTCTTTATTGATGACATCCTTATTTATTCCAAAAGCCGTGAAGATCATGAGCAACACTTGAGGTCGATACTCCAAAAGCTTCGTGAATATAAGCTTTATGCCAAGTTAAAGAAATGCGAGTTCGGCTCGAGGAAGTAGCATTCCTTGGGCACGTAGTATCAAGTCATGGAATATCCGCTGACCCAGCAAAGATTGAAGCTATTCAAAGTCGGGAGCAACCCAAATCAAGAATCAAGCACGTAGCTTTCTCGCTTTAATTGGTTATTATCTGAGATTCGTGGAAGGATTTTCTAATCGCTACTCCATTAACTCAACCGACTCAAAAAGATACAAAGTTCTATTGAGCGAGGAATGTGAGAAGAGTTTTCAAGAACTCAAAAGGAGACTTATTTTAGCACTGCTCGACAATACCATCCGGTTCGGAGGATTTGTCATCTACATGTGATGCTTCTAGCAAAGGGTTAGGATGTGTTCTCATGCAACATGGGAAAGTCATAGTTTATGCCTCAAGACAACTCAAAGAATATGAGAGGAATTATCCTACTCATGATCTAGAGTCAAGCAAATCATTGTCTTCGCACTTAAAATTTGGAGGCATTACTTGTATGGAGAGAAAGTGGAGATCTTTACTTGATCATAAAAGCCTCAAATATTTCTTCACTCAAAAGGAACTCAACATGCGACAACGACATTGGCTTGAACTGTTGAAAGATTATGATCATACCATCCAATACCATCCCGAAAAGCGAACGTGGTAGCCGACGATCGAGTAAGATCATATGCGGCACGAGTGTAATATTCACAACACAAAAGCCCATTTTGTGTGACTTGCAAAGGATGGAGATAGAGTTAAAGACTCTGTGGACCCATATGATGATGGCGTAAATATACGAGTAGAACCGACTTTAATCGATAAAGTTAAAGTCGCTCAAGTTACAGACCGGAGCTAATGCGTATGAAGAAGAAAGTGCAAGAAGGTGCTACGCTTTAGGAAGCAAGAATCGATGAGGAAGGAATACTTTGAGTCAACTCCTGCATTTTGTGTTCCTAACAACCCCGATTTAAAGTATAAAATCATGATGGAGGCGCATAACACACCGCTTGTAATCCATCTCTGGGAGTACCAAATGTATCGTGATCTTCGACATACATTTTGGTGGAGCAATACGAAGAGAGAGATATAAGAGTTTATCTCAAGGTGTTTAACTTGTCAACGAGTCAAGGCGGAGCATCAAGTACCAAAAGGTCCATTGCAACCACTTGAAATTCTAGAATGGAAGTGGGAGCACATTACCATGGATTTCTTTTATCGGGTCTTCCCAAAGTTTCTCAAGGCATAGATGCGATTTGGGTCATTGTTGATAGATCGACCAAGTCCGCTCATTTCTTACCGATACGAGAAACTTATACACTTGAACGCCTTGCTCAGTATGTACATAAACGAGGTTGTAAGATTGCATGGTATGCCAAGATCCATAGTTTCGATCGAGACCCAAGATTCACTTCAAGATTTTGGGTTAGTTTGCAAAAAGCCATGGCACGGATTTACGATTTAGTTTTAAGATATCATCCTCAAACTGGACGGGCAAATGAAGAGGACAATTCAAACTCTTGAAGATCTATTAAGACTCTGTGTCCTCGACTTCAAGGGAAGTTGGGACAAGTTCTTACCATGGTGGAGTTTTCCTACAACAACAGCTTATCAAGCAAGTATTGGCATGGCTCCATTCGAGGCGCCAGATGGAAGAAAGTGTCGTTCTCCAAAGATGTCTTTGGGATGAGGTGGGTGAAGCAACGTTGTTGGGGACCAGAGTTGGTACGTATGACTACTTTAAAAAGGTTCAAATGATCCGACAACGATAAAAACCTCACAAGATCGATAAAAGAGTTATGCCGATCTTCATCGAAAGGACGAGAATTCGATATCGAGATCATGTGTTGTTACGTGTTGCTCCATGGAAAGGAGTTACAAGATTTGGAAAAAGAGGAAAGCTCAATCCTCGATTCATTGGCCCATTTTTAATCCTCGATCGAGTAGGAATCGTGGGCCTATAGACTTGCATTATATCGCTTAAGTATGTCCTCGTGTTCATAACGCTTTTCACATATCCATGTTACGTAAATATGTGAAAGACCGAACCACATTATTGAAGTTAGAACCGGACGAAATAGAGGAAGATTTAACGTATGAAGAGGTTCCTGTTAAAATCTTGGATAAGAAGGAACATATTCTACGCTCCAAGGTTATACCTCAAGTCAAAGTTTTGTGGAGAAACCACGATGTTGAGGAAATGACTTGGGAATTAGAATCTGAAATGAAATCAAGGTATCCTCACCTCTTCGACATACTAGGTACGCACCCTAATTTCGAGGACAAAATTTCATATGAAGGGGAGGTTGTAAAACCCCAACTTTTTGAATAAAGATTAAATTTTCTCAAAATATATTTTTGAATATTATGGTGTGGATTTGATATAATGTTATAGTTGTGGGTAATATTTACAAATTTTGCAAAGTACGCAAGTTGTTATATAATATTCGATTGGTCGGGGAATATTCGTTTTAACAGGAATATTCGTATAACCAAGACAATCATTGGTGGACCCCCACAACTAATTATCATTGGATCGAGAAAAACGACAAAAATACTTTTTATGAAAATAACGGCGGAAGTTTTACCGTTAACTCGCTGAAACACCCGATGTTAAAAGTATGAAGAATACGCGTGGTTGCATAAGAAATACACGATATTGATTATTGATGCTTACGTGAGAAGTCACCGCTTATACTCAATTATTGCTAAAGTAATTGGCTTTGATCATATCTATCATATTATGGATTCAATTATGGTCACAGATTATCATCCGCATAAAATGTTTTTTTATTAAATCAATACTTGAGACGACAAAGTTATTCATATTATAAATCGCAATATTTACAATGTCTAGAAGTTCTCACAAGGAGAGGTTTGGTCACCTAATCAAGCGCCATAATAGGAGAAATCCTTATCGAAAGCCCCTCTTTCCGGGAACGACCGGTTGATAAATATTATGAGTTATAATATTAATGATAAATGTTGTTCTGAGTTGAATTTGGAGACGCTGACGTGATATTTGAGTCCAAATTCATTTAAATTAGTTAAAATAGTCTATAAACACAAAATTTTCCGGATTCACTATTTGGTCAAAGTCAACATTGACTTTTTCGGGGAAAAGTCAAACTTCAAAATTTCAAAATTTATATTTTGATAAAAAATAGTTTCATTATGTTGGAATTGTTTGTGTTAGTAGTGAAAATCGACATTTATTCCGATGATAATTGATGTCTAGGGGTTATATTGATAAATCGGGTAATTTATCGGATAAATGAGCAATTAATTGCTACTAAGTCACATGCTTATATAACTATTTGTTCACATATGTGTACTATTGAATCACATTATTTACTATTAGGGAGTTGGTACAAGATTGATAATACTTGCATGACTAAGTTAAAATTGAGGTATGATGGAGGTACTATACCGTAATTCGTATTTTTTCACATGATTATACTATTGATTCATATGATTGAACTATTGATTCACATTATTTACTATTAGGGAGTTGGTGCAAGATTGATAATACTTGTAGGACTAAATTAAAAATGAAAGAAAAGTGGAGGTATCAGATCGTAATTTTTGAGCCCCAAAACGTGTAATTATCAAAACTATATTTTCCTATAAATAGAAGCTCATTCTTCCTTCATTTCTCACCAATTCACAAAAAGCTTTAGAGCGATTATTATAGAGAGAAATTATAGAGAGAAAGAAGAAGAGAAATCACTCACTATTCCAAAGACTATTCCAAAGATCCATTTTTTTCTAAGGAAGGAGTATTATTTCTTTCTTATCTATTTGAAGAGAACATTTCGCTTGAACATTATTCCATTCTTTATTATTCTGAATATCCTATTGGAATAACGATTTTGCTGAATATCGCTGTATTTTACTATTCCTCTATATTTGGTGAAATTCTTCCGTCTGTTGTTCCATTCATTCTTTGTATACAATATTTGTATTCAACCTCACAGCTTATGTTTTGTCGTATTAGAGCACGATATAGTCAGATTAAGTTGTATTTGAATTTTGTACATCATGTAAGTGGCTACCCAAGACGTGACGACGATACCTAATTTTGGGGCGCCACAAAGATACATCACCTATTCTGAGTCGCCAAATACATGGTACACAATACAAATATAAACTTAATTATACAACATGAGATGTGAGTTTTAATACAAATATTGTCTTCTAGATAATATACAAACTCAATGGGGTCCTCATTACATTTATTATCACACTATTTAAAAGAATAAGGAGGACTACTAATGCTATCATCTAGATAAATATTCGCTCCCTCGACTAGTCCCTACCACGCTTCTCATTTCCTCAAGAGAACAATGAAAGCAAAATGAGGAGCTCAACTAGCCAAGTAAGAAATATTATGACTAAGATAATGCGTAATAAATTATCATTAGCCTTCAACAAAGTTGTTAAACCGATAAAATATAACAAACATCAAGTTTAATCAAGAATCTTAACAAGCAATCCATTGAAGACTCAAGAGAGAATAAAATCTACTATCTTCTATGATTTAAAAGGTTTTTCATTAATTTTATCGCTGAGACTCAAATTTAATAAATAATCCACATCATCCCCAAGACTACGGCCAAGGATATTCATTATATCACGACCACAAATTATCCATGCACTACTGCCAAGGATATTCGTATTCATCAATGGTCATGATCATGCCAACAACTCGTCCATCAATGCACTACGGGCCAACGAGGACTTTTTTCCACATCATTTGTAACATTACTACTGGCCATGATTACAATCAATAATCCTCGTCATAATCATACCAAGTCCATCTATGCACCACAGCCATGTATGACTTTCAACATAATATAAACATGAGGATGATGACAATGATATAAGAATTCAATAAAACAAGTTCAAGAATTAATTTATCCAGAACTATTAACCTCCAAATTGTCAACATGATAATTTTCAGGAGTAAAATTCAAGAATGCTCGTAAGAATATTTCCATGAAAAGATATTGGATGAAGCACAATATCAAGGATATTCCACTAATTTCATGGAGTATGTAAGTCAAAACTTTAACCAACCGAGTATAATAAAGAATGGAATAACAAAAGAAATCACCTGCATGCGATAGATCGCGACAAACAAAGTTATTCCAATGTAATAATAAATAATGGAATCAGTCATGCAGAAACGCACGCATGTGATGTTCCAAATGTAATAATAAACAATCGAATTCGTGTCAGCCGTAAACGCACCACTGTGATGTTCCAATGTAATAATAAACAACGGAACTCAGTCACAGTAAACGCATAGATAGATGTTCCAATGTAATAATAAAGAATGGAATAATGTAAGAATTTCACCAACTATAGGGTAGCTCACAGATACATGTTATTCCAACAGAATAATAAAGAATGGAATAACAGAAGTTCTCTTCATGAATAAGAAAGTAATAATACCCCTTACGAGTACAACAAATAATATCCCCTACCTTAGAAAGAAGAGTACTGGATATAAAAGTACTGAAGTTCTCCTATAATGACGCAATTAATTAGTAATGACCAAACCTCTCCTTGATGTAACTTCTAGACATCGTTAATATTATTAATAATAATATTAATAACCTTGTCATCTCAATTATTGATTTAATAATATATATAAATATCGATAATTGAATCAAATAACGAAGATACTATGCATCACCATCGTAGCAATAATTGAACAAAACTAAGTGACTTCTCACGTAAAGCATCAATAATCAATACCGTGTGCTACTATGTAACCACGCCAGACATAATCATTTCTTTAACACCAAGGTGTTTCAACAGAGTTAACGGTAAAACTTCCGCCGTTATTTTCATAAAGTATTTTTGTCATTTTCTCAATTCGACAATAATTCTGTTTTGGGGTCCACCAATAATTGTGCCGTTGTACGAATATTCCCTGACCAATCGAATATTATATAACAACTTATGTACTTTGCAAAATTTATAAATATTATCCACAACTATAACATTATATCAAATTTACTCTATAATATTCAAAAATGATATTTATAGAAAATTCATCTTTATTTATAAAAGTTGGGGTCTTACAACCTCCCTTCTTATGAAATTTTGCCCTCAAATTAGGGTACATACCGGAATGTCGAAGAAGAGGTAAGGATACCTTGATTTCATTTCAGATTCTAACTCCCAAGTCATTTCCTCAACATCGTGGTTTCTCCACAGAACTTTGACTTGAGGTATAACCTTGGAGCGTAGAATATGTTCCTTCTTATCCAAGATTTGAACAAGAACATCTTCATACGTCAAATCTTCCGCTATTTTGTCCGGTTCTAACTCAATAATGTGGTTCGGGTCTTCCACATATTTACGTAACATGAATATGTGAAAAATGTTATGAACACGAGACATACTTGGCGGTAAAGCGAGTCTATAGGCCACAGTTCCTACTCGATCGAAGATTAAAAATGGGTCGATGAATCGAGGATTGAGCTTTCCTCCCTTTCCAAATCTCGTAACTCCTTTCCATGGAGCAACACGTAACAACACATGATCTCCTATATCGAATTCCACGTCCTTTCGATGAAGATCAGCATAACTCTTTTGTCGATCTTGTGAGGTTTTTATACGTTATCGGATCGTTTGAATCTTTTCCATAATCATATGTACCAACTCCGGTCCCAACAACGTTGCTTCACCCACCTCATCCTAGCATACTGGAGAACGACACTTTCTTCCATACAATGCCTCAAATGGAGTCATGCCAATACTTGCTTGATAACTGTTGTTGTAGGAAAACTCCACCAATGGTAAGATCTTGTCCCAACTTCCCTTGAAGTCAAGGACACAGAGTCTTAATAGATCTTCAAGAGTTTGAATCGTCCTCTCCGACTGCCCGTTCGTCTGAGGATGATATGCCGAGCTAAATAGTAAATTCGTGCCCATAGCTTTTTGCAAACTAACCCAAAATCTTGAAGTGAATCTTGGGTCTAGATTAGAAACTATGGATACTGGCATACCATGCAATCTTATAACCTCGTTTATATACATACGAGCAACATGTTCAAGTGTATAAGTTTCTCCTATTGGTAAGAAATGAGCAGACTTGGTCAATCTATCAACAATGACCCAAATCGCATCTATGCCTTGAGAAACCTTGGGAAGACCGGTAACGAAATCCATGGTAATGTGCTCCCACTTCCATTCTGGAATTTCAAGTGGTTGCAATGGACCTTTTGGTACTTGATGCTCGCATGACTCGTTGACACGTTAGACACCTTGAGATAAACAAACGCTTATTTCTCTCTTCATATTGCCCCACCAAAATGTATGTCGAAGATCATGATACATTTTGGTACTCTCAAGATGGATTGCAAACGATGTGTTGTGCGCCTCCATCATGATATTATACTTTAAATCAGGTTTGTTAGGAACACAAAGTCTTGAGTTGACTCGAAGTATAACTTCTTCGTCGATTCTTGCTTCTGGCATAACACCTTCTTGCACTTTTTTCCTCATACGCGTCAGCTCCAAGTCTGTAGCTTAAGCAGCTTTAACTTTATCAATTAAAATCGGTTCTACTCGTATATTCGCCATCATCACATGGGTCCCTGGAGTCTTTAACTCTATCTCCATCCTTTGCAAGTCACACAAAATGGGCCTTTGATTGACAATATCGCACTCGTATTCGCATATGATCTTTCTACTTAATGCGCATTTCTACAACGTTCGCTTTTCGAGGATGGTATTGGATGGTATTATCATAATCTTTCAACAGTTCAAGCCAACATCGTTGTCGCATGTTGAGTTCCTTTTGAGTGAAGAAATATTTGAGGCTTTTATGATCCGTAAAGATATCCACTTTCTCCCCATACAAGTAATGCCTCCAAATTTTAAGTGCGAAGACAACAGCTACTAACTCTAGATCATGAGTAGGATAATTCCTCTCATATTCTTTGAGTTGTCTTGAGGCATAAGCTATGATTTTCTCATGTTGCATGAGAACACATCCCAACCCTTTTGCTCAAAACATCCTTCGTAGATGACAAATCCTCTCGAGCCAAATGGTATTGTCGAGCAGGTCTTTGAAATGAGTCTCCTCCTGAGTTCTTGAAAACTCTTCTCACATTCTTTGCTCCAACTGAACTTTGTATCTTTCCGAGTGAGCTGAGTTAATGGAGTAGCGATTCGAGAAAATTCTTCCACGAATCTCCGATAATAACCAGCTAAACCGAGAAAGCTACGTATTTCGGTCACTGATTTAGGTTGCTCCCACCTTTGAATTGATTTAATTTTTGCCGGGTCAATAGATATTCCATAACTTGATACTACGTGCCCAAGGAATGCTACTTCCTCAAGCCAGAACTCGCATTTCTTCAACTTGGCATAAAGCTTGTATTCACGAAGCTTTTGGAGTATCAGCCTCAAGTGTTGCTCATGATCTTCATGGCTTTTGGAATAAATAAGGATGTCATCAATAAAGACGACCACAAAGTGATCTAAATATTCCTTGAATACTCGGATCATCATATCCATGAAGGCAGCAGGAGCATTAGTTAGTCCAAAGGACATGACTAGGAATTTATAATGCCCGTACCGAGTTCAGAAAGCCATCTTTGGAATGTCATCGGTTCTAATATTTAATTGGTGATATCCAGAATGAAGATCAATCTTTGAAAAGAATTTGGCTCCTTGCAACTGGTCAAACAGGTCATCAATACGTGGCAATAGGTACCTATTTTTGATGGTGACATGATTCAACTCCTGATAATCAGTAAAAAGTCGTATACTCCCATCTTTCTTCTTCACGAATAGAACAAGAGCACCCCAAAGAGAAGTACTAGGACGATTAAAGCCAATGTCTAACAATTCCTACAGTTGGGTTTTTAACTCCTGAAGTTCAATAGGAGCCATTCGACAAGGGGCTTTGGAAATGGGTTTTGTACCGGGTTCAAGGTCGATAAAAAATTCAATTTCACGCTCTGGGGGTAGGCCAGGAAGTTCTTCAAGGAATAGGTCAGGAAATTTATTAACAATAGAAATATCATTCAAAACTGACATATTTTTGTTTAGATCCGTGACATGAGCTAAGAAAGCTTGACATCCATTTTTTAATAAACGAATAGCTTTATGGCTTGAGATGATAGTGATTGATTTTAATGGTTTGGTTGCTTGAATTCGCATAATTGGTTGGTTAGGAATATGAAAGCTAACAACCTTATGAAAAAAATCAATTTTTGCATGATGAGTAGTTAACCAACCAATCCCTAGAATCACATCAAATGCAAGTATTTTTAATGAAATAAGATCGACAGGTAATGTGAGGGTACCGATTTGAACCAAATAAGACTTATAAACAGTGGATGTAATGAAGGTTTCTCCAAACGGAGTCTCCACAGATAAGTCAAAGTCTAATTTCTCTGGAGTCAAATTTAATTGTTGAGAGCAAGTAGGAGAAATAAAAGAATGGGTAGAACCGGTATCAAATAAGGTATAAACTTCGCTAGAGTTTATGATAAGCTTACCCGTGATGACCTCGTTCGGGTTCCTTGCTTTTCGGGAGGTCACTACAAACGCCTCCTTGACTACCGGCTTTGACTTTTTTGGGACGGCCTTTGGTGCCTCCATCCTAGCTGAACTTGTCTTCGATGAACGACAAAATCGGGCTAGGTGACCTTCTCTTTCACAATTATAACATCTTTGGACGGCATCGCGCAGTTTGGACTGATGTGTCCCTCCCCTCCGCATTTGAAGCATATGATAGGTGGTCATTCTCCTTCTTTAACAACGGGTGTTGGTGCTGACGTCTTTCCATCATTGTTGAATCTCCTCTTCTTGAAAGTCCATTCTTATTATTTTGGCCCTGATTACCACCGAAGTGGTTACCATTTCTGGCATGTTGATTCCCTCTACACTTGTTGTCATCGCTTCGATGACTGCTCTCACTGGTATTATCATTTTGTCGGCTACTTTCTCTTGGTTGCGTTGACTTGTTATCGCGCTCCAATAACTGAGCCCTATTTACAACATCTGAATACAAACACAGCTTATGAGAAATTAGATATTGACGTATCTCGGGTTTCAAAACTCTTAGAAACATCCGCATCATTCTCTCCTCATTGTCAACCAAGTGAGACGCAAACTGGTACAACTCGGCAAACTTAGATTCGTACTGCGACACAGTCATATTGTTCTGCTCTAACTTGATGAACTCTACCTCTTTCATGTGACGAATACTTTCAGGAAAGTACTTGTCGTTGAATAGTTCTTGGAACTTCTCCCAAGACATCTTCAGTCGGCGGCAGTTGAGTACGCGCCACCGATTCCCACCAAGAACCGCCTCCTCAACGCAACATAAAGGTGCAAAAGGAACCTTTTGCTCCTCGGAGCATCCCAAGACATCAAATATCTTGGTGATCTACTTTATCCACGTCTCCGCCTTAAGTGGTTTTGGTTCTCCAATAAACTCCGGTGGTCCCAGCTCCTTAAACTGTTTAGCGGTGACCGTCCGAGAGTTGCCAGTGTTTCCACCTGCATTTTGGACAGGAGCCGCTCTTGCCTGATGTTGGATAAATTGCATAAAGCCTCTGAACATTCCATCGTTCATCATTTGGTCAGTGTTGTTGTTTGCCTGAGGAATGTCGCCTTCCTGATGCACATTATCCTGATTATTGATCTGTGGAGACTCAACGGTCTCCTGTGCTCCATTGATATTCTCAACATTCTCGGATGTCATTTTCAAATACTGCCACAAAACAAGGGTTAAATAACATATCACATATTATCCCTATACTCTGACCGACCAATTAAATATCAAATAAACTTAAGTAGGTCATACTAGCAAAAGAATTCCCCGTCTCTCCCCTCCTAATTCTTATTTCACATCTCAGCCAGGGATCATATCCCTAAGCTTTGATACTAACTATAACGCCCCCAAAATAGGTATACATCACCTATTCTGAGTCGCCAAATACATGGTACACAATACAAAAAAAAACTTAATTATGAACACGAAAGTGTGAGTTTTAATACAAATATTGTCTTCTATACAATATACAAACTCAATGGGGTCCTCATTACATTTATTATCACACTATTTCATAGAACAACGAGGACTACTAATGCTATCATCCGACCATCACTCCGCTCCCCGACTAGTCCTAGCACGTTCTCATTTCAAGAGAACAATGAAAGCAAAAGGGTGAGCTCAACTAGCCCAAGAAGAAATATTATGACTAAGATAATGCGAAATAAATTATCATTAGCCTTCAACAGTGTTAAAGCGATAAAATATAACAAACATCAAGTTTAAGCTGCAACGGAACAAGCAATCCATTAGAAGAGTCAAATAGAGAATAAAATCTACTATCTTCTATGATTTAAAAGGTTTTTCAATACTTTTATCGCTGAGACTCAGCTTAATAAATAATCCACATCATCCATGCACTACGGCCAAGGATATTCATTAGTATCACGACCACAAATTATCCAAACACTACGGGCCAAGGATATTCGTGTATTCATCAATGGTCATGATCATGACAACAACTGTCCATCAATGCACTACGGGCCAATGAGGACTTTTTCCACATCATTTGTAACATTACGGTCATGATTACACCGAATAATCCCTGGTCATAATCATACCATGTCCATCTATGCACTACAGGCTACAGATGACTTTCAACATAATATAAACATGAGGATGATGACAATGATATAAGAATTCAATAAAAGAAGTTCAAGAATTAATTTATCCAGGAACTATTAACGTCCAAATTGTCAACATGATAATTCTTTGTGGAGTAAAATTCAAGAATGCTCAGAAGAATATTTCCATGAAAAGATACTGGATGAAGCGCAAATATCAAGGATATCCCACTAATTTCATGGAGTATAGAAGTCAAAACTTTATCCAACTGAGTATAATAAAGAATGGAATAACAAAAGAAATCACCGGGCATGCGATAGGCCGCATATGCATGAGTTATTCCAAAATAATAAATAACGGAACGTCAAATGCGTAAAACGCATGCATGTGATGTTCCAACAGAATAATAAACAATGGAACGGTCAATGCGTAAACGCACAGACAGGATGTTCCAACAGAATAATAAAGAATGGAATAATAGAAGAATTTCACCAAGTATAGGGTAGCCCGCGTATACAGGTTATTCCAATAGAATAATAAAGAATGGAATAACAGAAGTTCTCTTCATGAATAAGAAAGAAATAATACCCCTTACGAGTACAACAAATAATATCCCTTACCTTAGAAAGAAGAGTACTGGATATAAAAGTAGTGAAGTAGCATAATACTTTTCTTCTTTCTCTCTATAGTTTCTCTCTCTAGAGTTTCAGTGAATTCGTAAAAAATAATGAAGGAATGAGCTGCTATTTATAGAAGAATGGACTGCATAGTAACTAATTCATGAACGGTCTAGATTGATTTACTTTTAAACGGACGGTCCATATTGATTTAATAAAATATTCTAATAAAACAAAACTTTAAATAAATAAATATATATATATATATATAAGAATTCGTGACCTGCCTCCCTGTGAATCCACAAGATTCACGTGACTTCTAAATATATATATATATATATATATATATATTACATATATTACCTATATATATAATACTATATATATATATATATATATATATATATATATATAATTAAACAAACAAGCCACCCGTGACAACTTATCAGCCACTGAAAGTAGTATGCATACAAGCTAATCATGTTTGATGATAAAGCATAAACTTTGTAACAATCTTATTCATTTATTAATAAAAAGTATTAATTTATTAAAGGCTTTTAATTATCTACATGATGTTGTTTTATAATATGTGATAAACCCATAGTTTTAAGCAATGCTTTTAGAATAATAATGATGATCATTCTAATGAGATCTAAATTCTTAGAAAGCTTAAAACTAAAATAGTTCCCAATCATTGGATTACTAAATTGGGGATTAGTGAATCCGGATAGATTGGTACATACGTTGCTTGCTCATTGGATGAGGATGATTGATCTCATGATCATTTGTGTGGAGACACTAAAGCAAATATGTAGGTGCTTATTAGAGAATAAGTTCTTTGAGCGTGGCTCGCTAAGGAATACCTAATGGAGTTTTACTTGCTGTCAATAGGAATTCTCAGTAGTGATAGTAGTACAAGTGATCCTTGGACTTGAGATCATCATAGTATCTTGTGTATGATGAGTTATACTTTGACTTATTCCTTAAGACCCTTAGGGTATATCAAAGGGTATGCTTGGGTATAATAAGTTGTACATGGAGATAATGTATGATCAATAAAGAATCTACCACTTCTATTAAAAGAAGAGAAATGTCTATGTGATTCGATAAATGACAACCCAGTAGTCCTTGGTTAAGGCGAGAATGAAATTAGAAAGGAGTTTCTAATTTGCATTATTTGAGTTGTGCATTTAAGAATCGAAATACATATAATTAAATAAAATAAGACTTGTGGTAATTTCATGTCTTATATTTAATTGGGGACATTGTATGGTGGAAGGATTGAATTGTACGGTAACTATTTACTCAAAGGTTCTTTAATGATTAATGTTGAAATCTATATTATTTGGAAAGTCGTTGATCATTTGGGGAGGCTTATCCCTATTGTAGAATAAATATTATTTATTTAAATAAATTAATTATTTAATTTATTTATTTAAATAAGATTAGAATTGTTCTAATTGATTTATTCACAATAGGTTTAATATGGAGAACCTAAAGGGTCACACCATAAAAGGAAGAATAATTATTTAAGAAGTTAATGGCATAATCGTAATAATAATATGTTATGTATATTTAATTTAATCTATGGTGATAGAATAAATTAAATAGCTTAATATTTATTATTTAATATTTTAGAAATATTAAATATAAATTAATAAGAGGAGTCTTATTAATATTATTACAATTATTATTATTTTAATTTCTAAAAGAGTTTAGGAATTAATTTAATATAAGTATTTCTCATTTATTCCTAATTGGATTAGGAAGGAAAATTAGTTAAAGGAGTTTAATTAATTATCCCTAATAAGATTAGGGAGCTTAATTAATTAAAAAATTTAATTAATTAAATAAATCCCAATTCCTTAATTGTTAAGGTGGGTTGCCCACATCTATAAATAAGAGGAGTCTTATTATGGGTGATGTGGTTGTTGACTTTTACAACATACGTAATTCCAATAGTTGGGAGAGTACGCTTTTTCTATAGAGATAGAAAAACTAGGGTTTAGCCAACCACCCAGCTTCTTGAATTCTTTTTCTTCCTTGGTGGATCACCTCTAGAGGCCAAACACTTGGGTGGCTAACGTTGATCAAAGGAAGGAACCAAACCCGGTGGATTCAAGTTAAACGCGAAAAGAATTGGAGGTGAACTTGTACCTGAGGAAGCTCGGATCTTCAAGGGTATGTTTGTTCTTCATATCTTTTCGTTTAATTAATAATTGTGCATAAAGGGTGATCCGGGTATATGGTTTGTAAAAATTTTAAACTCTGATTTTTTACACATTTTCGCGCTTATTTGTGCAATTTGATTGCTTTCTTGAATATTACAAACCTCACAGTGGTATCAGAGCCAAACCTTTATGCGAATTATTAATTGTTCAGATTTGATATGTATATTGATATGTGTTTAGAACAATTTAATTGGGCATAATTTTGTTATATAAAATTTAAAAAAAAAAAAAGATTTTAAAAGTATCACCATCATGTTGCGCAGCAGGTTGTACAAGTTGATACCATTGATGCATGCGTATAACGCAGTTTACGTGTCATGGTGTAATTTTTAATAAGGATAAAGTAGCATAAGTACAAGTATGAGACGTAGTCTTATAGTGTTCAAACAACACATATGTGAACGTTTAGTAGACTAAGACTTCACTAAACTGCTGACCATTAAGTATGGTTTTATAAGCGCACATAAACACTAACTCACTACAAAATTGTACAAAAGTATATATATAATACGTGTACAAAATTGTTGCCAGGTTGATTTCGTGATTTTTTTTTTCAAGGAAAGTCAGGATATTTATATATAATATATATATATTAACGGTTAATATATATATATATATATATATATATATTATCCTTAATTATTTTATAATTAAAATAAAGTTTATTTTAATTTTAAAATAAAAGGTTTATTTTAATTTTACAATAAAAGGTTTATTTTAATTTTAAAATTAGAATTTTATGCTAACTAATTAGAGTTGGAATTGAATTCCATGCTAACTAATTGGAGTTAAAATTGGATTCTATGTTTTCTTAAATAAATGAGTTTATTTAGATATGAAATAAGATTTCATATTATTCAAAATAAAAGAGTTTATTTGTGAATAGGAAAAAAGAATCACCTTTCCTTAAATAAAAGAGTTTATTTAGATATGAAATAAGATTTCATATTATTCAAAATAAAGGAGTTTATTTGTGAATAGGAAAGAGAATCATGTTTCCTTTAATCAAAGTTTTTTTATATATGGAATTGGATTCCATAATTAATTAAAATAAAGGAATTTATTTTGATTAAAATAAAATAGTTTATTTTATTCAAAATTGGATAAATTAAAATAAAATAGTTTTATTTTGATTTAAATTTGGATTAAAATAAAGGAGTTTATTTTTATTCAAAAATAGATTTTATCTTAACTAAATTTGCCCATTAAATGATATCAATATATATATTAAATGTTTATTATTCATAAGATGAATGTTATTTATTGATGCATATGATGATGTGTATGATAATAAATGGGATTGATTATGGACTATTGACGATGTGATTGGATTTTATTTTAGTTGGATGCATGAATGTATGGGTTTTATTAAATGGGAATTCTGCGTGCCTCGTCTTCTCTAATTTTTCTTAATGTAAATTCTATCTCCTCCTATGTACTTCCCTATTTCACGATCGAGGTTTCTATTTATTTTAAATAGTTTTGCAATAGGAATAGTTAGAATTAATTTTGAAGAATTGGAGATCGAGGAGCTTGAAGACCCGTTTGTAATGGAGCCCAGTTTAAATGTAATAGTTATATTTAAATATTATTTCTTGCACCCCAGAGTTTGACCTTTTGGTTCACTTGGTGGCTCTAGTGAACCAAACTAGAATAAAAGTCCATAATCAATCCAGGTAGAATATAGTATTCTATATGTGCATGTTTTACTATATATATATATATATTTTTATATATTATGCAAACATGCTTCGCATGTTCATTAATATGACGCGTATTTTATATATATATAATAAATGCGCTAAACAAGATGAGACAAATTTATAACAAACCCTCAATTTTTATATTAAGTCCTAAGCGTTCAAAGATATTTGGAATATCAAGCGTCGCCTTCTAGCATGATAAAATTAATAGAGTATTAAATATTTAATATGAGTTTGTTGTGTCACCACAAGGCAAGTATTAAGTATTTAAGATGTTAATTTATCACATTTGATGCTTATAAAGAAAATTGAACAATATTGTTTTGTTGTGTCACCACAAGGATGATATTTTTCTTTTTGAATATATGGAGTGCTAGGTGGGACTTAACTTGGATAATTTTGATTCGGATGTGCCACCACTTGATCAAAATAATCTAAGAGGCAAAAAGAAAAGGAGTTGCATAGTTGATGTAATTGACAAAAGTTGTCTACCTATTTATTTATATATAGTTTGTTGTGTCACCACAAGGCTATATACATTTGAAATGGGATCCTTATTCTCACTAGCAAATCTTTAATTAGATTTTGCCAAACTATATAAGTGAGGTAATATAGTTTGAAGAAAATAGTGGGAGATACCAATTTAAAACAAGACCTAATTTATTTTGGTAATTAATAAAAGAATGTATGTTAAAATGTTGTTAATTATAAATTAATTTCTGAAATTTTACAATGTCTAAAATTACTATCTTTGCGAAGCATATTAGATGCTAAATTAACGGGCCAAGAATTAAGCGAATTGGTTAAGGAATTTGAGAATAGTTCTCATAAATTTGAAAAAGTTATCTTATGTCCTTAATACGCCTATCCTCGCAATGGTTGCGAACAATGCCTCGAGGAAGAGATTGCTACTTTTAGAAAGTGGCAAGATGATGCCTGATTGGCTTAATGCATCATGCTCGCATCCATGAGTAACAAGCTTGACGTCGACTGAAACTATGGACACTTCTACTATACTCTCCTGCACGTCAAGTAGTTGATGGTGAGGAAAGTAGGACCGATAGATATCGAGATATCTAAGGAGCTCTTAGATCTAGAATGGCCGGATGACACTACAAGACAGATAAAAGTCCTTAACATTATCAATTTGATTGATCAATTAGGACAACGAGTTTTGTCATGGATGGAGAGTTGAGCCAAGATTTGATCTTGCACTCACTCCGGACTCCTTTCACAATTGTTGTGAATTTTTCATATGAACAAGCTAGATATCGACCTCGTTGATTTTCTTAACATGTTGAAAATATTGAGAGTCACTTTCAACCAAGAAAGACCATGTCTTCTTGGTAGGGGCCAAAGGATCTTACGAAAAGAAGAACGATTCAAAGAAAGAAAAGCGAAAGGCGTAAACAAAGGATAATAAGAACAAAAGCGTCACGGATAGGAAAGGAGCTTGCTTCCACCTGCAATAAGCTGGACCTTTGGAAAGAAAGCTGCGAGAGAAGCATCTTGCGAGAGAGGCTAACCAAAGAAGCTTAGTGAAGTGAAGTTTTACAAATACAATTTTGTTCAAGATTTAAAATAAATTTTCTTTAAGTCAAGGTTCTACTTGGATATTGGATATCGACTTTGGTTATCATAAATATAGATTTATGAAGGGACCAAGTAAGTAGAAAGCTAAACAAATATAGGTAATATGTATGTAGAAATGTAGCAAAGGTTGCCATATTAGCCATAGAAACTTATAGTTTAGCAATGCCTACGGGCGCAAATCTATTAAGTCAATAAGTTGTTCTTGTTAAAAATATTATTTCCATTTTATTGTTAGACAATGAAATATTTGGTATTATAATTAAGAACAATTATTGTTCTATTTATAATAATAATGTTTTGTATAGAACTGGAATATTACTTAATAAATTTTGTATACTTGACTTACATGAAAATAATTTTGCATATTGAACAAATTAGTATAAGAAAAGGAGATGATCATTCAAAGAGTTGAATGTGTGTATTTGCTAAAATACAAGTGTGAATTATTTGAAAGGTTCAAAGAATTCAGAAGTGAAACAAATTGGCAATGTATTAAGATTCTTTGATTAGATCAAGGAATAAATACTTGTGCAATAAGTTTCTAGATCATCTTAAATGGTTTTCTCATAATGGACACCTCGATCACGTAATAATTGATTGATGCATCTAAAAGGAAAAATCGTACCTTGTTGGACATAGTGCGGTCCAAAATGATTTTACCGACATTCAAGTATCCTTCAGGATCATGTCACAGAAATGGCCGCATATCTACAAAAGGTAACCTCAAAATCCGGCCCCAAGACTCCATAAAAGTTATGGATAGGAGGATTCCTAATCTTAAGTATGTTAAGATAAGGGGTTGTCCAACTTATGTGAAAAGGTTTCAAAGGATAAGCTTGGGACAAAATTTGACAAATCTGATTTGTGGGACATCCTAAAGTATGTTTAGGGCATATGTTCTATAATCCTACATAGCAAAAGGTGTTTATTGCGAAACAAACACGCCTTTTAAGATAAAGGTGTTTATCATTGAAGGGGCTAGTGGGAGGATAATAGATCTTGAAGACTTCAAGAACCACAAAACACTATAAGTCAAATAAGAGGAACTCGTAGATGACCTATTGTACCACAAATGAATCGTAAATCGGAATAGTACCAAGAAGATACCTGGAGGAGGTATGGATTCATCATAGATGATGATGATGAGGTAGCGCATCATAGAAGATGATGATCGAGTTACATCACGATGAGGTAAGAGTTCTAGTGTGTACAAAAGGGTCGAGTTGGGGAGCGTTATGACATTTACGGTATTATATATTGATATACTACGGATAAGGAATAACATGCCAATGCTACAATCAGTAAAGATAAAGTTGTCTAAACAATCCTCCATGAATGATTTGGGAAGAGTATCATTATTGGGGATGCAAATCTATATAGATAGATTTAAAAGGATGCTCAACTTAACCCAAGGAGCGTATATTCATTTGATGCTAAAGTCGTTTAGCATGGCAAACTCAAGAGATGTCTCATGTCGATGAGCTATGGAGTGTATCTCTCTTAATAGTCCCCACAAACTCCTGAAAAGAGAGGTCGCATGAGTGACAATCATGTATGCAATGAAATGTACGAGACACGATGTTGATCGGTCATATTCTAGAGAAGATCAACGTAAGAGCGGTGAAAAACATCTTAAAGTTCTTAAGCTAGAAAGGCACTAAGGATGTGAGCATACATGGTGGGTGCGAACTAAAACTAGAGGCTTAATGGACTCAAGTTTTTTCAGACGAGACCAAGATGATGAAAATCCACTTTAAGGTAAAGCGTTATCTTGAATAGTGGTGCGTTGAATTGGAAAGGTTCCAAACAGTAAAGAGTTGCTGGTTTAGTGATAAAGACAAAGTATATAGCAATAAATGAAGCTACAAGTTGATTGTTTGGATGAAAAGTTCATTACAGAACTAGGAATAGTTCCTAAGTCTCATCTTGGATCTAAACATGTGTTGTGGCATTTTCACTTGATTATAGGAATCATTGAAAGATGGGAGACCACTATAGAGATAGTGGACCCTCAAGAACAACATTACATATCCATTAACTAAAGCTTATCCAACAGCAGGATAATCGTCACTTAGAGAAGAAGAGTATGAGATACCATGGTGATTGGCTTTAGTGCAAGTGGGAGATTGAAAGTAGTATGCACACAAGCCAATCATGTTTGATGATAAAGCATATACTTTGAAACAATCGTATTATATATTGATATACTACGGATAAGGAATGACATACCAATGCTACAATCAGTAAAGATAAAGTTGTCTAAACATTCCTCTATGAATGATTTGGAAGAGTATCTTAATTGGGGATATAAATCTATATAGATAGATTTAAGAGGATGCTCGACTTAACCCAAGGAACGTATATTCATTTGATGCTAAAGTCGTTTAGCATGGAAAACTCCAAGAGATGTCTCATGTAGATGAGCTATGGAGTGTATCTCTCTTAATAGTCCCCACAGACTCCTGAAAAGAGAGGTCGCATGAGTGACTATCATGTATGCAATGAAATATATGAGACCTGATGTTGATCACCATATTCGGAGAAGTTCACTATGAGTCGTTGAAAACATCTTAAAGTGCTTAACCAAAGACACTAAGGATGTGATCATATTCATGGTGGGTCTTAATTAAAACTAGAGGGCTTAATGAGACTCAAGTTTTTCAAGCAGACCAAGCGACGAGAAAAATCCACTTTAGGGTAAAGGGTTACCTTGAGCAGTTAGTGCGGTGAATTGGAAAGGTTCCAAATAGCAAAGAGTTCTTTGGTTTAGTGATAAAGACAAAGTATATAGCTATAAATGAAGCTATAAGTTGATTGTTTGGATTAAAAGTTCATTCTGAGAACTAGGAATAGTTCCTAAGTCTCATCTTGGATCTAAACATGTGTTGTGGCACTTTCATTTGATTATAAGAATCATTGAAAGATGGGAAATCACTATAGAGATGGTGGACTCTCAAGAACAACATTACATATCCATTAACTAAAGCTTATCCAACAGCAGGATAATCGTCACTTAGAGAAGAAGAGTATGAGATACCATGGCGATTGGCTTTAGTGCAAGTGGGAGATTGAAAGTAGTATGCACACAAGCCAATCATGTTTGATGATAAAGCATATACTTTGAAACAATCTTATTCATTTATTAATAAAAAGTATTAATTTATTAAAGGCTTTTAATTATCTACATGATCTTTGTTTTATAATATGTGATAAACCCATAGTTTTAAGCAATGCTTTTAGAATAATGATGATGATCATTCTAATGAGATCTAAATTCTTAGAAAGCTTAAAACTAAAATAGTTCCCAATCATTGGATTACTAAATTGGGGATTAGTGAATCCGGATAGATTGGTACATCGTTAACTTGCTCATTGGATGAGGATGATTGATCTCATGATCATTTGTGTGGAGACACTAAAGCAAGTATGTAGGTGCTTATTAGAGAATAAGTTCTTTGAACATGGCTCGCTAAGGAATACCTAATGGAGTTTTACTTGCTGTCGATAGGAATTCTGTAGTGATAGTAGTACAAGTGATCCTTGGACTTGAGATCATCATAGTATCTTGTGTATGATGAGTTATACTTTGACTTATTCCTTAAGACCCTTAGGGTATATCAAAGGGTATGCTTGGGTATAATAAGTTGTACATGGAGATAATGTATGATCAATAAAGAATCTACCACTTATTAAAAGAAGAGAAATGTCCTATGTGATTCGATAAATGACAACCTAGTAGTCCTTGGCCAAGGCAGAATAAAATTAGAAAGGAGTTTCTAATTTGCATTATTTGGAGTTGTGCATTTAAGTCGAAATACATATAATTAAATAAAATAAGACTTGATAGTAATTGCATGTCTTATATTTAATTGGGACATTGTATGGTGGAAGGATTGAATTGTACGGTAACTATTTACTCAAAGGTTCTTTAATGATTAATGTTGAAATCTATATTATCCGGAAAGTCGTTGATCGCATTTAGGAGGCTTATCCTATTGTAGAATAAATATTATTTATTTAAATAAATTAATTGTTTAATTTATTTATTTAAATAAGATTAGAATTGTTCTAATTGATTTATTCACAACTAGGTTTAATATGGAGAACCTAAAAGGTCACACCATAAAAGGAAGAATAATTATTTAAGAAGTTAATGGCATAATCGTAATAATATGTTATGTATATTTAATTTAATCTATGGTGATAGAATAAATTAAATAGCTTAATATTATTATTTAATATTTTAGAAATATTAAATATAAATTAATAAGAGGAGTCTTATTAATATTATTACAATTATTATTATTTTAATTTCTAAAAGAGTTTAGGAATTAATTTAATATAAGTACTCTCATTTATTCCTAATTGGATTAGGAAGAAAAATTAGTTAAAGGAGTTTAATTAATTATCTCTAATAAGATTAGGGAGCTTAATTAATTAAAAGAATTTAATTAATTAAATAAATCCCAATTCTTTAATTGTTAAGGTGGGTTGCCCACATCTATAAATAAGAGTCTTATTATGGGTGATGTGGTTGTTGACTTTTACAACATACGTAATTCCAATAGTTGGGAGAGTACGCTTTTTCTATAGAGATAGAAAAACTAGGGTTTAGCCAACCACCCAGCTTCTTGAATTCTTTTTCTTCCTTGGTGGATCACCTCTAGAGGCCAAACACTTGGGTGGCTAACGTTGATCAAAGGAAGGAACCAAACCCGGTGGATTCAAGTTGAGCGAAAAGGATTGTAGGTGAACTTGTACACGAGAAGCTTCGGATCTTCAAGGGTATGTTTGTTCTTCATATCTTTTCGTTTAATTAATAATTGTGCATAAAGGGTGATCCGGGTATATGGTTTGTAAAAATTTTAAACTCTGATTTTTTACACGTTTCCGCGCTTATTTGTGCAATTTGATTGCTTTCTTGAATATTACAAACCTCACAGCCACCTTCCTCCTTCAATTTCAAAATGGGCCCCACAGTGGGCCCCACCTAATATTATATATATATATATATGCCGAATAACTTTCTACCGATTATTTTGAAAAATGGGTAAATGGGGGTCCATAAAATAAGTAAAACTTCATAAAAATCACCTTAATAATTTTAACAACATTTATCACCTTTATTATAATTCATAATATTAATCGACCAGGTCGTTCCCATGAAAGATGGGGCATTCCAATAAGGATTTCTCCCTATTGGCACGCAATTAGGTGACCAAACCTCTCCTTGACAGAACTTCTAGACATCGTTAATATTAAAAATAATAATATTAATAACCTTGTTGTCTCAATTATTGATTTAATAATATATAAAATATTGACAATAATTGAACCAAATAACGTGAGATACTATGCATCAATTACTGTAGCAATAATTGAACAAAACTAAGTGACTTCTCACATAAGCAGCAATAATCAATATCGTGTGCTACTATGCAACCAAGCGTATTACTGTACTTTTAACACCGGGTGTTTCAACAGTTAACGGTAAAACTTCCACCGTTATTTTCATAAAGTATTTTTGTCATTTTCTCAATCCGACAATAATTCCGTTGTGGGGTCCACCAATGATTGTGCCGTTGTACGAATATTCCCTGTTAAAACGAATATTTCCCGACCAATCGAATATTATATAACAACTTGTGTACTTTGCAAAATTTATAAATATTACCCACATGTTGACTTATGTCACACTCTATGTTTTGATGATGACCATATTAGTTCACTAACTCTGTTATATATCATTTCAGGATCATCAAAGAAGAAGGTCCAAAGTCAAGATGCCTTTGAAGAAAGAAAAGCTAAATTGAGTCTTAGGAATATATATAAGATTTTAACAGTTATTACTTTCCAAAATAAGGCTCTACGACATATGCATTACATATATATACTTGCATTCATATATGATGTTACATGTTAATTAACTAGCTCATAATATGCATGGCCAGAATTGTTCACGTAAGGAATCAAATCTTGTTAAATAGTGATATACGGTAGAGCAAGGAATGGGGTAATTATATTACCATAAGTTTTGATTCATAATATTATCCCACAAATCAAGGGATCTAATTGGGTGTCCGAATAGGATATATGGACACAGGTCAGAAGATATTGAATGGTAAGCTCAAAACATGACATCATAGATTATGCTTCACAATTTATGCGCCATAAATCAAGGGTCTTAATTCTAGGCAATTAATTAAGGTAACTAGTTGATTGCATAAATTACCATATGTTGCATACTTATAGCAGAAATCATGTGCCATAATCTCGCCACGTTTTGAGCAACCAAATTGATTAACTCTAACGGACCAATACGTGTTAAGATATATGGAAACATGACAGCAATTGTTTATGGGCATATAAGGTAATAAACTCCGACTTTGTAATTGGGACTATAAGTAATTTGCGTCAAGCCTTTCTTCCATGAAATGGAAATCAATTAAGCCTTAAATGTTGATGGTGTGATTTCTCAGAAAATAGAATCTCTGTGTTTTGAAATCAAGCTAAGTAGATCATGATTGATATTGAATGGCAAGATTTATGCAACATGTTTCCATCAGCATATCATAGCAGCAAACATGTGCAACGGTAATATCCTAGAAATGGTCTATATAAACAGAGTCCTTTAACATATTTACATACGAAAATATATACACAAAAAATAATAACACACAAGCTACGAGATTATTTTCTACTAAGATAGATATTGATTGCATTAAGAACAGAGTTGCAGTTTCGAATATATTCTAGTAATATCCTTCTTGCATATCATTTCATACTAGAGCCTTGAGTTTGTAAGTAATATATTGCTTGATCATTAGACCTCTAGTATTGTATTTTAATTATCATATCTAAATCTGTTTTCTATTGGGTAATCTGTTTGGGTTGATAACGTATTCTGATCGAGTTGAAGGAAAGCATAGGTGCTTAAGAGTGCATAGGTGCACAAGGAACAAAGGTGTTGAATTTGATAGAACTTGTATTGTAATTGGAAAAGTTGAATAAAGTGAGTCTCCAATACTAGTTGGTATTGGACGTGGATTAAGCTACTATTATTCAGAGGGTAGTAGTTGAACCACATAAAAATTGGTGTTTGTGTGATTGCATTCTATACTTGAGTATTACATTATTTATCCGGTAACTGCGCATTCTATCCATATCGGTAATCCGACTTATTTGCATTAAACACTTAAAGAATTTTTGATAAGAAATAAAAATTGGACATAGTTTGTGCCTACACTTATTCAACCCCCCCTTCTAAGTGTACTTATTTAAATTTCATTTGGTATCAGAGCTTGGCTCTACTTATCTTGGTCTTAAAGGTGACTTATAGGGAAAGATTCTGACATGGCACAATTTGGAAACGCTCATCACGAAGGACAATCAACCAACCGACCTCCTCTACTTTTTGGAACTGAGAACTATAACTTCTGGAAATTTCGGATGAGGATATATCTCAAGCGAGATCCATGGGAATGGTGGGTGGTAGAGAATGGACCGGTAATTCCAAGGAAAGATGATGGTACTCCAAAAACTCTACTCGAGATGGACTCAACTGAAACATACATGGTGTCATACGATTCAAAAGCAATGAACACTCTCCTTAGCGGCATGGTGCAATCCGAAATAGATAAAGTTTCTTCATGCAAAAAATCAAAAGAGATATGGGATACCCTAGTGGTAAGTCACGAATGAACTTCCAAAGTACGAGAAGTTAAGCTAAGTATGCTCATGCATGATTACGAAATGTTTAAACTGGAAAGAGATGAAACAATCAAAATGGCTCAAGCACGATTCTTGGTGCTTATAAATTCTTTAAAGTTGCTTGACAAGTCAATTCCACAAAGTGAAATCAACCGTAAGTTACTTCGGGCTATGCCCAAAAGGTTTGCATCTAAAATTACTACTCTTCAAGATTCCGTCAATATTTCCTCTATGGATACATTAACTCTCTTTGGTGAACTAGAAGAATATGAACATCAATTAAAAAGATATGATGATGAGGAAGAAGTTCCTCGAAAGAAGTTACTAGCTTTAAATGCAGGAATTGAAGAAGAGCTTGAGAATAACTCGGATGATGAAATAGCCATGATGTCAAGAAGACTTAAAGGCCTACTTTAAAGAAAGAATCAAAGGAAAAATACATTCAACACAAACAAATTCAAAGCAAAAGCCAACCAAGAAGAAACTGTTTGAGTGTGGGACGACAGTCATTTTAAAAAGGATTGCTTCCAACTCAAAAACAAAGGAAAGCAAGGAAATAAGGAGTTCAAAAAGCATAAAGCATTCCTAACATGGAGTGATGATGAAGAATCCGAAGTGGAAATAGATGCAAACGATGAACTGGCTCAAATATGCTTCATGGGACTTGAAGGTGAATCCAGTGAGGTACTTCTTTCTAATGGTATTACTTTGAAACAAAAAAATAAAAACTAAAAAGAAAAAAATATACTTAAAAGATCTAGTAAACACTTTAATGGGTGAAGTGGAGTCATTTAATAGATGAAAAGAAGAATTAGAAAAGTAACACACACAAATGAAGAAAAGGTACTAGCAATGAAAGAATGGGTATCTAGATAATTTCAATAAAATCTTTATTCAACAGGTAAAAGCAGGTTAAATAATGAAGTTGAAAAACTAAAATGAGATAAAATGAGAAATGTATGCATTGATGGTATCGTCACCCAGAATAGTGAGGACTACTAATCTTTATCATAACGGTCAAAAGTCACTCTGGTTCCCCAAAACTAGTCCTGCTTCGTTCTCATTTCTGAAGAGAAACAATAAAAGTAAAAAAGGTGAGCTCAACTAGCCCGGTAGGAAATATTATGACTAAGATAATGCGAGAATATATTATCGTTAGCCTTGACAGTGTTAAGCGATCTGATATAACAACCATCAAGTTTTAGCTGCTGTGACGTGAACAAGCGATCCATTAAAAAATTGAGTAGAGAATAAAATCTACTATCTTTTATGATTTAGAAGTTTTCATCACTTTTATCATTTGGGACTCGACAATAAATAATCCACATCATCGAATCACCCCTGCGCTCGGACGAGGATATTCTTTAGTATCACGACCACAATTATCCATACACTACGGGCGAGAATATTTGTGTATTCATTAATGGTCGTGATCATGCCAACAATTTGTCCATCGATGCTACTACGGGCCGATGAGGACTTTTACCACATCATTTGTAACATTACGGTCATGATTACACCGAATAATCCACAGTCGTAATCATACCAAGTCCATCATGCACTATAGGCCACAGATGACTTTCAACAAAATATAAACATGAGGATGATGACAATGATATAAGAATTGATAAAACAAGTTCAAAATTATTTTATCCGAGGAACTAATAACGTCAAATTGTCGACATGATCTTTGCTTTGTAGAGTAAAATTCAAGAATGCTCGGAAGAATATTTCCATGAAAAGATCTTTGGATGAAGCGCAAATATCGAGGATATTCCACTAATTTCATGGAGTATAGAAGTCAAAACTTTAACTTATTTGAGTATAATAAGGAATGGAATAACAAAAAGAAATCACCGGGCATGCGATAGGCCGCAGGCGAGTTATTCAACGAGAATAATAAATAACGGAATCGGTCGGGTAAAAAAGCGCAGACGAGGATATTCAGCGAGAATAATAAAAGCGGAATCGGTCGGCGTAAAAGCGAGCAACATGATATTCCAGCAGAATAATAAAGATGGAATCGAGCGACGGATATTCAGCGAGAATAATAAAAGGCGGAATCGGTCGGCGTAAAAATCGAGGATATTCAGCGAGAATAATAAAAAGGCGGAATCGGTCCGGCGAAAAAATGCATATGACAGGATATTCAACGAGAATAATAAAAAGGCGGAATCGAGGTCGTAAGGCGTAGAAAGCGCCGCAGACGAGGATATTCAGCGAGAATAAAAAAAAGCGGAAACCGGTCGGGCGTAGAAGCCTTATGAGAGGATGTTTCAAGCGAGAATGATAAAGAATGGAACAACGAGAAGAATTTCACCAAGTATAGGGTAGCAGCGTATCTGAGTTATTCAGCAGAATAATAAGAATGGAATAATGAAGTTCTCTTCATAGATAAGAAAGAAAATAATACTCCCTACCTTGGAAAAAGCTGGATCTTTGGAATAGTGAGTAGCAGATTTCTCTTCTTCTTTCTCTCTATAATTTCTCTATAATAATAATCGCTCTAAAGCTTTTGTGAATTGGTGAGAAATGAAGGAAGAATGAGCTTATTTATAGGAAAATATAGTTTCGATAATTGCGTTTTGGGGCTCGAAAATTACGATCTGATACCTCGACTTTTCTTTCATTTTTAATTTAGTCCTGCAAGTATTATCAATCTTGCACCAACTCCCCTAATAGTAAATAATGTGAATCAATAGTTCAATCATGTGAATCGATAGTATAATCATGTGAAAAATACGAATTACGGTATAGTACCTCCATACATACCTCGATTTTAACTTAGTCATTACAAGTATTATCAATCTTTTGACTCCCTAATAGTAAATAATGTGATTCAATAGTACACATATGTGAACAAATAGTTATATAAGCATGTGAATTAGTAGCAATTAATTGCTCATTTATCAGATAAATTTGCGATTTATCGATATAACCCCTAGACATCAATTATCATCGGAATAAATGTGATTTTTCACTAACACAAACAATTCCAACATAATGAAACTATTTTTATCAAAAATATAAATTTTGAAATTTCAAAGTTTGACTTTTTCGAAAAAAAAGTCAAGCTATTGACTTTTTGACCAAATAGTGAATCCGGAAAATTTTGTGTTTATAGACTATTTTTACTAATTTAAATCGATTAGGACTCAAATATCACGTCGCGTCTCCAAATTCAACTCGAACAACATTCATCATTAATATTATAACTCCTGATATTTATCAACCCGGTCGTTCCCGGGAAAGAGGGGGCTTTCGATAAGGATTTCTCCTATTGGCGCATGATTAGGTGACCAAACCTCTCCTTGTGAGAACTTCTAGACATTGTAAATATTGAAATTTATAATATGAATAACTTTGTAAATCTCAAGTATTGATTTAATAAAAAAACATTTTATGAGATGATCTTTGTGACAATAATTGAATCCATAATATGATAGATATGATCGACAATTCTTTGTAGCAATAATTGAGTATAAGCGAGTGACTTCTCACGTAAGCATCAATAATCAATCACAGTGTGCTACTTATGCGACCCGCAGCGTATTCTTGTACTTTTAACAAGGGTGTTTCAGCGAGTTAACGGTAAAACTTCCGTCGTTATTTTCATAAAAAGTATTTTTTGTCGTTTTCTCGATCAAAAACAATAATTCCGTTGTGGGGGTCCGATGATGATTGTGCCGTTATGCGAATATTCCTGTTAAAAGCGAATATTCCCAGACCAATCGAATATTATATAACAACTTGCGTACTTTGCAAAATTTGTAAATATTACCCCACAACTATAACATTATATCAAATCCACACCATAATATTCAAAAATATATTTTGAGAAAATTTAATCTTTATTCAAAAAGTTGGGGTCTCTGACCTCCCTTCTTATGAAATTTCGTCCTCGAAATTAGGGTGCGTACTGGTATGTCGAAGAGGTGAGGATACCTTGATTTCATTTGATTCTAATTCCCAAGTCATTTTCCTCAACATCGTGGTTTCTCCACAAAACTTTGACTTGAGGTATAACCTTGGGCGTAGAATATGTTCCTTCTTATCAAGATTTTAACGGGAACCTCTTCATACGTTAAATCTTCCTCTATTTAAATCGGTTCTAACTTCGATAATGTGGTTTGGGTCTTTCACATATTTACGTAACATGGATATGTGAAAAGCGTTATGAACACGAGAGACATACTTAAGCGATGCTTGCAAGTCTATAGGCCGCGATTCCTACTCGATCGAGGATTAAAAATGGGCCGATGAATCGAGGATTGAGCTTTCCTCTCTTTCAAATCTTGTAACTCCTTTCCATGGAGCGACACGTAACACATGATCTCGATGCTCCGAATTCTCGTCCTTTCGATGAAGATCGGCATAACTCTTTTATCGATCTTGTGAGGTTTTTATCGTTGTCGGATCATTTGAATCTTTTTCGTAGTCATACGTACCAACTCTGGTCCCAACAACGTTGCTTCACCCACCTCATCCCGGCATCTTTGGAAGCGACACTTTCTTCCATCTAGCGCCTCGAATGGAGCCATGCGATACTTGCTTGATAAGCTGTTGTTGTAGGAAAACTCCACGATGGTAAGAACTTGTCCCAACTTCCCTTGAAGTCGAGGACCACGAGTCTTAATAGATCTTGAGAGTTTGAATCGTCCTCTCATTTGCCCGTCAAATGCGAGGATGATATCTGAAAGCTAAATCGTAAATCCGTGCCCATAGCTTTTTTGCAAACTAACCCAAAATCTTGAAGTGAATCTTGGGTCTCGATCGGAAACTATGGATCTTGGCATACCATGCAATCTTACAACCTCGTTTATATACATCTGAGCAAGGCGTTCAAGTGTATAAGTTTCTCGTATCGGTAAGAAAAAAGCGGACTTGGTCGATCTATCAACAATGACCCAAATCGCATCTATGCCTTGAGAAACTTTGGGAAGCCCGTGCTTGAAATCCATGGTAATGTGCTCCCACTTCCATTACGGAATTTCAAGTGGTTGCTGATGGACCTTTTGGTACTTGATGCTCGCCTTGACTCGTTGACAAGTTAAACACCTTGAGATAAACTCTGCTATCTCTCTCTTCGTATTGCACCACCAAAATGTATGTCGAACATCACGATACATTTTGGTACTCCCAAGATGGATTGCAAACGGTGTGTTGTGCACCTCCATCATGATTTTATACTTTAAATCAGGGTCGTTAGGAACACAAAGTCTGGAGTTGACTCGAAGTATTCCTTCCTCATCGATTCTTGCTTCCGGCATAGCACCTTCTTGCACTTTCTTCCTCATACGCATTAGCTCGGTGCGTAGCAAGCGACTTTAACTTTATCGATTAAAAGTCGGTTCTACTCGTATATCGCCATCATCATCACATGGGTCCACAGGTCTTTAACTCTATCTCCATCCTTTGCAAGTCACACAAAATGGGCTTTTGTGTTGTGAATATTACTTTTCGTACGCATATGATCTTACACTCGATCGTCGGCTACCACGTTCGCTTTTCGAGGATGGTATTGGATGGTATGATCATAATCTTTCAGCAGTTCAAGCCAGCGTCGTTGTCGCATGTTGAGTTCCTTTTGAGTGAAGAAATATTTGAGGCTTTTATGATCAAGTAAAGATCTCACTTTCTCTCCATACAAGTAATGCCTCCAAATTTTAAGTGCGAAGACAACATTTTGACTCTAGATCATGAGTAGGATAATTCCTCTCATATTCTTTGAGTTGTCTTGAGGCATAGGCTATGACTTTCCCATGTTGCATGAGAACACATCCTAACCCTTTGCTAGAAGCATCTTTGTAGATGACAAATCCTCTCGAACGGATGGTATTGTCGAGAGCAGTCTTTGAAATGAGTCTCCTTTTGAGTTCTTGAAAACTCTTCTCACATTCCTCGCTCAATAGAACTTTGTATCTTTCGAGTCGGTTTGAGTTAATGGAGTAGCGATTCGAGAAAATCCTTCCACGAATCTCGATAATAACCGGCTAAGCAAGAAAGCTCGTACTTGATTCTTGATTTGGGTTGCTCGACTTTGAATAGCTTTGATCTTTCTTCGGGTCAGCGGATATTCCATGACTTGATACTACGTGCCCAAGGAATGCTACTTCTTCCTCAAGCGAACTTCGCATTTCTTTAACTTGGCATAAAGCTTATATTCACGAAGCTTTTGGAGTATCGACCTCAAGTGTTGCTCATGATCTTCACGGCTTTTGGAATAAATAAGGATGTCATCGATAAAGGCGACCACAAAGTGATCAAATATTCCTTGAATACTCGGTTCATCATATCCATGAAAGCGGCGGGAGCATTAGTCGATCAAAAGACATGACTAAGAATTCATAATGCCGTCTGCAGGAGTTTACGAAGGCGGTCTTTGGAATATCCTCGGTTTTAACCTTCGGTGATGATATCGAGCGAAGATCGATCTTTGAAAAAATTGTGCTCCTTATGGCGATCAAGCGAGGTCATCAATACGTGGCAATGGGTACCTATTTTGATGGTGACATGATTGACTCAGATAATCAATACAAAATCGCATACTCCCATCTTTCTTCTTCACGAATAGAGCAGGAGCACCCCGAGGAGGCGTCTTAGGGCGAATGAAACCAATGTCTAACAATTCTGCAATTGGGTCTTTAACTCACGAAGTTCAATAGGAGCCATTCGATATGGGGCTTTGGAAATGGGTTTTGTCTAGGGTTGAAGGTCGATACAAAATTCAACTTCACGCTCTGAGGGGTAGGCGGGGAAGTTCTTTGGGAATCGTCGGAAATTTATTAACAATAGAAATATCCTTCAAATTTGGCGTATTTTTGTTTAAATCAAGTGACATGAGCTAAGAAAGCTTGACATCAGTTTTTCAATAAGCGAATAGCTTTATGGCTTGAGATGGTAGTGATTGATTTTAATGGTTTGGTGGCTTGAATTAGCATAATAGGTTTATTAGGAATATGAAAGCTAATGACCTTACGAAAACAATCAATTTTAGCATGATGAGTAGTTAACGATCAATCCCTAGAATCACGTCAAATGCAAGTATTTTTAAGGAGATAAAGATCGACGGGTAGCGATGCGATTCTGGATTTGAATCAAACAAGACTTATAAGCAGTGGATGTAATGAAGGTTTTCTCTAATGGAGTTTCAACGAGATAAGTCGAAAGTCTAATTTCTCGGTCGAATTTAATCGTTGGCGTAAGTAGGAGAAATAAAAGAATGGGTAGAAACCGGTATCAAATAAGGTATAGACTTATTTAGAGTTTATGATAAGCTTACGTGATGACCTCGTTCGGGTTCCTTGCTTTACGGGAGGTCACAACAAAGCGCTCTCCCTTACACTTCCGGCTTTGACTTTTACGGGGATGACCTTTGGTGCCTCCATCCTATTTGAACTTGTCTTGGTGAGCGACAAAAATCGGGCTAGGTGACCTTCTCTTCCACAATTATAACACGCTTTGGATGGCATCAGCGCGGTTTTGGTGATATGTCCCTCCCCTCGCATTTGAAGCATATGATAGGTGGTCGTTCTCCTTCCTTAACCACGGTTCTTTGGTCTTGGCGTCTTTCCATCATTGTTGAATCTCCTTTTCTTGAAATGTCCATTTTTCTTGTCTTGGCCATGATTACCCCGAAGTGGTTACCATTTACGGCATGTTGATTCCCTCACGCTTGTTGTCCTTAGTTTCGATATTTATTACCCTTTGGTATTTTCATCTTTCTTAAATTTGCTTTCCCTTGGTTGCGTTGACTCGTTCTGGCGCTCGATAAGCGAGCCCTATTTACAACATCGAGTACAAACACGGTTTATGAGAAATAAGATATTGGCGTATCTCGGTTTCAAACCTCTTAAAAACATTCGTGTCATTCGCTCCTCATTATCGACCAAATGGGATGCAAGCCGGGATAACTCGCAAATTTAGCCTCGTATTGCGACACGGTCGTATTGTTTTGTTCGACTTGATAAACTCCACCTCTTTCGTGTGGCCGAATACTTTCGGGAAAGTACTTGTCGTTGAATAGCTCTTGGAACTTCTCCCAAGACATCTTGAGTCGTCGGTGAGTACGTTTCTGATTCCCACCGATGTCTGCCTCTTCACATAACATGAAGGTGGCGAAGGAACCTTTTGCTCCTCGGAGCATCCCGAGACATCAAATATCTTGGTGATCTGCTTTATCCATGCTTGACGCCTTAAGTGGTTTAGGCTCTCAATAAACTCGGGTGGTCCCGGCTCCTTGAACTATTTAGCGGTGGCCGTCAGAGAGTTTCAATGTTTACACTGTATTTTTGAGCAGGAGCCACTCTCGCTTTGATGTTGCATGAATTGCATGAAGCCTCGGAACATTCCATCGTTCATCATTTGGTTAGTGTTGTTGTTTGCATGAGGATTATCGCCTTCACGATGCACGTTGTCACTGGTTATTGATCTGTGGAGACTCAGCGGTCTCACTGTGCTCCATTGATGTTCTCAACATTCTCGGATGCCATTTTCAAAACAACGCCACAAAACAAGGGTTAATTGACATACGACATATTATCCTATATACTACGTGACCAATCAAATACCAAATAAACTTAGGTAGGTCATACTAGCGAAGAAATTCCCGTCTCTCCCCTCCTAGTTCTAGTCTCACATCTTAGCGAGGATCGTATCCTAAGCTTTGATACCAAGTTGTGCGCCCCCAAAATTAGGTATCGTCACCCATCTTGGGTGCGCCACTTACATGGTACAAAATTCAAATACAACTTAATAATCTGTTATGGTGTACAATACGACAAAACACATAAGCTGTGAGTTTGAATACAAATATTGTATACTAGAGATTATACAAACTCAAAAAGAGTCCTTATTACAATTATTATTACACTATTTCACGAGAATAGTGAGGACTACTAATCTTTATCATCGGTCCGTCACTCCGTTCCCAGAGACTAGTCCTGCTACGTTCTCATTTCACTGAAGAAAACAATAAAAGTAAAAGGGTGAGCTCAACTAGCCCGATAGGAAATATTATGACTAAGATAATGCGAGAATATATTATCGTTAGCCTTCAATGAGTGTTAAAGCGATACAATATAACAACCATCAAGTTTAAGCTGCGGTAGAACAAGCGATCCATTAAAAAAAGTGAGTAGAGAATAAAATCTACTATCTTTTATGATTTAGAAGGTTTTCATCACTTTTATCATTTGGGACTCGACAATAAATAATCCACATCATCGAATCACCCCTGCTTTTCTGACGAGGATATTCTTTAGTATCACGACCACAATTATCCATACACTACGGGCGAGAATATTTGTGTATTCATTAATGGTCATGATCGTGCCAATTTGTCCATCGATGCACTACGGGCCGATGAGGACTTTTACCACATCATTTGTAACATTACGGTCGTGATTACAAGAATAATCACAGTCATAATCATACCAAGTCCATCTATGCCTTTATAGGCCACAGATGACTTTCAACAAAATATAAACATGAGGATGATGACAATGATATAAGAATTGATAAAACAAGTTCAAAATTATTTTATCCGAGGAACTAATAACGTCAAATTGTCGACATGATCTTTGCTTTGTAGAGTAAAATTCAAGAATGCTCGGAAGAATATTTCCATGAAAGATCTTTGGATGAAGCGCAAATATCGAGGATATTCCACTAATTTCATGGAGTATAGAAATCAAAACTTTAACTTATTTGAGTATAATAAGGAATGGAATAACAAAAGAAATCACCGGGCATGCGATAGACCCTTTGCGATGAGGTTATTCAACGAGAATAATAAATAACGGAATCGGTCGGCGTAAAAGCGCCGCAGACGGGATATTCAGCGAGAATAATAAAAAGGCGGAATCGGTCGGCGTAAAAAGCATACTGACGAGGATATTCAGCGAGAAGAATAAAAAAGGCGGAATCGGTCCGGCGTAAAGCGCGCATGACGAGGATATTCAGCGAGAATAATAAAGGCGGAATCGGTCGGCGTAAAAGCCGCTGACGAGGATATTCAACGAAGAATAATAAAAAGCGGAACCCGGTCGGCGTAGAAACCTTGATGACGAGGATGTTCAACAGAATGATAAAGAATGGAACAACGAGAAGAATTTCACCAAGTATAGGGTAGCAGCGTATCTGAGTTATTCAACGAGAATAATAAGAATGGAATAATGAAGTTCTCTTCATAGATAAGAAAGAAATAATACTCCTACCTTGGAAAAAGCTGGATCTTTGGAATAGTGAGGTAGTGAGTTTCTTTCTCTTCTTCTTTCTCTCTATAATTTCTCTCTATAATAATCGCTCTAAAGCTTTTGTGAATTGGTGAGAAATGAAGGAAGAATGAGCTTATTTATAGGAAAATATAGTTTCGATAATTGCACGTTTTGGGGCTCGAAAATTACGATCTGATACCTCGACTTTTCTTTCATTTTTAATTTAGTCCTGCAAGTATTATCAATCTTGCACCAACTCCCCTAATAGTAAATAATGTGAATCAATAGTTCAATCATGTGAATCGATAGTATAATCATGTGAAAAAATACGAATTACAGTATAGTACCTCCATACATACCTCGATTTTTAACTTAGTCATGCAAGTATTATCAATCTTGCACCAACTCCCTAATAGTAAATAATGTGATTCAATAGTACACATATGTGAACAAATAGTTATATAAGCATGTGAATTAGTAGCAATTAATTGCTCATTTATCAGATAAATTACGATTTATCAATATAACCCCTAGACATCAATTATCATCGGAATAAATGTCGATTTTCACTAACACAAACAAATTCAACATAATGAAACTATTTTTATCAAAAATATAAATTTTGAAATTTTGAAGTTTGACTTTTCGAAAAAAAGTCAAATTTGTTGACTTTTTGACGAATAGTGAATCGGAAAATTTTTGTGTTTATAGACTATTTTTACTAATTTCGTCGTTAGGACTCAAATATCACGTCAGCGTCTCCAAATTCAACTCGAACAACATTCATCATTAATATTATAACTCATGATATTTATCAACGAGGTCGTTTCCGGGGAAAAGGGGCTTTCGATAAGGATTTCTCCTATTGGTAGCATGATTAGGTGACCAAACCTCTCCTTAGCAGAACTTCTAGACATTGTAAATATTGAAATTTATAATATGAATAACTTTGTCGTCTCAAGTATTGATTTAATAAAAAACATTTTATCACGGATGATCTTGTGACCATAATTGAATCCATAATATGATAGATATGATCACGCAATTCTTTGTAGCAATAATTGAGTATAAGCGGTGACTTCTCACGTAAGCATCGATAATCAATCTGGTGTGCTCTTATGCGACCACAGCATATTCTTGTACTTTTAACTAGGGTGTTTCAGCAGTTAACGGTAAAACTTCGTAGATTATTTTCATAAAAGTATTTTTGTCGTTTTCTCGATCAAAGCCAATAATTATTAGTTGTGGGGTCCACTGATGATTTATAGTTATGCGAATATTCCTGTTAAAAGCGAATATTCCCCGACCAATCGAATATTATATAACAACTTGCGTACTTTGCAAAATTTGTAAATATTACCCAACTATAACATTATATCAAATCCACCATAATATTCAAAAATATATTTGAGAAAATTTAATCTTTATTCAAAAAGTTGGGGTCTTTATTAGTTATTTCAAAATCTTTGGATCTAAATGTTTTATTCTTGACACTAGTGGGAACTTAGGCAAATTTGATGCTAGATCTTATGTGGAATTCTTCATTGGCATTTATGCACAAAATAGTAGAGCATATCGCATCTATAATGTGCAAAAGTTGTATCGAAGAATCTATACATATCAAATTTAATGAACTTAACCATGATATTCCAAAAGAAAGAGAAGAAGATGCAGGAATTTTGAAGAGAAACGGTCTATGAATCAGAATCCTAAAACCCATCATACCACATAAAGCAAAATAGCAAGACTATGGAACCGATCCAAATAAGTCGGATTAGAAAACAGCCGAGATCAAGATTCCTTCCAAAGAAAAGTTTGAAGAATACGAAAATCGTGAACATATCTAAAGCAGTTTGAAATGGATGATCAACCGCACCACAATTCTCAATCTAATGAAGAAGTAATACATAATGTTCAACTTCCAAAATCAGCAAGATATATCAAAAATCATCCTCCTGATAACATCATTGGAGACATAAATGAAGGAGTTACTACAAGAATAAAAGCACAAAACATGTGTGCTTTCTCAGCATTCTTATCCCAGATTGAACCAAAGAACGCCAAAGAAGCCATACTTGATGAAAATTGGCTACTAGCAATGCAAGAAGAGTTACAACAATTTGAAAGATGTCAAGTGTGGGAATTGATGCCTCCTCCGAAAGATGTATCCATTATTGGAACTAAATGGGTATTCAAAAATAAACTTGACGAGTTCGGAACAATTACAAGAAACAAAGCGAGATTAGTTGCTCAAGGATATAACCAACAAGAAGGAATAGACTATGAAGAAACATTTGCCCCTCTAGAAAGATGTATCCATTATTGGAATCCATGGGTATTGATGATACTAGTATTCGCTTATTTCGAGATAGTTCAAGGAATTTGCACAAATGGATGTCAAAAGCGCCTTCCTGCCCGGTACATAAATGAAGAAGTCTATGTAAAATAGCCACCTGGATTCAAACATGACAAGCTCCCGCATTATGTATACAAACTCAAGAAGGCACTCTATGGACTCAAAAAATCTCCAAGGGCTTGGTACGAAAGATTGAGTAAGTATCTCTTATCAAATGGGTTTATACGAGGTAAAATCGACTCCACGCTATTTATTAAACGTCAAAATAAAGATATTAGTATTGCACAAATTTATGTAGACAATATAATATTTGGTGCTACTAATAATTTTCTTTGTGAGTGGTTTTCCAAATACATGCACAAAGAGTTTGACATGAGCCTTATGGGAGAACTCAACTACTTTCTGGGTCGTCAAATTAAACAAAATCATGAAGGTATATTCATTCATCAAACCAAGTATACAAAAGAGTTACTTAAGAGATTCGGGTTTGATAATTCAAACTCAAAGACCACACCAATGAGTACATCAATAAAACTCACAGCAGATGAAAAAGGTACAGATGTCGAGGTAACAAAATACAGAGGTATGATCAGATCTGTAAGAACCCGAATTATTAATAAATAAAATTTATTTTCCTCTATTTATTATTTTGAAATAGTAAGGGTTGATTTGATTAATATGGATAGTTATGGGTAAAATACGCAAATATTTCGAATAAGCAAGTGGTTATAAAATATTCATTATTATTAGGAGAATATTCGTTTGGTCGTGGAATATTAAATCTTTGTCGAGGAATATTAAATGCGGCTTGAGTCTTTTGTGGGCCCATAAGCGGAAAAGCGATTGGATAAAGAAAATGACAAATATAAGTTGTTTATAAATAATGGCGTAGTTATTACTGAATTATCTTTGTTGGAATACCCGGTGGGTTAAAACACACTAATCTGGCGTTGTTGAGCGAGTAGCACTGCGGTATTGCACCAATTATTGATTCTTACGTGAAGAAGGCCACTACTCGATAATTATTACGATAATTCTTATTCGATTATTTTATTTTATTGATTGATAATTGTTGCATTGATATTTTATATTCTTTGTTGTTTGATAATTGTCATTACACGATATTTTTTATTATCGAAGCAATAATTCATATTATCGAATAATATTATTAGATAACATTATTGGCAATGTCTAGAAAGTTACATCTAAGGAGAGGTTTGGTCACCTAATTGCCTTGAAGGAGAAATTCTTATTGGAAAGCCCCCTGCTTTCACCAGGAGCGGCACTGGTTGCCCGATCTTGTGATTCTGTAATATTATTTGTGAATAATTAATTATTGATTTATATAATGAGGAAAATATTGATTTTATGTGGATATAGATGGAGAAAATTTTTAATGTGACAATTGTTGAAAATTAATATTTTATCTTTTACGATAAAATAATTCATTTAAATATATTATTTTAATAATATATTAATGGTGATATTTTACAATGAATATGAGATATATGAATAAATGAGGAGGAAGAGTATTTTGTTGAATTAAATGTTTAACACATGTTTTGTGTGTTGGTGGACCCATTTCTTGGTTGAAAATTGATTATAATTTGTAAAATCGCTTGGTTTGTGGATTTGGTCAATTTACATTTGGAATTTGAAAAACTTTCTTCGCAAAGTTGTAGAGAATTGAATTTCCTATAAATAGTCTCGAGATTCAAATTTTTTGATAAAGGGCTATTTATTATGAATTATTGAAGTTAGAAGTTAAAATAATTGATTTTTGGGAGTTTTAATTAATTATTTTGAGAAAAACGTTTTTGGTGAGTTTGTGAACCTCATTTAACATGTACTATGGCTGAAATCAGATTTCAAAAGGTGGGCTAAGGAATTTTGTTTATAAATAATATTATTATATCAATTTTTACTTTGGTGTTCTAAGCATTTTCTATAAATAGGAGCTTAGGTTAGAATTGAAAATCACACCGTAAAGCTGAAGTTTCTCTCTCTATTTCTCTCTCGATATTTTGGCGTATTCTTTGAGTATACTTTGAGTGTTGATATACGGTGCAAGTTCAAGTCATAGCCTATATCAGGTTTTTGACTAGAAATCTTGTCTTTCGAGGTAAGGGATGTTTATTTTCTTCTCAAATGATATTATTTCTTCAATATCATTATCTTTGAAATATTGGTTGGAACTTTTTATCAAATTTGGAACTTTTTCATGTCGGGGTTCTTATTCATGAGTTCTTATTCACGAGTTACTATTCATGAGTTACTATTCACGATTCTTATTCACGAGTACTATTCATGAAGCGTGAAGATATTTTTTGTGGAATTTATATCTTTTGGTGTCGAGTTTCTTACTATTCACGTATCGACTTTATTCACGAATCTGACACTATTCATAGAAAATGAAAATTTTTTTTTTCGTCTAAAATATCTATTCTGGATACTAGCTTTGATTGTATCCATGTTTTGATCATTCTTAAATTTTACTTCAGTATGATTATTTATGAAGTATTTTTGAACTCGGATTGTTTAAAGTACGAATCCATAATACTTATTCTTTGTTTTTCACTGGATTCATTTTCTTTGAAATATTTTTCATCATCCTCAGTCCTAAATGATGATATTACTGAATATCTTTGGCCTGTAGTGCAAAGATGAATGATTTCTTGATGAATATCTTTGGCCCATAGTGCAAAGATGAGCAGTGTTGAGATGAACATGACCGGTGATTAATATCTTTGGCCCGTAGTGCAAAGATGAGCAGTGTTTAGATGAACATGACCGGTCGATGAATATCTTTGGCACTGTAGTGCAAAGATGAATATTTGATTCGGATATATATTGATTGATGTTATAGGGATAAAATATCGACGATGAACTTTTAAATTCATATATAGAAGATAGTAGTTTGCATTCTCTACTTAACTCTTCTAATGAATTGTTGTTTCATTGCAGATTGTTGATTTAAAAGCTGGTTTCTATTGTATTCTATTAGATTTTTCCTGTTGGAGACTAACGATAATTTGTTGTATATTATCTTAGTCATAATATTCTTCTTTGGGCTAGTTGAGCTCACCCTTTTCCTTTTTGTTCCATTTTTCTTCTCAGGAGGCGAGAATGTAGCGAGTACGAGTCGGGGTATGGAATGATGGTTATAGAGAGAGTTGTTTAGTAGTCCTCACCATTTTTATGTAATAATGTATAAATAATTGTGATGAGGATTTATTTGGGTATGTATATTATCTAGAAGGCAATATCTGTATTTAAACTCACAGTTTATATGTTGTAATAATAAAGTTGTAGTTATTTCTGTACCATGTATTTGGCGACTCAGAATGCGTTGGATGGAATGGAACTATTTTGGGGCGCCACGGTTGGTATCGAGCTTAGGGATATGATCTCTGGCGGAGATCGGGAATAGAACTAGGAGGGAGGCGAGTAAATCCTTCGCTAGTGTGTCTACCTAAGCTTATTTGTTAGTTGGTTAGTATATAGGGATATTATGTGATATATTGATTTCCTTAATTAACCCTTGTTTTATGACGAGTATTTGAGAATGTCATTTGAGAATATTAATAAAGTGGAGTAAATGAGACCGTGGAGATGCTGACTTTACCAACGAGGAGAGCGAAGTGGCAGTGTGTGGCAATGTACCTCCTGTGAACAACACCACTTGAAAGAGATGATGAGCGAGGGATGTTTAGAAACTTTTGCGTTCATGCAAAAATCGGACGAAGGAGACTCGTGTTCAAAATATAGGAGGAAATGATAGCAATTCACGGTGGTCACACCAACGACTAAAGAGTTGGTGTGGCGCCCCAAAATAGGTATACATCACCCATTACGAGTTGTCAATACATGGTGCGAAACAACTACAACTTTATTATTACAAAAATAAAGCTGAGTTTGAATACAAATATTATCTTCTAGACAATATCTATACTCAAATAAATCCTCATCACATTTATTGATACATTATTTTACAAAAATGGTGAGGACTACTAAACAACTCTCTCTAGAACCTTCATTCCATACCCAGGCTCGTACTCATTTATATTCTACGCCTCCACGAGAAAAAATGGAACAAAAAGGAAAAGGGTGAGCTCAACTAGCCTAGTAAAGAATATTATGACTAAGATATTATACAACAAATTATCGTTAGTCTTCAACAGGGAAAAATCTAATAGAATCTGATAGACAACAAATTTTAAATCAATATTCGCGTGAAATAATAATTCATTAGAAGAGTTAAGTAGAGAATGCAAACTACTATCTTACATGTATGAATTTAAAAGTTCATCATCTATCTTTTATCCTATAACATCAATCAATATATATACGGAATCAAATATTCATCTTTGCACTCTGAGGCCAAAGATATTCATCGATTGGTCGTGTTCATCTAAACACTGTTCATCTTTTTACTCTAAAGCCAAAGATATTCTTCAGAAATCATTCATCTTGCACTTTTCTGAGGCCAAAGATATTCCATAATATCATCATTTAAGATGAAGATGATGAAAATATTTTAAAAAAAGCGAATCCGGTGAAACAAAATGACAAGATTAAGGATTAAGGATTAGTACTTTGTTTTTTATCCGTCAAAAATACCTCAAAAATAATCATAGTGGTGTAAAATTCAAGAATGATCAAAACATGGATACAATCAAAGCTAGTATCCGAATAGATATTTTAGAGACGAAAAGAAAATTTTCATTTTTTGATGAATAGTGTCGTATTCGTGAATAGTCAAATCCAAAAGTATCGTGAAAGTCTTCTGCATGATATCGTGAATAGTAACTCAGACACCAAAAGTTCCAAATTTGATAAAAACTTGGATCAATATTTCAACATAATGATATTGAAGAAATAATATCATTCTGAAAAAAAATAATATCCACTTACCTCGAAAGATCAGTACTTCTAAATTTGAAAACAGGATATAGGCTATGACTTGGACTTGCACATAGTATAGCAATACTCAAAGTATACTCAAAATACTCACAAGAATATCGCTCGATAATATAGAGAGAAAACTTGGTTTACGGTGTGATTTTCAATTCTAACCTAAGCACCTATTTATAGGAAAATGCTTAGAACACAAGCAGAAAATTTAATAAATTAATAATATATATTTTTCAAATTTCCTCGCCCACTAATTTGGTCAAGACATCAACCACCATGTGACAAAACAACAAAAAACGTTTTCTTAATTTAAATAATTAAAACTTCCAAAAATCAATTATTTGAACTTGAAACTTCAATAATTCACAATAAATATCCCTTTTATCAGAAAATTTGAATCTCGCGACTTTTTATAGGAAATTCAATTCTCTACAACTTTGCGGAAGAAAGTTTTCCAAATTCCAGCAGAAATTGGCCAAGAAATCCACAAGCAGGCGATTTTACTGTTTATAATCAAATTTCGATCGATAAATGGGGTCCCATGAGCATGTTTAACATGTTTTAAACATTTATTGCAACAAAAATACTCTTCCTCCTCGTATACTCATATATCTCACATTCGTTTGTAAAAATATCACCATTATTATATATTTAAAATATAATAATACATTTAAATGAATTATCTTATCGGAAAAAGATAAAATTTTAATTTTCAACAATTGTCACATTAAAATTTTCTCCATCTATATCCACATAAAATCAATATTTTCTTCATCATATGAATCAATAATTAATTATTCACAAATAATATTACGAGAATCCTGATATTGATGACCAGGCGGTTCGAGGAAGAGGGCTTTCGATAAAATTTCTCCTTCTTGCGGCATGATTAGGTGACCAAACCTCTCCTTAGGCGAGAACTTTCTAGACATTGCCAATAATGTTATCTAATAATATTATTAGGATAATATGAATTATTGCCGATAATGAAAAATCTTGTGTAATGACAATTATTGAAACAACGACAATATAAAATATCAACGCGTGACAATTATTGAATCAATAAAATAAAATCTTTGAGCGAGTAATTCTTTGTAACCATTATTGAGTAGTGCCTTCTTACGTAAGAATCAATAATTGGTGTGCAATCTGGTATTCTTCTTGTGTTTTAACCCGCAAGGTATTTTAACGGTATTACTTGTATGAATAACTTCTGTTGTTATTTTTAAACAACTTATATTTGTCGTTTTCTTCATCGATCGCTTTCCAGTTATGGGGCCCACACATGCAGCATTTGCGTAGTCGTATCGAATATTCAGAAGCGATCGAATATTCCACGACCAAACGAATATTCCCAAACAACAATGAATATTTTATAACCACTTGCTTATTTTGAAATATTTGCGTATTTTACCCCTAACTATCCACATTAATCAAATCAACCCTTACTATTTCAAAATAATAAATAGAAAATTAAATTTCATTAATAATAAGTTGGGGTCTTCTGACCTCCCTCCTTATGAAATTTCGTCCTCGAAATTGGCGTGCGTCATACACAGTGTTTGAAAAGGTGAGGATACCTCGCTTTCATTTCCGTTTCAATTCGGTCATTTCCTCTATAGCATGATTCCTCCACAAAACTTTAACTTGTGGTATGACCTTTCTTGGCGTAGGACATGCTCCTTCTATCCAAGATCTTTGTGGTACCTCCTCATACGTTAAGTCTTGGCTTTATCTCGTGGGTTCTAACTCTATAACGTGGTTGGGTCTTTCACATATTTCTGAAATACGGATATATGAAACACATTATGAACACGAGACATACTCGGAGAATGTACTTGAGTACATAGGCTACATTTCCTATTCGGTCGAGAATTTGAAATGGACCGATAAATCGTGGATTGAGCTTTCCTCTCTTCCCAAATCTTGTAACTCCCTTCCATGGAGCAACTCATGACAATCATGATCCCCTATACTAAATTCCACTTCCTTTCGATGAAGATCCGCATAACTCTTTTGTCGATCTTGTTGGTTTGTATCGTTGTCGAATCATTTGGATCTTTTTCGGTGAGTCATACGTACTAACTTTCGGGTCCCAACAATGTTGCTTCACCCACCTCGTCCCAACATATTGGAGAAGCGACACTTTCGTCCATATAATGCTTGAATGGAGCCACACTATCTTGCACGATAATAATTGTTGTTGTAGGAGAATTCCACCGATGGTAAATACTTATCCCAAGCGCCCTTGAAGTCTAGGACACAGAGTCTTAATAAATCTTCAAGAGTTTGAATAGTCCTTTCTGATTGTCCGTCCGTTTGAGGATGGTATGCCGAACTAAATCGTAAATCCGTGCCCATAGCTTTTTGCAAGCTAACCCAAAATCTTGAAGTGAATCTTGGGTCACGATCCGAAACTATGGATCTTGGCATGCCATGCAACCTCACAATCTCATTCACGTACATACTAGCAAGGCGTTCGAGGAATAAAGTCTCCGTATCGGCAAGAAATAAGCGGAACTTGGTTAATCTATCAACAATAACCCAAATAGCATTGATGCCTTGAGAAACTTAGTAGGAAGACCCGTAACTTGAAATCCATGGTAATGTGTTCCCACTTCCATTTCGGAATCTCAAGTGGTTGCAGCGGACCCTTAGGTACTAGATGCTCGCCTTTACGTTGACAAGTTAAACACATCGAGATAAACTTTGCAATCTCTCTCTTCGTATTGTTCCACCAAAATGTATGTGAAAGATCGCGATACATTTTAGTACTTCGAGGATGGATTGCAAATGGTGTATTGTGTGCCTCCATCATAATCTTGTACTTCAAATCAGTCGTTAGGGACACAAAGTCTAGAGTGGACTCAAAGTATTCCTTCTTCATCAATTCTCGCTTAGGAATAGCTCCTTCTTGTACTTTCTTCTTCATACGCATCGACTCGGGTCGGTGGCTTGAGCGACCTTAACTTTTTCTATTAAAGTTGGCTCTGTCGTATACTTGACATCATCGCACTCATTTCCGCATATGATCTTCTACTCGATGCGTCGACTACCACGTTAAACTTTTCGAGGATGGTATTGAATAGTGTGGTCGTAGTCTTTCAATAGCTCGAGAGCAGCGTCATTGCTTAGCATGTTGAGTTCTTTTGAGTGAAAAATATTTAAGGCTTTTATGGTGCGAATATATCTCACTTTCTCCCCATATAGATAGTGCCTCCATATCTTTAAGTAGCAGCTTGCATTTGCTGCCTGACTCTAGATCATGAGTAGGATAATTCCTCTCTCATACTCTTTAAGTTGTCATGAGGCATAGGCTATGACTTTCCACGTTGCATGAGAACACATCCTAACCCTTTGCACGAAGCATCATTTGTAGATAACAAATCCATCAAGAACCGGATGGTATTGTTAGAACAGTCTTAGAAATAAGTCTCCTCTTAAGCTCTTGGAAACTCTTCTCGCATTCTTTGCTCCAAAGCGAATTTTGTATCCTTTGAGTTAATTTGAGTTAATGGAGTAGCGATTAGAAAACCCTTCCACGAATCTCTCGATAATAACCGGCTAAGCCCAAAAAGCTACGTACTTGATCATGCAAACTTGGTTGCTCCCAACTTTGTATTGCTTGATCTTGGCGGATCCACGGATACTCCATGTTTTGACACCACGTGCCCAAGGAATGCTACTTCCTCGAGCGAACTCGCATTTCTTCAATTTGGCATATAGTTTGTTTTCACGAAGCCTTTGGAGTACCGACTTCAAATGGTGCTCATGATCTTCACGACTTTTGGAATATATGAGGATGTCGTGATAAAAACAACAACGAATTGATCCAAATATTCCTTGAATACTCGGTTCATCATATCCATGAAAGCCGCGAGGAGCATTAGTTAGTCAGAAAGACATGACTAAGAATTCATAATGCCCATCTACAGAGTTCTAAAGCGCGTCTTTGGAATATCCTCGATTCTAATCTTGGTGATGATATCGAGCGAAGATCGATTTTGAAAAGAATTGTGCCCCTTGCTGTTGGTCAAACAAGTCATCAATACGAGGTAGAGGATACCTATTCTTGATGGTGACATGATTGATTCAGATAGTCAATCTGAAAGTCGCATACTCCGTCTTTCTTTCTACTGAATAAAAGCAGGAGCACCCCGAGGAGATGTCTTGGGACAGATGAAACCAGATGTCCAACAATTCACTGTAGTTGGACCTTTAACTCTGAAGTTCAATAGGAGCCATTCGATATGGGGTTTTAGAAATGGGCTTTGTACCGGGTTGAGATCGATAAAGAATTCAACTTCACGTTACGGGGTAGGCAGGAAGTTCTTGAAATCGTCGGAAAGTCGATAACAACAGGAATATTATTCAAATTTGGCATGTCTTTATTCAAATCCATAACATGGGCTAAGAAAGCTTGACATCCGTTTTTCAATAAGCGAATAGCTTTATGATTAGATATAGCGGTGATTGATTTTAATGGTTTAGTTGCTTGAATTAAATACAACGGGTTGGTTAGGAATATGAAAACTAATGACCTTACGAAAACAATCAATTTTGGCATGATGAGTAGTTAACAATCAATCCTAAAATCACATCAAAAGCAAGTATCTTTAAAGAGATAAGGTCAAGCGAGGTAAGGTGATGGTGCCAACTTGAATCAAACAAGATTTATAAGCGGTGGATGTGATGAAAGTTTCTCTAGCGGAGTTTCCACGAGATAGGTCAAAGTCTAATTTCTCGGTCAAGTTTAAGCGTTGAGCACATGCGGAGAGATAAATGAATGGGTAGCACGGTATAAAGTAAGGTATAAACTTATGAGAATTTATAAATAGCTTACCGTGATCACCTCGTTTGGGTTCCTCGCATTTTGACCGATCACAACAAACGCTCTTCCGGAATCGTTGACTTTGACTTTTACGGGACGATCTTTTGAGTCACGAATCCCCATTGAACTAGGTTTCATTCCGTCTGATCTCAAGCGATATGTCCTTCCTTTCCACAATTATAGCATACCTTGAGCTGTTGTGGGCGGTTTTTGGTGATATGTCCCTCTTTTCGCATTTGTAGTATATAATGGGTGGTCGTTCTCCTCCTTAGAACCGATTCTTCTTAAAGCCTTTGTCGTCTTCACATAGTCGTTGTTAAATCTCCTCTTTTAAAATCTCCTCGACTCGCTTCTTCTATTTTCATGGCCATGATTACCACGAGTGGTTACCATTTTTGTCCGTCTGTTTCTTTCTCATTTGGTTATCATTATTACATTGTACTGCTATCTACGTACGATCTGGTTATGGTCCCTCGGTTGAACATACTCGTTATCTCGCTCTAACAATTGAGCCACATTAACAACATCTGAATAGAGAGAAAATTTATGAGAAATGAGATATTGGCGTATCTTGGGTTTCAAACCTCAAGAAACATCCGCGTCATCGTTCCTCATTCTCCACCGAATGAGGTGCAAACACTGGATAACTCTGCAAACTTTGCCTCGTCTTTGAGACACCGTCGTGTTGTTTTGTTCTAATCGATGAACTCCACTTCCTTCGTATAGTGAACACTTTCGGGAAAGTATTTGTCATTAAATAATTGAAAAATGTCTCCCAAGACATCTTTGAGTCAAATTTGGATGGAGTGCGCTTCACGAGACTCCCACCGATGATACGCTTTCGCCACGGAACATAAAGGTGGCGAATGGAACCTTCTGTTCCTCCGTGCATCCCAAGACATCGAATATCTTGGTAATTTGCTTGACCCGTGTTTCCGCCGTGATCGGATCTGGCTTTCCCTTAAATTCGGTGGTCCTGACTCTTTGAAGCTGCTTGCATTTGTGACAACGTGAATTGCTATCATTTCCTCTGTATTTTGAACACGAGTCTCCTAAATACGATTTTGCATGAGCTGCAAAAAGCTTCTAAACATCCCCTCGTTCATCATCGCTTTCGATTGGTGTTGTTCACGGGAGGAACATTGCCCGACTGTTACACGTTCTCTTCGTTGGTGAGTCAGGCGTCTCCACGGTCTCATTTCCATTGTTAATATTCTCGATTCGACATTCTCAAATATTGTCATAAAACAAGGGTTAATTAAGAAATCAATATATCACATAATATCCTTATATCTTGACCAACTAACAAATAAGCTTAGGTAGGACACACTAGCGAAGGATTTACTCGTCTCTCCCTCTAGTTCTATTCCCGATCTCATGGGAGATCATATCCCTAAGCTACGATACCAGCTGTGGCGCCCCCAAAATAGGGTATACATCACCCATTACGAGTTGTCAATACATGATACGAAACAACTACAACTTTATTATTACAACGGTAAAGCGTGAGTTTGAATACAAATATTATCTTCAGAACAATATCTATACTCAAATAAATCCTCATCACATTTATTGATACATTATTTTACAAAAATGGTGAGGACTACTAAACAACTCTCTCTAGAACCTTCATTCCATACCCCAGGCTTCGTACTCATTTATATTCTCGCCTCACGAGAGAAAAATGGAACAAAAAGGAAAAGGGTGAGCTCAACTAGCCCGATAAAGAATATTATGACTAAGATATTATACAACAAATTATCGTTAGTCTTCAACGAGGAAAAATCTAATAGAATCTGATAGACAACAAATTTTAAATCAATATTAGCATTGAAATAATAATTCATTAGAAGAGTTAAGTAGAGAATGCAAACTACTATCTTCTATGTATGAATTTAAAAGTTCATCGTCTATCTTTTATCCTGTAACATCAATCGATATATATACGGAATCAATATTCATCTTTGCACTCTCTCGGCGAAGATATTCATCGATTAGTCATGTTCATCTAAACACTGTTCATCTTTGCACTACTGGGCCAAAGATATTCTTGAAATCATTCATCTTTACTCTGGGCCAAAGATATTCCATAATATCATCATTTAAAATGAAGATGATGAAAAATATTTTTTAAAAGCGAATCCGGTGAAACAAAATGTGAGGATTAAGGATTAAGGATTTAGTACTTTGTTTTATCCACGTCAAAAATAACTCAAAAATAATCATAGTGGTGTAAAATTCAAGAATGATCAAAACATGGATACAATCAAAAAGCTAGTATCCGAATAGATATTTTAGACGAAAAGGAAAATTTTCATTTTTCGATGAATAGTGTCGTATTAAGTGAATAATGAAATAGTATCGAATAGAATAGTCTTCAGAATATCGTGAATAGTAACTCAGAGCACCAAAAGTTCCAAATTTGATAAAAACTTGGATCGATATTTCAACATAATGATATTGAAGAAATAATATCATTCTGAAAAAAATAATATCCCCTTACCTCGAAAGATCAGTACTTTCAAATTTGAAACAGGATATAGGCTATGACTTGGACTTGCACTTAGTATAGCAATACTCAAAGTATACTCAAAATACTCACAAGAATAAACTCGATAATATAGAGAGAAAACTTGATTTACGGTGTGATTTTCAATTCTAACCTAAGCACCTATTTATAGGAAAATGCTTAGAACACAAAGCGAGAAAATTTAATAAATTAATAATATTATTTTTCAAATTTCCTCACGCCCACTAATTTGGTCCAAGACATCACCACCATGTGACAAAACAAAAAAAACGTTTTCTTAATTTAAATAATTAAAACTTCCAAAAATCAATTATTTGAACTTGAACTTTGATAATTCACAATAAATATCCCTTTTATAGAGAAAATTGAATCTCGCTACTTTTTATAGGAAATTCAATTCTCTACAACTTTGCGGAAGAAAGTTTTCCAAATCCAAAAGAAATTGGTAAGAAATCCACAAAAGCAGGCGATTTCTGTTTATAATCAAATTTCGATTCGATAAATGGGGTCCCATGAGCATGTTTAACATGTTTTAAACATTTATTGCAACAAAAATATCCTTCCTCCTCGTATACTCATATATCTCACATTCGTTGTAAAAATATCACCATTATTATATATTTAAAATATAATAATACATTTAAATGAATTATCTTATCGAGAAAAAGATAAAATTTCAATTTTCAACAATTGTCGATTAAAATTTTTCTCCATCTATATCCACATAAAATCAATATTTTCTTCATCATATGAATCAATAATTAATTATTCACAAATAATATTACGAGAATCACTGATATTGATAACGAGGCGGTTCAGGAAAGAGGGGCTTTCGATAAAGATTTCTCTTCTTGGCGCATGATTAGGTGACCAAACCTCTCCTTAGGCAGAACTTTCTAGACATTGCCAATAATGTTATCTAATAATATTATTAGGATAATATGAATTATTGCTTCGATAATGAAAAATCATTGTGTAATGACAATTATTGAAACAATGACAATATAAAATATCAATATGACAATTATTGAATCGATAAAATAAAATCTTTGAGCGATAATTACTGTAACCATTATTGAGTAGTGCCTTCTTACGTAAGAATCAATAATTGGTGCAATCTGGTATCTTCTTGTGTTTTAAACAAGAGTATTTTAACGGTATTATACTTGATAACAACTTCTGTTGTTATTTTTAAACAACTTATATTTGTCGTTTTCTTCATCCAATCGCTTTTTAGTTATGGGGCCCACACATGGGCTTTGCGTCGTAAACGAATATTCCACAACGATACGAATATTCCACGACAAACGAATATTCCCGACAACAATGAATATTTTATAACCACTTGCTTATTTTGAAATATTTGCGTATTTTACCCCTAACTATCCACATTAATCAAATCAACCCTTACTATTTCAAAATAATAAATAGAAAATTAAATTTCATTAATAATAAGTTGGGGTCTTACAGGTTGGGACCACGAGTGCACTGGGAAAGCGGATCCGATTAAGCGGAGACGTGGGTCAAACAAATTACCAAGATATTCGATGTCTTGGGATGCACGAAGGAACAGAAAGTTCCATTCGCTACTACTTTTATGTTAAAGAACGAGCCAGATTCATGGTGGGAATCAAGCGTACCCATCCATCCACCGCTTTCGAAAGATTTCATGGGAGAGCGTTTGAAAGCAGTTCAATGACAAGTACTTCCACGAAAGTATTCGTCATATATGAAGGAAGTGGAGTTTATTAGATGGAGCGAGAATAACATGGCGGTGTCCCAAAGACGAAGCGAAGTTCAGCGGAGTTATCGAGTTGCACCTCATTTGGTGGAGAATGAGGAGCGATGACGCGAATGTTTATGAGAGGTTTGAAACCGAGATACGTCAAGTATCTCATTTCTCATAAATTTCTCTCTATTCGAGATGTTGTCAATGAGAGGCTCGGTTGTTAGAGCGAGATAACGAGTGCATTCAACCGAGGGACCATAACCGAGGATCATCTAGAAGATAGCGATCATCGAATAACGATAACCCGGCGGAGAAAGAAGAATACGGACAAAGGCGGTAACCACTCTTGTGGTAATCATGGCTATGAAAATAGAAGAAGCGAGTCGGGAGGAGATTTTAAAAGAGGAGATTTAACAACGACCATGTGAAGGCGGCGGTCTTACGGCAAGAAGAATCGGTTCCAAGGAGGAGAAAGACCACCGGTCGTATGTTACAAATGCGGAAAGAGGGACATATCAACCCAAAACGCCCACAACAGTTTAAGGTATGCTATAATTGTGGAAATGAAGGACATATCGCTCGAGATTGTACAATATCGAAACCCAGTCCAGCGGGAATGGTGACTCAAAAGGATGTCCCAGAAAAGTCAAAGTCAACGATTCCTGGAAGAGCGTTTGTCGTGACCGGTCAAAATGCAAGGAACCCGAACGAAATTAGCACGGGTTAGTTAATTATAAATTCTTGCGAAGTTTATACCTTACTAGATACCGATTCTACCCATTCTTTTATCTCTCTTGCTTTGCGCCAACGTTTGAACTTGACTACTGAAGAAATTAGACTTTGACCTATATTTATGGAGACTCCGTTAGAGAAACTTTCATTACATCCGTTGTTTAGAAATCTTGCTTGATTCAGGTTGGCACTATCACATTACACCGTTAACCTTATTTCTTTTGAGATATTTGCTTTTGATGTGATTTTAAGGTTAACTACTCATCATGCCGAAATTGATTACTTTCGTAAGGTTGTTAGTTTTCATATTCTTAAGCAACCTGTTATTCGAATTCAAGCAATCAAACCATTGAAGTCAAACATTTTCATGTCAAGCCATGAAGTCATTCGTTTATTCTGGATGTCAAGTTTTCTTAGTCCATGTTATGGATTTGAATAAAGACACGTCGATTTGAATAATATTCTGTTGTTATTGATTTTTCCCGACGTATTTCTGAAGAATTTCTTGGTTTACTCCCAAAGACCGATATTAAATTTTGTATCGACTTTGAACACCGGTACAAAACTCATTTCTAAAATCTCATATCGAATGGCTCTATTGAACTTGAGGAGTTAAAAATTCAACTATAGAATTTGGTACGAGCCTTTATCTGGTGACTTCCTTTGTGGGAATGCCAAGCCGAGACTCTCGTAGGGGACACCATATTCGATGCGATATTAAACCGATAGGTGTCATTGTAACGTGTTATCCAAGGTTGGGATATGAGTCACGATTGATAACAACCTAAGTCGGTAATCGAAAATCGTAGCTTTCTGAGGCTTAGTTAGTTATTATCGAGATTCGTTGAAGGATATTCTCGAATCGCTATTCCATTAACGGTGACTCGTAGAGATACAAAATTCGAATGGAGCAAGGAATGTGGGAAGAGCTTGAAGAACTCAAGAGGAGACTCATTTCAAAGACATGTTCGACCATGTCATCCTGGAAAAGCAAACGTGGTGGCGGCGTGTTGAATAGAAGATCGTATACAAGCACGATACGATATTGTCAAAGACTCATTTCAGTATAATTTACAAATAATAGAGATGGATATGAAAACTCTAGGTACCCACGTGATGATATACGAGTATAATCAACTTTAATCGATAAAGTTAAAAGCATTCAAGCTACACACCTGAGATGATGAATTTGAAGAAGGAGGTGCAAGAAGTTGTTATTTCAAAAGCGAGAATCGGTGAGGTGAGGAAAGCTCAAACCTTCGATTTATTAATCCATTTGAAATTCTCGATCGAATAGGAAGGCTGTGGCCTATAGACTCGCTTTTACCGCCAAGTATGACGCGTGTTCATAACGCTTTTTTTCACGTATCGATGTTACGTAAATATGTGGACAACCCAAACCACGTCATTGAGTTAGAGCCGGACGAGATAAAGAAGACTTAACATACGAGGAGGTACTGTCAAGATCTTGGATAGGAAAGAACATGTCCTATGTCTTGGAGGTTATACCGCAAGTTAAAGTTTTGTAGAGAAACCATGTTATTGAGGAAATGACACGGGAGTTGGAAAGCGAAAATGAAAGCGAGGTATTCTCATCTTTTGAAACACACAGTATACGTACGTCAATTTAGAGGACGAAATTTCATAAGGAGGGAGGTTGTAAGACCCCAAATTATTAATAAATAAAATTTATTTTCCTCTATTTATTATTTTGAAATAGTAAGGGTTGATTTGATTAATATGGATAGTTATGGGTAAAATACATAAATATTTGAATAAGCAAGTGGTTATAAAATATTCATTATTGTCGGAGAATATTCGTTTGGTCGTGGAATATTAAATCTTTGTGAGAATATTAAATGCTGACAGTAGCGATCTTTTGTGGGCCTCATAATGGAAAGCGATTGGATGAAGAAAATGACAAATATAAGTTGTTTATAAATAACGGCGTAGTTATTACAGATTATCTTGTTGGAATACCGGTGGTTAAAACACACTAATACGCGTTGTTGAGCAGTAGCACACCAGTATTGCACCAATTATTGATTCTTACGTGAAGGCACTACTCAATAATTATTACTGATAATTATTATTGTTCAAATATTTTATTTTATTGATTCAATAATTGTTGCGTTGATATTTTATATTCTTTGTTGTTTGATAATTGTCATTACACAAGTATTTTTTATTATCGAAGCAATAATTCATATTATCTGAATAATATTATTAGATAACATTATTGGCAATGTCTAGAAAGTTACATCTAAGGAGAGGTTTGGTCACCTAATTGCGCTTGAAGAAGGAGAAATTCTTATTGGAAAGCCCCCCTTTCTGAGGAGCGGCACTGGTTGCAAGATCTTTGTGATTCTGTAATATTATTTGTGAATAATTAATTATTAATTTATATAATGAGGAAAATATTGATTTTATGTGGATATAGATGGAGAAAATTTTAATGTGACAATTGTTGAAAATTAATATTTTATCTTTTTACGATAAAATAATTCATTTAAATATATTATTTTAATAATATATTAATGGTGATATTTTTACAATGAATATGGGATATATGAATAAATGAGGAGGAAGAGTATTTTGTTGAATTAAATGTTTAACACATGTTTTGTGTGTTGGTGGACCCATTTCTTAATTGAAAATTGATTATAGATCGTAAAATCGCCTGCGTTTGTGGATTTCTTCCAATTTACATTTGGAATTTGGAAAAACTTTCTTCTGCAAAGTTGTAGAGAATTGAATTTCCTATAATGAGTCTCGAGATTCAAATTTTTTTGATAAAAGGGCTATTTATTATGAATTATTGAAGTTCTGAAGTTCCGAAATAATTGATTTTTGGGAGTTTTAATTAATTATTTTGAGAAAAACGTTTTTGGTGAGTTTGTGAACCTCATTTAACATGTGCTATGGCTGAAATCAGATTTTAAAGGTGGGCTAAGGAATTTTGTTTATAAATAATATTATTATATTCAATTTTCTACTTTGGTGTTCTAAGCATTTTTCTATAAATAGGGAGCTTAGGTTAGAATTGAAAATCACACCAGAAACTGAAGTTTTCTCTCTATTTCTCTCTCGATATTTTGAGCGTATTCTTGTGAGTATACTTTGAGTGTTGATATACGGTGCAAGTTCAAGTCATAGCCTATATCCGGTGTTTCAACTAGAAGTACTGTCTTTCGAGGTAAGGGATGTTATTTTCTTCTCAAATGATATTATTTCTTCAATATCATTATGCTGAAATATTGGTTGGAACTTTTTATCAAATTTGGAACTTTTTCATGTCGGGAGTTACTATTCATGAGTTTCTTATTCACGAGTTACTTATTCATGAATTACTATTCACGATTCTTATTCAGTACTATTCATAAAGCGTGAAGATGTTTTTTTGTGGAATTTCTATCTCTTGGTGTGAGTTACTATTCACGATACGGCACTTTATTCACGATATCGACTTATTATTCACGAATCTGACTTATTCATAGAAAAATGAAAATTTTTCTTTTCGTCTAAAATATCTATTCGGATACTAGCTTTGATTGTATCCATGTTTTGATCATTCTTGAATTTTACTTGATGATGATTATTTATGAAGTATTTTTGAACTCGGATTGTTTAAAAGTACGAATCCATAATACTTGTTCTTTTTTTCACTTTGGATTCGTTTTCTTTGAAATATTTTTCATCATCCTCTACCCTAAATGATGATGATATTCTTGAATATCTTTGGCTTTGTAGTGCAAAGATGAATGATTTCTTGATGAATATCTTTGGCCCATAGTGCAAAGATGAAGCAGTGTTGAGATGAACATGACCGATCGATTAATATCTTTGGCCGTAGTAGCAAAAGATGAGCAGTGTTTAGATGAACATGATTAATGATGAATATCTTTGGCACAGTAGTAAAAGATGAATATTTGATTCGAGATATATATTGATTGATGTTACTGAGGATAAAATATCGACGATGAACTTTTAAATTCATATATAGAAGATAGTAGTTTGCATTCTCTACTTAACTCTTCTAATGAATTGTTGTTTCATTGCAGATTGTTGATTTAAAAGCTGGTTGTCTATTGTATTCTATTAGATTTTTCCTGTTGGAGACTAACGATAATTTGTTGTATATTATCTTAGTCATAATATTCTTTCTTGGGCTAGTTGAGCTCACCCTTTTCCTTTTTGTTCCATTTTTCTTCTCGTGGAGGCGAGAATGTAAGCGAGTATGCAATTGGGGTATGGAATGATGGTTATAGAGAGAGTTGTTTAGTAGTCCTCACCATTTTTATATAATAATGTATAAATAATTGTGATGAGGATTTATTTGGGTATGTATATTGTCTAGAAGGCAATATCTGTATTTAAACTCACAGTTTATATGTTGTAATAATAAAGTTGTAGTTATTTCTGTACCATGTATTTGGCGACTCAGAATGGGTTGGATGGAATGGACCTATTTTGGGGCCGTCACAGGATCCCTACTATATTTAACTGCTTCTAGACCTGATATAATGTATAGTGTTTGTCTATGTGCTCTATTTCAGGCCAAACCCAAAGACTCCCACTTACAGGCTGTTAAACGAATATTTAAATATTTGAGTGGTACTACTAATTTAGGGTTATTCTATCCAAAATGTGACAATTTTGATCTACTGGGTTATTCAGATGCTGACTATGCAGGTTGTCAAATAGATAGAAAAACACAATGGTGCATGTACATTTTGGGACAAAGTCTTGTCTCATGGCATAGCAAGAAGCAAACGTCAGTCGCTCTATCCACAACTGAGGGTGAATATTTAGCTGCAGGAAGTTGTTGCTCCCAAATTTTATGGATGCGTCAAACACTGTGTGACTTTGGCATCATATGTCAAAATGTACCCATATACTGCCATAATACAAGTACCATAGCCATCTCTAAAAATCCAGTCCTACATTCTTGCACAAAACACATAGAAGTACGCCACCATTTTCTTAGAGACAATGTGTCCAAAGGCTTAATAAAATTGATATTCATTCCCACTGAGCATCAATTAGCAGATATTTTTACAAAACCTTTAGGGGAAGACCGGTTCTGTACCTTAAGAAGAGAACTCGAGATGTGTCTGAGTTAAATACGTTCTGCATATATTAAGGAAAATAGACAGTCACGGCGTATCTAGGTGCCATAATTACGTTCATTATATCTATTCCATAACACAGCGACACGTCTTTCCAAATCTCGGTAACCCACAGCTTTTACAAGACAGACTCTACTTTACTAATCTAAGCTCTCTCTCTCTGTCTTCTGCATATCCCAACTCTCTCTTCACCCCTCCACTTTCCTCAAACCCCAACCGTGAAAATGAAAACACGGCGATCCAGACAAATCCGTGACGAATCGGACGACGAGATATCGCTACCGTCTCCTCATCCCACTTCTACTCGAGGGCTGAAACGGAAGCAGCCCTCTGTCCAAACCATCTCCGGCGACTCCTCTCCGGTCGAATCAGAAGCTAGCTTACCCTCTCCTCCACCGATTGGGACGTCCACGATCATTAAACGATGAGCAGCCAAGGAATCGTCACTCAATTCTCCTCCTCTGACCGTAAACCCTCTCCCTTTTTCAATGCATGTTGTCCCTGATAACTTCTTTCGAGGTCACAACTTCGAACTTCGCTTTAAGTCATCTATATATCACAAAATCTTTGTCTATGAAAAATTAATAGATATGTTTTACTACCAAAACTCCCCTCTTCATTGTCTTTTGGAGTCATGTGGTCTGTCTTCCTTAAGCACTCCTCCCTCGGCCGCTTACCCAAAATTGGTTCAGCAATTTTACACCAATCTTGAGAATAATGGAGATTGCTACACTTCCTTTGTTCAAGGAAAATCTTTGTTCTTCACACCTATGGATTTAGGGAGTATACTGTCCATCCCATACATCGGGGACTGCACCTTCACTCTCAAAGGGCCCATATCTACTCCACTGTCTCCCTTAGTACAACTTCGCATTATCTTGGATGATCCAACAGTGTCCTCTATCACCCTTCCCAAAACCACCGAAGTATCTCCTCTTCCAGTCGTCCTTCACAAATTATTACGATATAATCTTCTCCCTCGTCTCGGTGGTGGCGCTGAGTTCACGTATCAGGATTTGGTCTTAGTAGCGTTAATCATGACCGGTCAACCTTTTAACTTTTCACTCATGATGCTGAAACACATGCTTCACTGTGTTAAACATTCCAAAAAGTGTCTGCCCTACAGTTGCTTACTCACCACACTTTTTACTCACTTCCAAATTCCACTCGATGATGAGGGTTGTATTCACTTGACTGATTCTATCGATTCGAACTATCTCAAAGGGGCTCATATCACTCTGCTTAAATAGAAATTCCTTCGTCTGGTTCTAGATATTACCAAACCAATACCGCCTACTTCACTGGCCCCTTCCCCTGAAATTCTGCCTATCCTTCATACAATCGCCACTAATCAAGCCCAAATCACTTCTGATATCAAAGACATCCAACTCCGTCTTTCTATCCTTGAAAAAGGAAAACTGCCCATCCATCATTCTGATCTTCAGGGTATGTTTCGCAATGTGGAAGATGAGTTTATTGACCTTCAGGCCGGTTTCGAGTTGCACACTTGGGCAATGGTTGAAGCCCTGCAACGGAAGATGAACCGCAACGCCTGTCAATTGAGTACTAAGCTAAAGTTCATCAGTAACCAAATTGGCACTCTGTGACGCCTTACCGAGCGCCGCATGTGTAACAACCAGGAATTTTGGATTATCCAGAATTTAGGTTTAAAGAATTAGTTATTAATAAAATGAATTTTTATTAATAATATTCTATGCTATGTGTTCATTAATCGTTCTATAACCTAGAATGATTATTAATCGGGAGGATTCTGGCTACAAGCTAGACTGAACGAGTAAGAATTTTCAAGACGAAAATAAAAATTTTCTGGGAACAAAAATATTTTTGGGGAAAAAGACGAAATAAGCACTATTCACCCGTTTCTGCTCGGGGATTTATTTTGAAATTCCGATAAGTTATTGATTGCGTGAAATCTTGAGACGTGATGGAATATTCAATAATATTTCAATTATGGCAAAAACGAAGTTTTCGCCTACGGACTCAAAACCTACGGGTTAGGAAAAGTGAGTTCCGAGAATGTAATGAGTACGTATAATAACTAGGGTTATTATGCGTGAGAAATAAGAGTATGATACGAGTTATTATACGAGTATATTATGAAGATTAGTACGACGTATAATACGAATATCGTACGAACCATATACGAAGAGAAGACGAGATTACGAGAAAGGAATGCGTAGAATACGATTAGTCTTAATGGACTTTGTGTTCATAGACTTTTGTAGAATCCAATTGGACTTGGATTATGTCAAGCCCAATGATTTGTGAAGTTAAGCCCAAGTTAGGCCCAAGAAGAATTAGGATTAAGCCCGATCCAAAGAAATTAACCGCGGATCGAACCGATGAGTCACCGGATGGGTAAAACCCATGGGGATGAACCCATGGGCATAAGGGGTGGCCACTTGGCCACCAAGTAAGGGTGGTGGCCAAGTAAACTTGGTGGCTAAGTTGTTAAGGAGGTGGGAATAGTGATTTTAGGGGCGAAATGACTATTTTGCCCCTAGCTTTGAAAATCTATAAATATAAAGCTAGATTTTCTTTTTTTTTGAGATTTTGAAAATCCTCCACTTGAGAGAGATAGAGAGAGCTCGGTTGGGAGAGAAAAGGAAGAGTATGAGCATGAATGCTCGGATCAAAAGTGATTGAGAAATAGAAAAGCTCGCAAATCGCCAGCTTTGTCTAACGGAAGAGGATTAAAGAAGAACAGTAATCCGAACCCTAGTTCTTCTAATAATTTTCTTTAAGTTTCTATGTTTAAAACATAACTTAATGAGAATAAGGATTAAAAGATATTGAGAATGATTACATATGGTTGAAATCATGAGAAAATAAGAAATAAGAAATAAGAAATTTAGTTTATAAATTTCTTAAGCAAGTATAAGATTCGTGAGGATTTTGAGCGATCCAAATGAATATTATGAACGAGTAGGTGAATTAAGAAAGGAATGGTGTTCTATAACATCAAATTCCAAGAAAAAGTGAAATCGTAATTCAAAATATCGATTAAAAATGAAGAACGAACGAAGAACGCGAAGAACACGAAGAACGTTGTTGATGGACAAATTTAAAACCATCGTAGTGTAATTGTTGTTGATGGACAAGTTTAAAACCATCACGTATAAGTTAGATGCTTATTGCTTGGTTAGGAACGTTAGAAACGTTCATGAAGAACGGATTAAAACTTAGCTATAACGAAGTTATGGCGAAATTTTTGTAAGAGACGAACGAGAATTAGAAAGTTAGAAAATGAACCTGAACATGTAGGGTTTCATAAGAATGTAAGATAACATAGAAAACGTGAGTCGTGGACTCAAGAACGAACGAATTCCGAGTTCGGATGACTGAATTTCGGACGAATGAATGAAGAACGTTAATAACATAAAAATGAACGAAGAGTGAAGATTAAGCCAATTGAATGGCATGTTAACGGATTCAGAACGAAGTTCTGTCCGAGGGTAATCAAAGTACGTAAGATAAAGAAGAAAATGGCTTTGCGACCTAGATTCGCTCGAAGTTATAAAAAAAGTTATGAGATTTCAAAATCGTTGCTCTCAAGCTTGTAAAAGACTTAGAAAAATTTTCTAGGTTTCATGCTCATGGCTTGTAGCCATGAAGTTTTGCCTTGAGGCCGACGCCAGAACGCTGCAGCAGCGTAACGGTGTCCGAAACACCTGCAAGAAGAGTCGGCCGCAGTATGCGCTAACCATAGTACAATTTGTGGCGCCCAGCGAAGGCTGCCGTATAAGATCTGAAAATCTTCTAGAGAGTGTGCCGCAAATATGCGGCCCACTAAGTAAGGACTTCATGTAGCATACCGATCCAAGAAGAGAGGAGAGAAAAAGTAGGTCAAGTGAAGACCTTTGTGAGAGGAAGGAAGGGCACGCAGTCAAAATGGCCGCAGACAAGAGTAATGCCCGAGAAATGAGATTTTAGTTCTCGCCATTACTTGAGGATGTGCAAGAAAGAAATATGAACATAATGTTCAACTAATGTAACACTTAATCAAGTGTTTTAAACCTTTAATAAAGGTTGAACGAAAAGATTAAACGAGAATAGAAGACAAAGAATGTAGATGCGGGTTACGAAACCGATGTCCGGGGACCGTAGTCGCGATAAACGAACGTGAGGGATTGCTATGGTTGTGATTCCTTAGACGTTGGTTGACGATGTTAATTTATAACATTTTGATGTTATGACATGGCATTGAGAGATGAATGTAAAGCATTTAGACGATGTGAACGCAACGTTGTTGCGATGAACAATCGATCTTAGCATACAGCAAATCGTATGGCTTTGACATTAAGAAAGAATAATGAACATGGGGTTCATGGGATGGATAACGATCGAAAGCAATTAAAACCTTTAATAAAGGTTGAATGAGAGATTAAGAGACGAGCAACGTGAACGTTGAATACGTAAACGATCCTCATGAATCATATTCGCGTTTGACGAACGTGCTAAGTATACCCTGGTTGCACGACTTAGACGTTGATGAATGTAGTAAGTAAGATACGAATGGTATCAAGAAAGCCGTATCGAACGGTAAAGAGATTAATGAAAGCCGAATGTGAATCGGATAAGAATGAATCCTGAGGTATGGCAATTACTTGCCAGAAAGCCAAAAGGAATAAGAAATTAACTTAACGAACATTATAATTTAATAATTCGTATAAGTTAAGAGAAAGTTAGGTTGTGTTACAATCGTAACCTTTGATGGTTGACATATGGGAGCTGGGCTAAACAATTCCTTCAGAGAGCGAAGGTATATACGAAACTGGCAACCGATCTAACTCACTGTGATGGCAGTGTAGATGAGACGGGAACTTGTTTGTTGGTTGTTTGTGGGAAACCACTCAGAGTACCATATGGACTACTAGTAGAGAAGCGATATGTACTGAGTCCTAGAAAAGTATACGAAGAAGATAAGAATGTGAATCATCAAAGATAATGAACGTGTTGAGTAAGACATCTCCGTATGTCATGAAACCGTAAACCCATTAATGAAAGTTAGTCGCGTAAAATTATATTGCAAGAACGCAAACCTTAAGAAGTAAAGTTAAGTAAACCAATGCGTAAGTCGAGTATATGACTAATTGGTGTATTTGCTATTTCCTTATGTGTTATAGGGATTGGAATGAGCAGTTCAGTGTAAGCTGTAGCTGTGTGTAAGGCAAGTTTCCTAACTTCATTCATATTTTAAATGAATGCTAGTTTCTTAAACTTCTCAGATGTTGAACTTGAGAAGTTACGTCTATCATCTTGAATGTGCGATATTTGTGCAAGGTGGTAGAACGTATGAGGCCTTGTGCCATAATGTGAACACTTCGGTGTTTCTATGAGATGAATTGTTCTATGTTTGAACTGTTCAATAAAAGAATGTTCTGTTTATACATGAACCGTTATTGTTAAATCTGTGCTATTGATTCTAGCCAGACAGGATGTGTATGAAAAAGAATAGAGAATGAATGTATTTCAAAGTGAATGTGACAAATGTTTTAAGATGATAGGAATCAAGACTATTCCTATTATTCAAGCTGCTTCGTAACCTTGTTCGGTTATTGAAGTCTGAAAAGATTGTTTAAATTCTTGAAGTTGTTTGTTCAACTGTTATGACTTGCTGGGCAATTGTATGCTCACACTTGTTTTAAATGAAAAATATTTTCAGCGAACGATGTTAGAAGAACTTAAGGATCCCGTATAAATCAAGCTGACGGTATCCAGATGAAGTGCCGTTCAGAATGTGAATGAGCGAGAAGATCAAGTGACGACTTGTAATGTAGAAAGAAGAGAATTAAACTATAGAATAGTTTAATGAACGATTATGTATCCTTGGTGGCGGATAAAAGTCACTCGTGCAAGATGTAAAGAATAATGTAATTATCATTATTTGTAATAAAAGAGGTTATAAGGTTTCGAGAACCTGAGAATTCAGAATGTATGTTATTATATTTCAGTATATAATGATGTATGTTGGATGAATGATGTACTCATGATGTATTTTGAAGGGTGTGAAGATAGACCCGATTTTAGGCGCTACAAGTTGGTATCAGAGCTGATAGGTTATAAATCTTAGGTATGAGTACCTAAGACTATAATCGTAGAGAGAAGGATAAGAAGATCACCACGTGATCATAGTAAATCGTAGTAACAGATGAGCTGTTAAACAATGAATGATTTATAGCTAATGCTATGAATAAATGGTACTACGAAGTAGTACGGGAAGAAGAACTCAGATTGAGTTGTAAAGGTTAGTATACGGATTAAAGAAAATTCGTATTAAGTAAAGAGAAAGATAGAAGTTGTAAGATTTCAATTGAGGACTCATGTGATAGTTGAGTTGTATGAACCTTTGTATGGGCAGAGGTTTATGCTTGGTGTAACAACTACTCAGTTTATTACAGTGATAATCATTAGAATTGGTCGTGCTATTAATATGTATATGACAAAAAGGTGAATCTTTTCTTATGTATATACTTGATAGGTAGAGAATGATAAAGTAGGTGCGAGTTCTTAAACTCATACTTATGGTAAGTTCGTGACTCATAATAATATGGTATGTTTTCGAATATCTCAGCCAATGGATGCCTAAGGTCTGTCTGGATGTTCTTAAACTCATATTATGGTGGAAAGTTCCTGAACTCATAATGTGTGGTAAGTTGATGGACTGTACTAGGGTATAGAGATGTTTAGACTGAAAACGAAGTATTTTCAGTAGACTTAGCACTGAAGGTGCTAGAGAAGTTTATGTATTGTCGCAGTAAGACAATAACGGAAGATGGAGAATAAGATATTCCAAGTCATCTAGTTATGCTAGATTTTGAAATTTCTTGAAATCGTGCTAATGTGCGCGTTTTGGAAAAGGAAAGAATTGGTTCGACTTTTGGAACCAATGGATTTTAAAAGAAATATTCTTGGTATGTCTATGCTAATTGTTTCGGCTAGACAAAAATTGATTTAAAATATCAAAATGAATTTTATATCATCAGTGCATTTGATGCAAGGATGGTAAAAGGATGGAGTTATTAATGGAATTGAACTTGGTGGGATGTGATCTTAGGATCAACAAACCGCTATGGTATGATGTATAATGACGAAGTCATAAACTGACGAAGTCCTCAACGTACTGTGAAGAGTACGGTATCATGACGTCATGAAACGTTTTGATGTATTATAAAAGAATTTAAAGAAGTAGTCGATGTCAAGTGAGTTGACTAGACTAATGTTTCAAGTTGATATCCAAATTATTGATATGGTCTAAGCTACTTGATTTGGCTAAGACGAATGGTATGTTATGATTAAAAGAAAATCGAGCTTTCTTTGAGAACTTGTGCCAAACCAAATTATTTTGGTGCGGAATCTAATGATTTAGTCTGAGGAGAACATGGAAGAGGTAGTTACTTTCTTTGTGATTGTAAACTGGTCGTGGAAAGAAAGGTTACGGCGTCATGCTGTTTAACCTAGTAAGAGTTCATGGTCAATTTGACCACTCAGCAAAAGTATGAAATGTTTTAAAGGAATCTTTATATTCCTCGTTATTCCTTTCACTTCATGATTTTTGATAAGTTATGAAGGGTAGGGAATGTTTGAAAGATAATAACTTCTTTGAAGAGAAGTTGAGAAGAAGAGTAAGTTAAAATTTCGAGGATGAAATTCTGTGAAGAAGGGGTGAATATGATGACCCGTGTATGGGTATGGTTGGAAGAAATTCCGAGGACGGAATTTTTATAAGGGGGGAAGAATGTAACAACCCGGAATTTTGGATTATCCAGAATTTAGGTTTAAAGAGTTAGTTATTAATAAAATGAATTTTTATTAATACTATTCTATTCTATGTATTCATTAATCGTTCTATAACAAAGAATGATTATTAATCGGGAGGATTCTGGCTACGAGCTAGACTGAACGAGTAAGAATTTTCAAGACGAAAATAAAATTTTTCCGGGAACAAAAATATTTCTGGGGAAAAAGACGAAATAGGCACTATTCACCCGTTTCTGCTCGAAGATTTATTTTGAAATTCCGAGAAGTTATTGATTGCGTGAAATCTTGAGATGTGATGGAATATTCAATAATATTTCAATTATGGCAAAAACGAAGTTTTTGCCTACGGACTCAAAACCTAAGGGTTAGGAAAAGTGAATTCCGAGAATGTAATGAGTACGTATAATAACTAGGGTTATTATGCGTGAGAAATACGAGTATTATACGAGTTATTATACGAGTATATTACGAAGATTAGTACGACGTATAATAAGAATATCGTACGAACCATATACGAAGGGAAGACGAGATTACGAGAAAGGAATGCGTAGAATACGATTAGTCTTAATGGACTTTGTGTTCATAGACTTTTGTAGAATCCAATTAGACTTGGATTATGTCAAGCCCAAAGATTTGTGAAGTTAAGCCCAAGTTAGGCCCAAGAAGAATTAGGATTAAGCTCGATCCAAAGAAATTAACCGCGGATCGAACCGATGAGTCACCGGATGGGTAAAACCCATGGGACAACCCATGGGGATGACCCATGGGCATAAGGGGCAGCCACTTGGCCACCAAGTAAGGGTGGTGGCCAAGTAAACTTGGTGGCTAAGTTGTTAAGGAGGTGGGAATAGTGATTTTAGGGGCGAAATGACTATTTTGCCCCTAGCTTTGAAAATCTATAAATAGAAAGCTAGATTTTCTTTTTTTTTGAGATTTTGAAAATCCTCCACTTGAGAGAGATAGAGAGAGCTCGGTTGGGAGAGAAAAGGAAGAGTATGAGCATGAATGCTCGGATCAAAAGTGATCGAGAAATAGAAAAGCTCGCAAATCGCCGGCTTTGTCTAACGGAAGAGGATTAAAGAAGAACGGTAATCCGAACCCTAGTTCTTCTAATAATTTTCTTTAAGTTTATATGTTTAAAACATAACTTAATGAGAATAAGGATTAAAAGATATTGAGAATGATTTCATATGGTTGAAATCATGAGAAAATAAGAAATAAGAAATAAGAAATTTAGTTTATAAATTTCTTCAGCAAGTATAACATTCGTGAGGATTTTGAGCGATCCAAATGAATATTATGAACGAGTAGGTGAATTAAGAAAGGAATGGTGTTCTATAACATCAAATTCCAAGAAAAAGTGAAATCGTAATTCAAAATATCGATTAAAAATGAAGAACGAACGAAGAACGCGAAGAACACGAAGAACGTTGTTGATAGAAAAATTTAAAACCATCGTAGTGTAATTGTTGTTGATGGACAAGTTTAAAACCAACGCGTATAAGTTAGATGCTTATTGCTTGGTTAGGAACGTTAGAAACGTTCATGAAGAACGAATTAAAACTTAGATATAACGAAGTTATGGCGAAATTTTCGTAAAAGACGAACGAGAATTAAAAAGTTAGAAAATGAACCCGAACGTGTAGGGTTTCACAAGAATGTAAGAGAACGTAGAAAACGTGAGTCGTGGACTCAAGAACGAACGAATTCTGAGTTCGGATGACCGAATTTCGGACGAACGAATGAAGAACGTTAATAACGTAAAAATGAACGAAGAGTGAAGATTAAGCCAATTGAATGGCATGTTAACGGATTTAGAATGAAGTTCTGTCCGAGGGTAATCGAAGTACGTAAGATAAGGAAGAAAATGGCTTTGCAACGACCTCGTTCCGAGTTATAACAAAGAAGTTATGAGATTTCGAAATCAGCGTCTCAAGCTTGTAAAAGACTTAGAAAAATATTCTAGGTTTCATGCTCTCGTGGCCAAAGACGAGTTTAACCTTGAGGCCGACGCGCCAGTCACAGTAATGATGTCCGAGCACACTGCATGAGTTTTGCCGACAAAGACGAATCAGTAGTCTGATTTGTGGTAGCAGCAAATGCCATGTATATAATCTGAAAATCTTCGAGTGTAAGAAAGCTTATGCTGCCTTACTAAATAAGGACTCATGGCCATGGCCAGTCCAAGGAAGAGAGAGAGAGAGAAGTAGGTCGCGTGACATCGCGAGAGGAAGGGGAAGAACCTGGTACTTGTAAATACGGCAGCAGCAGAAATAATGCCCGAAATGAGATTTTTAGTTCTCGATTCTTTGGAGGATGTGCAAGAAAGAAATATGAACATAATGTTCAACTAATGTAACACTTAATCAAGTATTTTAAACCTTTAATAAAGGTTGAAAGAAAAGATTAAACGAGAATAAAAGACAAAGAATGTAGATGCGGGGTTGGAACCGGATGTCGGGGACCGTAGTCGCGATAAGCGAACGTGAGGGATTGCTATGGTTGTGATTCCTTAGACGTTGGTTGACGATGTTAATGTATAACATTTTAATGTTATGACATGACATTGAGATATGAATGTAAAGCATTTAGACGCTGTGAACGTAACGTTGTTGCGATGAATGATCGGTCTTAGCATACAGCGAACCGTATGGGATTGACATTAAGAAAGAATAATGAACATGGGGTTCATGGGATGGATAACGATCGAAAGCAATTAAAACCATGAATAAAGGTTGAATGAGAGATTAAGAGACGAGCAACGTGAACGTTGAATACGTAAACGATCCTCGTGAATCATATTCGCGTTTAACGAACGTGCTAAGTATACCCTGGTTGTATGTGTGACACCCCCAAATCCGGGTACTTCAATTCCACGGAATTTGGTGTTCACTGTATAAATATCATCTATCTATCTACCCATAATAAATGCAAGCCATGCAATAGATAGAATAAAAATCTTCCCCTGAAGGGTTACAACATCTGAATAATAGTAATACAATCCCAGGTTGAACTAACCTTAAACATCTATGCGGAAATATAAATAATAAGTCTTAAACAACATCATTAACTCAAGTCTAACATAAATACATCATCAAATAAAATAACAAGTCTTCATCACTTGCTAACTTTGCCCTTGCCCTTACTAGTGGAAGGTTCATCAGTTCTTTCGTTCTTAACTGCAATGTTATTATTAAGCAAGAGTGAGCACTATTTCCCACAAGTATAATAATAAAATAACAGTATAATAACATGCGAGAGAAATAATAACTTCTGAAATAAAAGCTCAAGTTTTGAATCAAGAATGAATAACAAGAATCAAAAGAATTCTGAGGGTCATAAGACCTTGAACTATGTCCTAGGTTATCAAGGGTTATACTTGAAACCTTTAACAGTCATAAGACTATGGACCTTTCTACTCGTACTTAGGGGGATCAGCCCTTAGTACCATCATCGTGCATAATATCTTAACGCTAACGATAAGTAAATCCTTTGCAGGTTGTTCATCTCGGTTTGACATTCGAGTCCGCACCAAAGGAAGTTTGGTTTGGATAATTCAATAAGGGTTCGAAATTTAAGCGTTCATCAACTAAGAACTAGTTGAATCAATAAAGTTCACTAGTCTAATAAGGTTCAACAATAATGATATTCGATTTGAATAATAATCTCAAAAAGTATACAATAGGACAATTATTGTATAACTGAATCATGCTTTGAAAAGATAATCAATCTTTAATATAACATTTGAACTTGAATAATAGTAATGATAATTTACTCGAGGTAAATAATAAACTTGAACAATAATGACAAGTAGGGTTAGAAAACTTGCCTCGTGCGTAGATTACACTTTAGCTAAGCACGTTCTTTGAATTTAATCCTACATACCATTCACATTCACAATACCAGTTAATTATAACTTAACTAATCATCATAAACCCATTCTCTTTGTCTAAACTTTGGTTATGACTATACTTAGTCAAATTATCACATTGTCACATAATTTGTACTTCATGGATAACAAACTAATTATGTATTTATTAACTCAATCCACATGTAATTATGTTATTTACATGTTAAACATCTAATTTACATCTCATTATACTTCTAACATGTTTACATGTTCATTACATTAATTTACTAACACATTGTTAGACTTAATCAATTTAAAATCTCATTTTCGAATCTTTTTACGGAGTGGTATGCTGTATTTCTGTTACACTTAGTCTTGTCTTGCTTACGATGATGGCGCCGCTATGACCAAACTCTTGATGCATCATGGTGCTGCAGGTGGCGCTGACAATGAGATAATAAATATGTGGCGCGGAAATAGGTAGGTAGTATTTGTGTATGGCTGCGTATCAGACATGTGAAATGGCGATTCATAAAAAATCGCAGAACATGCCAATTTCTTCCAATTTCTTATTTTCTATTCGAAATTAGACATACCCATATGGTGTAATTCATGCATAAACATAACCCACCATTTATATAACTACTTTAACCATTTAAAACACATAATCACATAATTAAATTATGCAAATTGTACTGTTCTTGAAGATTTTGAACAAAAACATAAAATTTAACACTATGGATTCGTTATAACACCGAATCCGTTCGTTTAAGGCTTGGTCTCTTCGTATCAACATGCATAATAATATACGAGTGTAAAATTTAGGGATAATATACGATCAATACATAAAATATCACGTATAAGGCCATAAGGCCAAAACCCATACTTTGTAAATTTTTGAAATAGCAATTCATAGTATTATGAAACTGATGACATGATAATTCACATAATATATATATAATCAAATACGATTTGATATATCTTAACCCATATATAAACTCATAATCAAACCCTTTTTCAATTACAGAGATTTTACAAAATATATGAAGCCATTTTTATAAAAACTAATGACGTGAATTAGAAATTGGGTTTGGAGAAATTACCCAGAGCGTAGAGTGTAATGTTAAATAATGAATTGAAACTCTTCTCAAACTCTTCTTCAATCACACACTCAAAATTCTTAACTTTTCTCTATGAATTCTCTCTGTTATTCTTTCTAGACTTAGAATAATAATAATAATAAAAAGAAGACGTCTGAATTAAAAGAAAAATCGATGCGAAGTGGTCGATTATCCCGATCGTGGGTAAGCGCATCCAACCACTACTAGGGCCTTGTTTGGCAACCCTTAATTGATTCAAAGTTATTTAATTTGATAAACTTCTTATACTATAGTTTAATTAATGTCACACTCCTTATAAAATAACTCCAATATTTTATTTAATATATTTTAAATAAAATATAATAATTTCTCATAAATTCACATAGTCACATAAATAATTTTTCATTAATAAATAATGTCAAATTATTAACTCTCTAATTAATAATTAAATTAATTAAAATAACATCATGCTTAATTAAATATTTCATTTAATTCAAAAAGCTCATATAAATACATACTTGAATAATAAATATTCTCTACATTAATTTAATAAATGTAACACATAATTAAATTAATCTACCACAATTACATCAAATAATTATTTAATCCAATAATTAAATCATCGAAAATATTTATTTAATTCAATAAATATTAAAATTAATTTACAAAAATCTCGTTCGTCATAGTATGACTTAGACGTTGATGAATGTAGTAAGTAAGATACGAATGGTATCAGGAAAGCCTCGAACGGTAAAGAGATTAATGAAAGCCGAATGTGAATCGAATAAGAATGAATCCTGAGGTATGGCAATTACTTTCCAGAAAGCCAAAAGGAATAAGAAATTAACTTAACGAACATTATAATTTAATAATTCGTATAAGTTAAGAGAAAGTTAGGTTGTGGTACAATCGTAACCTTTGATGGTTTATATATGGGAATTTGGGCTAAACAATTCCTTCAAAGAGCGAAGGTATATCTGAAATCGGCAACCGATCTAACTCATTTGTGATGGCGGTGTAGATGAGACGAACTTGTTTGTTGGTTGTTTGGTGGGAAACCACTCAGAGTACCATATGGACTACTAGCAGAGAAGCGATGTGTACTGAGTCCTAGAAAAGTATACGAAGAAGATAAGAATGTGAATCATCAAAGATAATGTACGTGTTGAGTAAGACATCTCCGTATGTCATGAAACCGTAAACCGGTAATGAAAGTTAGTCGCGTAAAATTATATTGCAAGAACGTGAACCTTAAGAAGTAAAGTTATGTAAACCAATGCATAAGTCAAGTATATGACTAATTGGTGTATTTGCTATTTTCTTTTGTGTTATAGGGATTGGAATGAGCAGTTCAGCGTAAGCTATAGCTGTGCGTAAGGCAAGTTTCCTAACTTCGTTCATATTTTAAAGGAATGCTAGTTTCTTAAACTTCTCAGATGTTGAACTTGAGAAGTTCTGTCTATGTGCGAATGTGCGATATTTGTGCAAGGTGGTAGAACATATGAGGCCTTGTGCCACAATGTGAACACTTCAGTGTTTCTATGAGATGAATTGTTCTATGTTTGAACTGTTCAATAAAAGAATGTTCTGTTTATACATGAACCGTTATTTTTAAGTCTGTGCTATTGATTCTAGCCAGACAGGATGTGTATGAAAAAGAATAGAAAATGAATGTATTTCAAAGTGAATGTGACTAATGTTTTAAGATGATATGAATCAAGACTATTCCTATTATTCAAGCTGCTTCGTAACCTTGTTCGATTATTGAAGTCTGAAAAGATTGTTTAAATTCTTGAAGTTGTCTGTTCAACTGTTATGACTTGCTGGGCAATTGTATGCTCACACTTGCTTTAAATGAAAAACATTTTCAGCGAACGATATTAGAAGAACTTAAGGATCTCGTATAAATCAAGTCGAGCGGTATCCGGATGAAGTCTTAGATTCGAGAATGTGAATGAGCGAGAAGATCAAGTGAAGACTTGTAATGTAGAAAGAAGAGAATTAAACTATAGAATAGTTTAATGAACGATTATGTATCCTTGGTGGCGGATAAAAGTCACTCGTGCAAGATGTAAAGAATAATGTAATTATCATTATTTGTAATAAAAGAGGTTATAAGGTTTCGAGAACCTGGGAATTCAGAATGTATGTTATTATATTTCAGTATATAATGATGTATGTTGGATGAATGATGTACTCGTGACGTACGGAGACCGGGTGTGAAGATAGACCGGATTTCAGGGCGTTACAGCATGAATGATCTTAGTGAGGAGCTGCAAGCAGATCAAGTCCAAGCACGCATACCCGAATGGACCCAATGCAAATTGATGGCCGAATATTAAGGAGACTTTCTGGACCTGCCGTTACCTCCTCCTACCTTCATTGCTCGACCCCCCAGATTTGCCAATAACATGTCCTTGGAAGAGATTCTACACCGCAGGCTTCACCGCCCTTATTTCATAGCTCGCGAGGCCAATCACGCGGACCTTCACGAGGAGGATGCTTAGTCACTCTGCCCCTCTTTGGCTTCTCGACACACCTTTTTGATGGATGCCAAAGGGGGAGAAGAATCCTAATTATGCCTGCTTCCCAAAGATAATTATTTAACTTTTCATGCATGATAACTTATGTTGTTATGACTAAGGTTTAAATCTGTTAATGGATGATGGTTTACATAGTCTACTATAATTTCTGCGTATCATGTTATGGACTAACCAGAAAATGCAGGGTTATTGTTAAATTTTTTATAACTTGCAAAATAGAGGGTTGCTCAAACACTGCACATATGCAGTCAATGGTATGCATGAACTGAGGGGGAGCTATAACTCTCTTGAAATACATAGTTTTAGGGGGAGTCATAATTATCTTGTTATCATCATCAAAAAGGGGGAGAATGTTGACTTATGTCACACTCTATGTTTTGATGATGACCATATTAGTTCACTAACTCTGTTATATATCATTTCTGGATCATCAAGGAAGAAGGTCCAGAGTCAAGATGCGTTTGAAGAAAGAAAAGCTAAATTGAGTCTTAGGAATATTGTAAGATTTTAGCAGTTATAACTTTCCAAAATAAGGCTCTAGGACATATGCATTACATATATATACTTGCATTCATATTTGATGTTACATGTTAATTAACTAGCTCATAATATACATGGCCAGAATTGCTCACGTAAGGAATCAAATCTTGTTAAATAGTGATATACGGTAGAGCAAGTAATGGGGTAATTATATTACCATAAGTTTTGATTCATAATTTTGTCCGACAAATCAAGGGATCTAATTGGGTGTCCGAATAAGATATATGGACACAGGTCAGAAGATATTGAATGGTAAGCTCAAAACATGACATCATAGATTATGCTTCACAATTTATGCGTCATAAATCAAGGGTCTTAATTCTAGGCAATTAATTAAGGTAACTAGTTGATTGCATAAATTACCATATGTTGCATACTTATAGCAGAAATCATGTGCCATAATCTCGCCACGTTTTGAGAAACCAAATTGATTAACTCTAACGGACCAATATGTGTTAAGATATATGGAAACATGACAGCAATTGTTTATGGGCATATAAGGTAATAAACTCCGACTTTGTAATTGGGACTATAAGTAATCTGTGTCAAGCCTTTCTTCCATGAAATGGAAATCAATTAAGCCTTAAATGTTGATGGCGTGATTTCTCAGAAAATAGAATCTCTGTGTTTTGAAATCAAGCTAAGTAGATCATGATTGATATTGAACGACAAGATTTATGCAATATGTTTCAATCAGCATATCACAGCAACAAATATGTGCAATGGTAATATCCTAGAAATGGTCTATATAAACAGAGTCCTTTAACATATTTACATACGAAAATATATACACAGAAAATAATAGCACACAAGCTGCGAGATTATTTTCTACTAAGATAGATATTGATTGCATTAAGAACAGAGTCTCAGTTTCGAATATATTCTGGTAATATCCTTCTTACATATCATTTCATACTAGAGCCTTGAGTTGGTAAGAAATATATTGCTTGATCATTAGACCTCTAGTATTGTATTTTAATTATCATATCTAAATCTGTTTTGTATTGGGTAATCCTGTTTGGGTTGATAACGTATTACAGTCAAGTTGAAGGAAAGCATAGGTGCTTAAGAGTGCATAGGTGCACAAGGAACAAAGGTGTTCAAATTTGATAGAACTTGTATTGTAATTGGAAAAGTTGAATAAAAGTGAGTCTCCAATACTAGTTGGTATTGGACGTGGATTAGGCTACTATTCTAGAGGGTAGTAGTTGAACCACGTAAAAATTCGGGTGTTTGTGTGATTGCATTCTATACTTGAGTATTCTGTTATTTATCCAGTAACCTGCATTCTATCCATATCAGTAATCCAACTTGCTGCATTAAACACTTAAAGAATTTTTGATAAGAAATAAAAATTGGACATGGTTTGTGCCTACACTTATTCAACCCCCCCTTCTAAGTGTACTTATTTAAATTTCACCACAACTATAACATTATATAAAATTACTCCATAATATTCAAAAATGATATTTATAGAAAATTCATCTTTATTTATGAAATTTGGGGTCTTACACCTAAGCTCTGATACCAACTGTGATGCCCCCAAAATAGGTATACATCACATATTCTGAGTCGTCAAATACATGGTACAGAAAACAACTACAACTTCATTATTACAATTTTCGTGCAAAATATGATAACACGTATACTGTGAGTTTAAATACAAATATTGTCTAATAGACAGTATTCAAACTCAAAAGAAGTCCTCATTACAATTATTATCACACTATTTTATAAAATAGTGAGGACTGCTAAAACAACTGTCTGGACCCATCACTCTATACCCCGACTAGTTCCCGCTATATTCTTGCCTCCTAAGAAGAAAAATAGAACAAAAAGGAAAAGGGTGAGCTCAACTAGCCCAGTAAAGAATATTATGACTAAGATATTGTACAATAAATTATCGTTAGCCTTCAATAAACCAGATAAAATATAATAGACAACAAGTTTTAGATCAATATTCGCAGCGAAAATAACAATTCATTAGAAGAGTTAAGTAGAGAATGAAATCTACTATCATCTATGAATTTAAAAGTCCATCATCAATATTTTATCCCTATAACATCATTCAATATATATCTTGAATCAAATATTCATCTTTGCATTACGGGCCAAAGATATTCATTTGTATCACCAGTTGGTCATGTTCATCTCAACACCTGTTCATCTTTGCACTACGGGCCAAAGATATTAATCAGGTAATCATTCATCTTTGTACTACAGACCAAAGATATTCAGTTATATCATCATTTAGGACTGAGGATGATGAAAAATATCTTAAAGAAAATGAATCCAGTGAGATAAAAGATCAAATATTAGGGATTCGTAATTTAGTTTATCCAAGTTCAAAAATACTCCATAATAAACCATAGTGGAGTGAAATTTAAGAATGAAGATCAAAACATGGATACAATCAAATATAGTAACCATAATAAACAACTTGGACAAAGAAGAGAAAATTTCATTTTTCTATGAATAGTGTCTTATTTATAAATAGTGTCGTATACGTGAATAGAGTCATATACGTGAATAGTTCTATATATGTGAATAGTAACCCTGACACGAAAAGGTAGAAATTCCATAAGAAAAATCATACTTCGTGAATAGTATTGTATTCGTGAATAATGTCGTATACGTGAATAATGTTGTATACGTGAATAGTAACCTCGACATAAAATAGGAAAATTTTCATAATAAAATTCATACCAATATTTCGGCATAATGATATTGAAAGAAAAACATCATTTACGAAGAAAATAACATCCCTTACCTCAAAAGAACAGTACTTTTGACTGGAATATCAGATATAATGCTGAAGAAACTTGCACTAAATAGCAACTCTCAAAGTATCTAAATACTCAAAAAGTACGCTCGATATTATCGAGAGAGAGAACTTCTGATTCTGTTGTGATTTTCAATTCTAACTAAGCACCCTATTTATAGGAAAATGCTTAGAACGCCAAAGTAGACTAACCTGCTACCTGATGGCTTTACATGCTACTATTCACGCACACCAATTTTGAAATAAAATTTCAGCATATTTCTCACCAACCAAAAGTGGGGCCCACCCATTCTAGAAAACTTCCAAAATGTTTTAAATTTAAACAATATACAGCAACTTCAATAATTCGTAATAAATAGTCTTTTTATCAGAAAAATACAAATTCTATGTCCTTTCCATAGGAAATTTAATTCTCTAAAACTTTTTAGAAGAAAGTTTTTCCAAATTCCAATCAGAAAGTGCCTGAAATTCACATACGGACGCTTTTTAATACCTCCATTTAGACAAAATACTGATAAAACACCTCAACAATAATTCCTTCATTTATATTCACATAAAAATAAATATTTCCTTATCATATAAATTAATAATTAATTATTTACAAATAATATTACAGAATCAAAATTATGATAACCAGGTCGTTCCCAGGAAAGAGGAGGCTTTCCGATAAGGATTTCTCCTTACTGGCGCGCAATTAGGTGACCAAATCACTTTCCTAGATAGAACTTCCTTAGACATTGCCAATAATGCTATCTAATAATATTATTCAAATAATATGAATTATTGATCTGCTAATGGGAAATATTGTACAGTGACAATTATTAAAATAACAATAATATAAAATATCAACGTAGCAATTATTGAATCAATAAAATAAAATATTGAACAGTAATTACTGGAATAATTATTGAGTAGTGCCTTCTTATTTAAGAATCAATAATTCAAAAATTCATGCAATCATCGTATCATCTTGCAACCACGACCAGACGTATTCTTGTATTTTAACCACCGGGTATTCCAACAGTGTTAACGGTAACAACAACGTCATTATTTATAAAAACTCATACTTGTCATTTTCTTCATCCGACAGTTTTCCGTTATGGGGCCCACAAATGGTTGCGCCATCGTACGAATATTCTCCGACAGCGAGAATATTTCACGTCCAAACGAATATTCCCCGACAACAATGAATATTTTATAACCACTTGCTTATTTTGCAAAATTTGCACATTTCACCCATAACCGAAGCATTATATCAAAATAACACCTTATTATTCAAAATAATAATTAGAGAAAATTCAAATTTATTTATAAAAAGTTGGTTCTTACAATAAATCTTTAAAATGTATCCTTTGCTCTCATTTAATTGAATTCTTATATCATTGTCATCATCCTCATACTTATATTGTGATGAAAGTCATCTTTGGCCCGTAATGCATAGATGGACTGTTGATTGATATGATTATAACCAGGGATCATTCGGTATAATCATGACCCGTAATGTTACAAATGATGTGGTAAAAGTTCTCATTGGCCCGTAGTGCATTGATGGACAGTTGTTGGTATGATTATGACCAAGGATTATTCGGTATGATCATGACCATTGGTGAAAACACGAATATCCTTGGCCCGTAGTGCATGGACAATTCGTGGTTGTGATACTAATGAATATCATTGGCCCGTAGTACATGGATAATTCAGTGATGTGGATTATTTATTAAGTTGAGTCTCAGCGATAAAATTGATGATAAACTTTTAAATCATAGAAGATAGTAGATATCATGTTCTGCTTGACTCTTCTAATGGATTGCTTGTTCCGCTGCAGTTGTTGATCTAAAACTTATTGTCTATTGTATTCTATCACTTGTTATATTGTTGAAGGCTAACGATAATTTATTCTGCATTATCTTAGTCATAATATTTCTTACTGGGCTAGTTGAGCTCACCCTTTTCTTTCACTGTTTCCTTCAGGAAATGAGAATATAGCTGAGACTAGTCGGAGAATAGAGTGATAGTCCAGATGGTTGCTTTAGTAGTCCTCACTATTCTATGAAATAGTGTGATAATAATTGTAATGAGGATTGAATTTGAGTTTGGATATTTTCTAGGAGACAATATGTGACGCCCCCAAAATTAGGTATACATCACCCATCTTGAGTCGCCACTTACATGGTACAGAATTTAAATACAACTTATTAACATAAGCGTCAGGTACAATACGACATAGCGTGAGTTTAAATACAAATATCGTCTACTAGATATTATACAAACTCAAACAAAAAGTCCTCATTACAGGTTATTATCACACTATTTTACAGAATAGTGAGGACTACTAATGCTATCTTCGGGACCATCACTCGTTTCCCAGAGGCTCGTCCCGGCTATATTATCATTTCACGAAGAGAACGGTGAAAGAAAGGGTGAGCTCAACTAGCCCAAAGAAGAAATATTATGACTAAGATAATGCAGAATAAATTATCAATAGTCTTCAACAATGTTAAACCGATAAAATACAATAGACAACGGTTTAGTTTAAGCTGCGGTGAATATGCAATCCATTAAAAAAGTCAAGTAGAAAATAAAGTCTACTATCTTTTAGGTTTAAAAGGTTTTTCATCATTGTTATAAATTTGAGACTCGACTTTAATAAATATTCCACATCATCGAATCACCCCGCACTACGGACCCGAGGATATTCTTTAGTATCACGACCACAATTATTCATGCACTACGGGCCAAGAATATTTGTGTATTCATTAATGGTCATGATCATGCCAACAATCTGTCCATCAATGCACTACGACCATCGAGGATTTTTTATCACATCATTTGTAACATTACGGTCGTGATTACACCGAATAGTCTCGGTCATAATCATACCAAGTCCATCTATGCACTCTGAGCCACGGATGACTTTCAAAAAAATATAAACATGAGGATGATGACAATGATATAAGAATTCAATAAAACAAGTTCAAGAATTATTTTATCCGGGAATTATTAACGTCCAAATTGTCAACATGATATCTTGTTTTGTAGAGTAAAATTCAAGAATGATCGGAAGAATATTTCCATGAAAAGATCTTTGGATGAAACGCAAATATCAAGGATATTCTACTAATTTCATGGAGTATAGAAGTCAAAGTTTTAACCAACTAGGTATAATAAAGAATGGAATAACAAAAGAAATCACCATGCATGCGATAGGCCCATACAGACGAGAGTTATTCCAATGAGAATAATAAATAACGGAACGAAGTCGGTGAAATTCACTGCAAGCGGGATGTTCCAACAGAATAATAAAGATGGAACCGGATCCGGTGTAAAACACACGAGATAGGATATTCCAGCGAGAATAATAAAGAGCGGAACCGGTCGGTGTAAAACACACATGACGAGGATGTTCCAAGAATAATAAAAGGCGGAACCAGTCCGGTGTAAAAAACATGAGCGAGGATGTTTCAACCGAGAATAATAAAAAGGCGGAACCGGTCAAGGTGTAAAACACACATGACGAGGATGTTCAGCGTAATCATAGAAGAATGTCACCAAGTATAGGGGTAAGCCAGCGTATCTGAGGTTATTCCACCGAATAATAAGCAATGGAATAACAACAGTTCTCTTCATGAATAAGAAAGAATAACACCCCTTACTTTTGGTAGGAGATTGAATCTTTGCTTGACGGTGTAGTAACAAAATACTCTTCTTCTTTCTCTCTTATTCTTTCTATACTTTTCTCTCTATAAGCTTAAATGAATTAAGTGAAAATAATGAAGCCCTAGGCCTCTATTTATAGAAGATTTCTAGCTTAGCTTTGCTTAGTGTGAAAAGCGAGTGGCTGGCATTGATTTGGTTTGACGCCTTTGTAATGTGAAGCGACAAGTGGTTCGGCGCTGTAATGTGAAGCGACAAGTGGTTCGGACGTCTGGTAAAGGTAATTACTATTAACGAAGGTAAATACTATTCGTGAAGGTAAATACTATTCACAAGGGTAATTACTATTGACGAAGGTAATTACTATTGCGAAGGTAAATACTATTCACGAGGGTAATTACTATTGATGAAGGTAATTACTATTGATGAAGGTAAATACTATTCACAAGGGTAATTACTATTGTGAAGAGACTCTTAGATGATGACATATGAGCCCCCATAAAATAATCAAACTTACCACAAATCATTTTTTTTATCAACACATATTTAATCTTTCAACAATTATTAATCATTTATAACTTGTCGTCTCAATTATTGATTTAATACTATAACATATTATCTGAGATGATCTTTGTGACAATAATTGAATCAATAATATAAGAGATATGATGCGTGATTTATTGTAGTAATAATTGAGCATAGGTGAGTGACTTCTCACGTAAGCATCGATAATCAATCTGTAGTGTCTACTATGCAACTATTGGCGTATTCATTGTACTTTTACCATAGGGTAGTTCAAGCGGTTTTAACGGTAACACCTCGTAGTTATTTTTATAAAATATTTTTGTCGTTTTCTCAATCCGAAACAATAATTACATTATGGGGTCCACCAATGATTGAGCCATTGTCACGAATATTTCCTAACAAAAAGAATATTCCCACCAAACGAATATTTTATAACAACTTGCATACTTTGTAAAATTTATAAATATTACCCTAACTATAACATTATATCAAATTTATTCCATAATATTCAAAATAATATTTATAGAAAAATTCATCTTTATTTTATAAAATTTGGGTCTTACAACCTCCCTTCTTATGAAATTTAAGCCCTCGAAATTAGGGTACGATACTGGTATGTCGAAGAGGTAAGGATACCTTGATTTCATTTTGATTCTAACTCCCAAGTCATTTCCTCAACATCGTGGTTCCTCCACAAAACTTTGACTTGAGGTATAACCTTGGAGCGTAGAATATGTTCCTTCTTATCCAAAATATGAGCAGGGAACCTCTTCATACGTCAAATCTTCCGCTATTTTCGTCCGGATTCTAACTTTCAATAATATGGTTCGGGTCTTTCACATATTTACGTAACATAGATATGTGAAAAGCGTTATGAACACGAGACATATTTGGCGGTAAAAGCGAGTCTATAGGCCGCGTTCCTACTCGATCGAGGATTAAAATGGACCGATGAATCGAGGATTAAGTTTTCCTCTTCTTCCAAATCTTGTAACTCCTTTCCATGGAGCAACTCTTAACAAACACATGATCTCTATATCGAATTCCACGTCCTTTCGATGAAGATCAAAGATAACTCTTTTATCGATTTTGTGAGGTTTTTATACGTTGTCGGATCATTTGAATCTTTTAAAAGTAGTCATACGTACCAACTCTCGGTCCCAACAACGTTGCTTCACCCACCTCATCCCAAAGATCTTTGGAGAGCGACACTTTCTTCCATACAATGCTTGAATGGAGCCATGCCGATACTTGCTTGATAAGCGTTGTTGTAGGAAAACTCCACCGATGGTAAGAACTTGTCCCAACTCCCTTGAAATCAAGGACACAGAGCCTTAATAGATCTTCAAGAGTTTGAATAGTCCTCTCCATTGTCCGTCCGTCTCGAGGATGATATACGCCGAGCTAAATCGTAAGTCGTGCCCATAGCTTTTTGCAAACTAACCCAAAATCGTGAAGTGAATCTTGGGTCTCGATCGGAAACTATGGATCCCAGGCATACCATGCGATCTTACAATCTCGTTTATATACATCTGAGCAAGGCGTTCAAGTGTATAAGTTTCTCGTATCGGTAAGAAATGAGCAGACTTGGTCAATCTATCAACAATGACCCAAATCGCATCAATGCCTTGAGAAACCTTAGGAAGGCCGTGCTTGAAATCCATGGTAATGTGCTCCCACTTCCATTACGGAATTTCAAGTGGTTGCAATGGACCTTTTGGTACTTGATGCTCGCTTTAACTTCGTTGACAAGTTAGACACCTTGAGATAAGCAGTATTTATCTCTCTCTTCATATTGCTCCACCAAAATGTATGGCGAATATCATGATACATTTTGGTACTCCCAAGATGGATTGCAAATGGTGTGTTGTGCGCCTCCATCATGATATTATACTTTAAATCGTGGTCGTTAGGAACACAAAGTCCGGAGTTGACTCAAGTATTCCTTCTTCATCGATTCTTGCTTCCGGCAAGATAGCACCTTCTTGCACTTTCTTCCTCATATGCATCGACTCAGTCGTAGCTTGGCGACTTTAATTTTATCAATTAAAAGTCGGTTCTACTCAGATACTCATTTGTCATCACATGCGTCCACAGAGTCTTTAATTCTATCTCCATCCTTTGCAAGTCACACAAAATGGGCCTTTGCGTTGACAATATCGCACTTGTACTTGCATATGATTTCTACTCAATCGTCGGCTACCACGTTTGCTTTTCCAGGATGGTATTGGATGGTATGATCATAATCTTTCAACAGATTCAAGCCAACGTCGTTGTCGCATGTTGAGTTCCTTTGAGTGAAGAAATATTTGAGGCTTTTATGATCCGTAAAGATCTCCACTTTCTCCCCATACAAGTAATGCCTCCAAATTTTAAGTGCAAAGAAGACAACATTTGCTAACTCTAGATCATGAGTAGGATAATTCCTCTCATATTCTTTGAGTTGTCGCGAGGCATAGGCTATTACTTTTCCATGTTGCATGAGAACACATCCCAACCCTTTGCTCGAAGCATCATCAGAGATGACAAATCCTCAAGGCGGATGGTATTGTCGAGCAGTCTTGAAATAAGTCTCCTCTTGAGTTCTTGAAAACTCTTCTCACATTCTTCGCTCCAATAGAACTTTGTATCTTCCGAGTCAAATTTGAGTCGATGGAATAGCGATTCGAGAAAATCCTTCCACGAATCTCCGATAATAACCCACTAAACCGAGAAAGCTACGTACTTGATCAGCGATTTAGGTTGTTCCCGACTTTGAATAGCTTCAATCTTTCTTTGGGTCAACAGATATTCCATGACTTGATACCCGCGTGCCCAAGGAATGCTACTTCTTCAAGCCGAACTCGCATTTCTTCAACTTGGCATAAAGCTTATATTCACGAAGCTTTTGGAGTGTCGACCTCAAGTGTTGCTCATGATCTTCACGGCTTTTGGAATAAATAAGGATGTCATCAATAAAGGCGACCACAAAGTGATCTAAATATTCCTTGAATACTCGGTTCATCATATCCATGAAGGCGGCGGGAGCATTAGTCGATCCAAAGGACATGACTAGGAATTCATAATGCCGTCTTAGGAGTTACGAAAAGCCGTCTTTGGAATGTCGTGGTTCTAATCTTCAATTGGTGATATCCGGAACGAAGATCGATCTTTGAAAAGAATTTGGCTCCTTACGGTTTGGTCAAACAGGTCATCAATACGTGGCAATGGATACCTATTTTGATGGTGACATGATTCAACTCCGATAATCAATACAAAGTCGCATACTCCCATCTTTCTTCTTCACGAATAGAGCAGGAGCACCCCAAGGAGAAGTACTGGGACGAATAAAGCCGATGTCTAACAATTCTGCGGTTGGGTCTTTAACTCACGAAGTTCAATAGGAGCCATTCGATATGGGGCTTTGGAAATAGGTTTTATCTAGGGTTCAAGGTCGATACAAAATTCAATTTCACGCTCTGGGGTAGGCCAGGAAGTTCTTGGGGAATACGTCGGAAATTTATTAACAATAGGAATATCGTTTAAAAGCGGCGTATTTTTATTTAAATCGTGACATGAGCTAAGAAAGCTTGACATCCGTTTTTCAATAAGCGAATAGCTTTATGGCTTGAGATGACCGTGATTGATTTTAATGGTTTGGTCGTTTGAATTCGCATAACAGGTTGGTTAGGAATATAAAAGCTAACAACCTTACGAAAACAATCAATTTTTGCATGATAAGTAGTTAACCAATCAATCCCTAGAATCACTTCAAATGCAAGTATTTTTAATGAAATAAGATCGACGAAGTAATGTGAGGGTGCCGATTTGAACCAAACAAGACTTATAAGCGAGTGGATGTAATGAAGGTTTCTCCCAACGGAGTTTCCACGAGATAAGTCAAAGTCTAATTTCTCCGAGTCAAATTTAATCGATGGCGCAAGTAGGAGAAATAAAAGAATGGGTAGAACCGGTATCAAATAAAGTATAAACTTCATTAGAGTTTATGATAAGCTTACCCGTGATGACCTCATTCGGATTCCTTGCTCTTTGGGAGGTCACAACAAATGCTCTCCCTTACCTTCTAGGTTTTGAATTTTACGGGATGGCCTTTGGTGCCTCCATCCTATTTGAATTTGTCTTGATGGAAACCACAAAATCGAGCTAAGTGACCTTCTCTTCCACAATTATAACATGCTTTGGACGGCATATGACGATTTGATGATGTGTCCCTCTCCTCGCATTTGAAGCATATGATAGGTGGTCTTTCTCCTTCCTTAACAATGGGTCTTTGGTCTTTGACGTCTTTCCATCATTGTTGAATCTCCTTTTCTTGAAATGTCCATTCTTATTGTTTTGTACGATTACCACCAAGTGGTTACCATATCGCTTTGTTGATTCCCTCCACGCTTGTTGTCACCGCCTCGATGACTATTCTCATTTGGTATTATAATTTTGCTTATTTGCTCTCTTTTAGTTGCGTTGACTCATTATCGCGCTCCACTAAATGAGCCCTATTTACAACATCGAATACAAACACGGTTTATGAGAAATAAGATGTTGGCGTATCTCGACTTCAAACCTCTTAAAAACATTCGCGCGCCATTCTCTCTTCATTATCCACCAAGTGGGGACCTTAACCGTGATAACTCGCAAATTTTGCCTCGTATTGCGACACGGTCATATTGTTTTGTTCCAACTTGATAAACTCCACCTCCTTCATGTGGCGAATACTTTCGGGGAAAGTATTTGTCGTTGAAACGACTCTGGAACTTCTCCCAAGATATCTTTAATACAATTTGGTTGAGTACGTTTCTACCGATTCCCACCCGAATCCGCCTCTCCGCGCAACATAAAGGCGGCGAAAGGAACCTTTTTCTCCTCGGAGCATCCCAAGACATCAAATATCTTGTGTAATCTGCTTTATCCATGCTTCCGCGAAGTGGTTTTGGCTCTCCTTAAACTCCGGTGGTCCCGGCTCCTTAAATTGTTTAGCGGTGACCACCGAGAGTTTTCCGTGTTTCCACCTACGTTTTGGGCAGGAGTCGCTCTCACTTTGTTGTTGCATAAATTGCATAAAGCCTCACGAACATTTGATCATTTGTCATTTGGTCGATGTTGTTGTTGTTTGCATGAGGATTGTCGCCTTCACGATGCACATTATCTTGATTATTGATATGTGGTGAATCGGCGATCGCTGCGCTCCATTGCTATTCTCAACATTCTCGGATGTCATTTTCAGAGATCTTGCCACAAAACAAAAGGTTAATTGACATGTAACAAATTATCCTTATCTTACGACCAACCAATAAAATAGCACATAAACTTAGGTAGGTCATACTAGCGAAGGTATTCCGTCTCTCCCCTCTAGTACTATTCTCACATCTTAGCCGAGGATCACATCCTAAGCTCGATACCAATTGTGGCGCCCCAAAATTAGGTATACATCACCCATCTTGAGTCGCCACTTACATGGTATGTAATTTAAATACAACTTATTAACATAAGCTGTAGGTGTACAATCTGACATAAGCGTGAGTTTAAATACAAATATAAATCTACTAGATATTATACAAACTCAAACAAAAGTCCTCATTCTGATTATTATCACACTATTTTACGAGAATAGTGAGGACTACTAATGCTATCTTGAGGACCATCACTCGTTTCCCCAGGCTCGTCCCGGCTATATTATCATTTCAAGAGAAAACGGTGAAAGAAAGGGTGAGCTCAACTAGCCCAAAGAAGAAATATTATGACTAAGATAATGCAGAATAAATTATCAATAGTCTTCAACAATGTTAAAGCGATAAAATACAATAGACAACCGGTTTAAGCTGCAAGCGGAATATGCAATCCATTAAAAGAGTCAAGTAGAAAATAAAGTCTACTATCTTTTAGGTTTTAAAAGGTTTTTCATCACTGTTATAGCTGAGACTCAACTTTAATAAATATTCCACATCATCGAATCACCCCTGCACTCTGACCGAGGATATTCTTTAGTATCACGACCACAATTATTCATGCACTACGGCCAAGAATATTTGTGTATTCATTAATGGTCATGATCATGCCAACAATTGTCCATCAATGCACTTTCTGACCATCGAGGATTTTTATCACATCATTTGTAACATTACTATTCATGATTACGAATAATAGTCTCGGTCATAATCATACCAAGTCCATCTATGCACTACTAAAGCCACAGATGACTTTCAAAAAATATAAACATGAGGATGATGACAATGATATAAGAATCAATAAAACAAGTTCAAGAATTATTTTATCCAGAATTATTAACGTCAAATTGTCAACATGATCTTTGTTTTGTAGAGTAAAATTCAAGAATGATCGGAAGAATATTTCCATGAAAATCTTTGGATGAAACGCAAATATCAAGGATATTCTACTAATTTCATGGAGTATAGAAGTCAAAGTTTTAACCAACTAGGTATAATAAAGAATGGAATAACAAAAGAAATCACCCATGCATGCGATAGACCCGCATTGCATGAGTTATTCAGCGAGAATAATAAATAACGGAAACGGTCGGTGAAATTCACGCAAGCGGGATGTTCCAAATGAATAATAAAGATGGAACGATTGATTGTAAACACACGAGATAGGATATTCAATGAGAATAATAAAAAAGGCGGAACCGGTCGGTGTAAAACACATGAGCAGGATGTTCCAAGCAGAATAATAAAGAGCGGAACCAGTCGGTGTAAAACACATGATGCAGGATGTTCCAACAAAATCATAGAAGAATGTCACCAAGTATAGGTAAATCAGCGTATCTGAGTTATTCCACGAGAATAATAAGCAATGGAATAACAACAGTTCTCTTCATGAATAAGAAAGAATAACACCCCTTACTTTTGGTAGGAGATTGAATCTCGGCGCAGCGGTGTAGTAACAAAATACTCTTCTTCTTTTCTCTCTTATTCTTTCTATACTTTCTCTCTCTATAGCTTGAATGAATTTCGTGAAAAATAATGAAGCCCTAGGCCTCTATTTATAGAAGATTTCTAGCTTAGCACCGCTTAGTGTGAAAAGGCAAGTGGCTTGACGATTGGTTTGGACTTTGTAATGTGAAGCGACAAGTGGTTCGACGCTTTGTAATGTGAAAGCGACAAGTGGTTCGACGTCGGTAAAGGTAATTACTATTAACGAAGGTAAATACTATTATTTGAAGGTAAATACTATTCACAAGGGTAATTACTATTGTGAAGGTAATTACTTATTGTGAAGGTAAATACTATTCACAAGGGTAATTACTATTGTGAAGGTAATTACTATTAATGAAGGTAAATACTATTCTGAGGGTAATTACTATTGACGAAGAGACTCTTAGATGATGACATATGAGCCCCCCATAAAATAATCAAACTTACCACAAATCATTTTTTTTTTATCAACACATATTTAATCTTTCAACAATTATTAATCATTTATAACTTGTCGTCTCAATTATTGATTTAATACTATAACATATTATACAGATGATACTGTGACAATAATTGAATCAATAATATAAGAGATATGATGCGGCCAATTCTTGTAGTAATAATTGAGCATAAATGAAAGTGACTTCTCACGTAAGCATCAATAATTAATACCGTGTGCTACTATGCAACTACGCGTATTACTGTACTTTTACCACCGGGTAGTTCAACAGTTTTAACGGTAACACCTCCGCCGTTATTTTTATAAAATATTTTTGTCGTTTTCTCAATCAAGCAATAATTACATTATGGGGTCCACCAATGATTGAGCCATTATACGAATATTTCCTAACAAAAAGAATATTCCCAGACCAAACGAATATTTTATAACAACTTGCATACTTTGTAAAATTTATAAATATTACCCACAACTATAACATTATATCAAATTTATTCCATAATATTCAAAAATAATATTTATAGAAAAATTCATCTTTATTTATAAAAGCTGGGGTCTTACACAATATTTGTATTAAAACTCACAGCTTATGTTTTGTCGTATTCTGCACGACGCTTAACAGTTGTAAAAATTAAGTTTGTATTTGAGTTATGTAACATGTATTTGGCGACTTAAAATGGGTGATGTATACCTATTTTGGGGGCGTCACACATACACGCGCGCGCACACACACACACACACACACACACACACACACACACACACACATATATATATATATATGGGATCGCATCCATGGCAACCGGTTGCTGGGAGTAACCCAAAAAGTCAAGGCACAACAGCTTGTAGCATCTGAGACAAATAAAATGGGGCGTCCCATTTTAATTGTCCCAACAGCTACCAGCTGTAGCAGTTGGAGTAACCTTCTTTTCGGCACTTGTCTTCTTTTACCACTTTAATTATTAATACTATTATATTAATATTTTGTAATATTAGTATTTATAATATTTATATTTATAAAATTAATATTAATATTAATAATAATATATTGTAATATTATTAATACTATTATATTAAATACTAATATTACAAAATATTGTATTAATATTAATATTATAAAATATTGTATTAATATTAATATTATAAAATATTATATTAATATTAATATTATAAAATATTGTATTAATAATATTACAAAATATTATTATTATTATTAATATTATAAATATTACAAAATAAAATACTAATATTACAAAATATTATAATATTAATATTAAGTGTTAATAATATTACAAAATATTATTATTTATATTTATAATATATTAATACTTATAATATAATAAGTATTAATATTTTGTATTAATATTAATATTTTGTATTAATATTATATTATAAGTATTACTATTTTGTAATAATATTATACTATTTTGTAATATTATTAATACTTAATATTATAAATATTAATATTTTGTAATAATATTATAATATTTTTAATATTTATAATATTAATATTAATAATAATATTTTGTAATATTATTAATACAATATTTTATAATATTAATATTAATACAATATTTTGTAATATTAGTATTTAATATAATAGTATTCATAATATTACAAAATATTATTATAAATATAAATATTATAAATACTAATATTATAAAATATTAATATAATAGTATTAATAATCAAAGTGGTAAAAGAAGACAAGTGCCAAAAAGAAGTTTACTTCAGCCGATACAACTTGTAGCGGTTGGGACAACTTGTAACGGCTGAGACAATTAAAATGGGAGCCGCTACAAGTTGTTGTGCCTTGACTTTTTGAATTGCTCCCAACAACCGGTTGCTGCTTATATATATATATATATATATATATATATATGAGAAATCATATGTGGCAAACGTTTGCTATGGACACTGTTCAGCAAACAAGTTGATTACCGTTAATCTGGACAATGGAAGAGTGGAATTTATGGAGGAAAAGACCTCGCCGCTACTGTCATGTGACGATACTTTATCCAAAACTATAAGCGAAGTTACCAAGTCGCCCTGCATTTGTGTACACGCCACCGATAGAGAGCACATGGCAATGAGCTTAAACTTTGATTAACCTGACAAAGACGGATGCCAAAAATGTGGTGAACTAGTTAGTATAATTTTTGACTTATTATTAAGTTATTTGCTTAATAATTATAATAGAGTGTTATTTTATTATGAATGTTTATTTTGGTAAAATATAGTTAGTTATGTGGGATATAATATGCATGTGAGTATTGTGACTAATAATGATTAATTATTATGAAAATGTGTAAAAAAAGAATTATTATAATTAATTTAAAATGAAGTTTTTTACTTATTAATATATGATATATATATATATATATATATATATATATATATAATTTTGTTACATAGTTATTAAACAATATGAAAAATCTTTACTGTTATTTTTTTAGGCACTAGATGGACAGTTGGATTTATGGACCAATTGACCCAAGTGTCCTTAACGACCAACAAAATCATGTGTCAGATGATATATATGACAGAAAAGACAGGGGAAGACTACTCTCATGTCAATTAACTGAAAAAAAATACGATCAATGGATATTAACAAAAGCTCAAAAAACACTTTTACAAAAATGTGGGTTTGGGATTTTTGATATCCATGATTTACTACCTATTGACATTGGACTCGTGGTCATCACTTGGTGGAGAGATTGCGGCCGGAGACCAATAGTTTTCACCTAAATTGTGGAGAAATTACAATCACTTTAGAAGATGTACACTTCATTCTTAGGTTGCCGGTAGTTGGCAAGCCCTTAACTTGTCCATTATTTAACACTCCATTGGCTCATTTTAAAGAATGTTTTGGTAGTGAAGTAGTTGTTGAATATCAGGAATCAAAAAAATGCAGCTCTATTTCATTACTATGGTTGCGACAACATTTTAATAATTGTCCCCCTAAAGCAAGTAAGTAAATTGTTGGTCGATGCACAAAGGCCTATATTCTTTGGTTGTGTGGGGAAATATTGTTCCCCACTAGGAATAAAAACATTATTCATCCCAAGTATATGTATTTTATTGCTAACACTGAAAATTGTGTAACGTATGCTTGGGGTGCAGCTGTGTTGGGCTATTTGTATAGGTCTTTATATACTGCCACTAGGAAAGGAGCGAAATATATTAATGGTTGTGTCACTCTTTTTCAAATTTGGACATACGAGCGTATAATAATTAGAAGACCTAACCCCTGGCCTCAATCACAGTTATGGTTACCTAGGGCCCTAGCCTGGGCATACTCAGAAAATCACAACTACCCTGATAGACGAAAAAATCCCTATCATCATTTAAAATTTTACCGAGGGGAGTTAGATGTCCTGTGAGACCCCGAATTTTATGAATAAAGATTTAAATTTCTCGAAATATTTTTTTAATATTATGGTGTGGATTTGATATAATGTTATAGTTGTGGGTAGTATTTATAAATTTTGCAAAGTAAGCAAGTAGTTATATAATATTCGATTGGTCGGGGAGGAATATTCGTTTTAACATGGAATATTGTACGACGGCACAATCATTGGTGGACTCCACAACGGAAGTATTGTCGTAGTTAGAAAACGACAAAAATATCTTTCTATAAAATAACGGCGAAAAGTGTTAGTTAAAACCGTTGAACTACTTTCGGTAATAAAAATACGATGTCTGGCGTAGTTGCATAGTAGCACACGGTATTGATTATTGATGCTTATGTGATAAGTCACTCAATTATACTCAATTATTACTACAGTAATTGCTGCATCATTTCTCTCATATTATTGATTCAATTATTGTTACAGTATCATCTGCATAATATGTTATATTATTAAATCAATAATTGAGACGGCAAAGTTAATCATATTATTATTTGTAATATTGACAATGTCTAGAAGTTCTGTCAAGGAGAGGTTTGGTCACCTAATTGCGCGCCAATAAAGAGAAATGCTTATCGGAAAGCCCCCTCTTTCCTGGAAACGACATGGTTGTTAAATATTGTGAATTATAATTTTAATGATGAATAAGTTCGTATTGATTAAAGATGAATTTTATAGTTCCATTGTGTTGGACTTATTTGTGTTAGTATAATTGATGTCTGGAGGTTATATTGTTCAATCGGGTATTCGGGACACTTTTCGTGTCGGAGTACTATTCACGAGTTACTATTCACGGGGTACTATTCACCCGTAAGATATATTTCTTTTCGGTCTAAATCATTTTTGGGTACAATATTATTCCATGAGGAGATGTGCTAATTTTTCAGACCGTTGGTTGAAGATATAATAGTAAATCAATATGGACCGCTGGTGGAAAGTATAATAGTAAATCAATATGGATCGCTGGTTTAAAGATTTAAAAGTAAATTAGTATGGACCGTTGCTTTAAGTTTTAATAGTAAACCAATATGGACCGTCAGTTTAAAAGTAAATCAATCGGAATAGTTCATGAATTAGTTACTATTTCGGTCCATTCTCCTATAAATAGAAGCTCATTCATTCATTATTTCTTACGAATTCTTCAAACTCTAGAGAGAGAAAAACTATAGAGAGAAAGAAGAAAAGTATTACGCTACTTCATTACTTAATGATTCGGTTTTTCTAAGGTAGGGGATATTATTTGTTGTACTCGTAAGGGGTATTCTTTCTTTCTTATTCATGAAGAGAACTTACATTATTCCATTCTTTATTATTCATTGGAATAACTTTGTATCTGTGGGATACCCTATACTTGGTGAAATTCTTACATTATTCCATTCTTATTATTACATTGGAATAATACATTTATCTGCAAGTACCGCATACATGGTGAAATTCTTCTAATATTCCATTATTTATTATTCGCCGGAATAATATCTTATACATGCGTTTTACGCATGGACCTAGTTCCATTATTTATTATTACGCCGGAATATCTTTGTTCGTGCGTTTCTGTAGAACCTAATTCCATTATTTATTATTACGTTAGGAATAACCTTTGTCTATCTGATCTATCGCATCCATTGTGAATCATACATTATTCCATTCTTTAATATTTTGTTGGAATAAACTACATCATGTGGATTACCACATGCATGGTGAATGATCCTTTGTATTCATTCCTTACTAAATTGTGGAAATGATGCGATATGTCGTGGATTACCGCATGGCGGGTGAAAATCCATTTGCAGTTTCATATATTCTATTATACTCAGTTGGTTAAAGTTTTGGCTTCTATACTCCATGAAATTAGTGGAATATCCTTGATATTTGCGCTTCATCCAAGTATCTTTCATGGAAATATTCTTACGAGCATTCTTGAATTTTCTTGCCTGACAAAGCGATATCATGTTGACAATTTGGACGTTAATAAGTTCAGGATAAATTAACTTATAAATCTTTAAAATTTATTCTTGAACTTGTTTTATTAAATTGTCATCATCTTCATGCTTATATTATGTTGAAAGTCATCTTTGGCTTACGTGCATAGATGGAGTTGGTATGATTATGACCAGGGATTATTCGGTATAATCATGACCGTAATGTGACGAATGATGTGGTAAAAGTCATCATTGGCCTGTAGTTCATTGGTGGACAGTTGTTGGTATGATTATGACTAGGGATTATTCGGCATAGTCATGACCATTGATGATTACATGAATATCCTTGGCCATGGAGCAGGGATGAATCGATTTTATTTATTAAGCTTAGTCTCAAAGATAAAAATGATGAAAAACTTTTTAAATCATAGAAGATAGTAGATTTTATTCTCTATTTGACTCTTCTAATGGATTGCTTGTTCCGCTGCAGTTAAACTTGATGTTTATTATATTTTATCAGTTTAACACCGTTGAAGGCTAATGATAATTTATTCTGCATTATCTTAGTCATAATATTTCTTACTGGGCTAGTTGAGCTCACCCTTTCTTTCCTTTTATTCTCTTCAGGAAATGAGAACGTAGCTGGGACTAGTCGGGGAACAGAGTGATGGTCCTAGATGGTGCATTAGTAGTCCTCACTATTCAGTGAAATAGTGTGATAATAAAAATAACGATGACTCCATTGAGTGTGAATATTATCTAGATGACAATATTTGTATTAAAACTCACAGCCTATGTTTTATCGTATTTTACAAGACTGTTGTATAATTAATTTGTATTTGTATTCAGTACCTTGTATCTGGCGACCCAAGATGGGTGATGTATACCTGTTTTGGGGGCGTCACAGTTGGTATCAAAGCTTAGGGATATGATCCCTGGCTGAGATGTGAGACAAAAACTAGGAGGGGAGAGACGGGGAATTCCTTCGCTAGTATGACCTACCTAAGTTTATTTGGTATTTAATTGGTCGGTCAGAGTATATGGATAATATGTGACATGTTAATTAACCCTTGTTTTGTGGCAGTATTTGAAAATGGCATCCGAAAATGTTGGGATAAGCAATGAAGCACATGAGACCGTTGAGTCACCAACGATCAATATCCAGGATAATGTGCAACAGGAAGACAATAATCCTCAGGTAAACAATAACACCGATGAAATGATGAACGACAGGATGTTCAGAGGCTTTATGCAATTCATGCAACATCAGGCGAGAGAGACTCCTATTCATAATGTAGGTGGAAACAATGGCAACCCACGGTCGGTCACTGCTAAGCAGTTCAAGGAGCTAGGACCACCAGAGTTTTTGGGAAAGCCAGAACCACTTAAGGCGGAGACGTGGTTAAAGCAGATCACCAAGATATTTGATGTCTTGGGATGCTCCGAGGAGCAAAAGGTCCCTTGCCACCTTTATGTTGCGTGAAGAAGCAGATTATTGGTGGAAATCAGAAAAGCATACCCGACTGGCCGACTCAAGATGTCTTGGGAGAAGTTCCAAGTACATTCAACGACAAGTACTTTCCGAAAGTATTAAATCACATGAAGGAGGTGGAGTTTATCAAGTTGGAACAAAACAATATGGACCGTGTATCGCAAAGACGAGGCTAAGTTTGCCGAAGTTATCCCGATTTGCATCCCATTTGGTCGATAATGAAGAAGCGAATGACGCGAATGTTTCTAAGAGGTTTGAAACACGATATCGTCGATACCTCATTTCTCACAAACTTTGTTTATATTTAGATGTTGTGAATAGGGCTCAGTTATTGGAGCGCGATAATGAGTCAACACAACCAAAAGGTAACGACCATCAACACGATAATAATTATATGCGGGTGGCGGCGGCCATCGAACAATGATAACCATCGGGGAAATTATCACGCCAAGAATGGTAACCACCGGTGGTAATCATGGCCAAGATAATAGAAGTGGAAATTTCAAGAAGAGAAGGTTCAATAATGATGGAAAACAAAGACCAAAGACTGTTAAGGAAAGAGAACGACCGCCGGTCGTATGCTTCAAATGCGGAAGGGAGGGACATATCAGTCCAAACTGCGTGATGCAGTCCAAAACATGTTATAATTATGAAAAAGAAGGTCACCTAGCCCAATTTTGTCGTGCACCAAAGTCAAGTACAGCTGGGACGGTGGTACCAAAGGTGGATACGGACAAAACAAAGTCGCTGGTTTCAGGAAGAGCGTTTTTCGTGACTTCTGAAAAAGCTAGTGACCCGAACAAAGTTAGCACGGGTTAGTTAATTATAAATTCTTGCAAAGTCTATACCTTATTAGATACCGGTTCTACCCATTCTTTTATCTCTCTTGCTTACGCTCAACGTTTAAATTTGACTCCGGCGAAATTAGACTTTGACTTATCTGTTGAAACTCCGTTTGGAGAAAACTTCGTTACCTCCACTGTTTATAGATCTTGTTGATTCAAATCGACATTTTCATGTTACCTGTCGATCTTATCTCTTTGAAAATACTTTCCTTTGATGCGATTTTAGGAATCGATTGGTTAACTACTCATCATGCTTTTTGTAAGGTTGTTAGCTTTCATATTCCTAACCAACCTGTTATGCGAATCCAAGCAACCAAACCACTAAAGTTAATCATTGTCATATCAAGCCATAAGTAAAGAGCCCTGAGCCTTTCGCTGGTGACTTCCTTGTGTGGAATGCACCGAAGCCGAACTTTCCATAGGCGACGTCGTGAATGACGATGGCAAGTTGATAGGTATCAATGTGACGTACTATCCAAGTCTTGGACGAGGGTCACAGTTTTGAATGATATTTCTATTGTTAATAAATTTTCTGACGTATTCTTGAAGACTTCTTAGCCTACCCCTAGAGCGTTAAATCGAATTTTATATTGACCCCAGTACAAAACCCATTTCTAAAACCCTCAAATATTTTCTTTACCTAAAATGATCGTATAATGTGCCAAAGACGTTGGCTCGAGCTGTTGAAGATTATGATCGTATCATTCAATATAATAGTGGGAAAAACGAACGTGGTAGCTGACGCTTTGAGTAGAAGATCGTATGCGTTTACGAGTGTGATGTTGTTAACACAAAGACCCATTTCGTATAACTTACAAATGATGAAGATAGAGTTAAAGACTCTAGGGACCCACGTGAAGATAACGAATATACGAGTAGGATAGACATTAATCGATAAAGTTAAAGCCGCTCAAGCTACACACCCGAATCTGATGAATTTGAAGAACATGTTCAAGAGGGCGTTATTCTAGAAGCAAGTGTGACGCCCCCAAAATAGGTATACATCACCCATTCTGAGTTGTCAATACATGGTACAGAAACAACTACAACTTTATTATTACAACAATAAAACTGTGAGTTTGAATACAAATATTATCTTCTAGACAATATCTATACTCAAATAAATCCTCATCACATTTATTGATACATTATTTTACAAAATGGTGAGGACTACAAAACAACTCTCTCTAGAACCTTCATTCCATACCCAGGCTCGCACTCGCTTATATTCTTGCCTCCACGATAAGAAAAATGGAACAAAAAAAAGGAAAGGGTGAGCTCAACTAGCCCAAGAATAAAGAATATTATGACTAAGATAATATACAACAAATTATCGTTAGTCTTCAACAGGAAAAATCTAATAGAATACAATAGACAACAAATTTTAAATCAATATTCGCAATTGAAATAATAATTCATTAGAAAAGTTAAGTAGAGAATGCAAACTACTATCTTCTATGTATGAATTTAAAAGTTCATCGTCTATCTTTTATCCCTGTAACATCAATTAATATATATACGGAATCAAATATTCATCTTTGCACTCTGGTGCCAAAGATATTCATCGATTGGTCATGTTCATCTAAACACTGTTCATCTTTGCTACTGGGCCAAAAAGATATTCTTCATAAATCATTCATCTTTGCACACAGGGCCAAAGATATTCAATAATATCATCATTTAAGGTGAGGATGATGAAAATATTTTTAAAGAAAGCGAATCCGGTGAAACAAAATGACAAGGATTAAGGATTAAGGATTCGTACTTTGTTTTATCCATGTCCAAAAATACCTCAAAAATAATCACGGTGGTGTAAAATTCAAGAATGATCAAAACATGGATACAATCAAAGATAGTATCCGAATAGATATTTTGGACGAAAAGAAATTTTTTTATTTTTCGATGAATAGTGCAAGTATTCGAGAATAAGATCAGATATCGTGAATAGTGTCATTATACTGAATAGTAACTCAGACACCAAAAGTTCCAAATTTGATAAAAACTTCATATCAATATTTCAACATAATGATATTGAAGAAATAATATCATTCTGAAAAAAAATAATATCCCTTACCTCGAAAGATTAATACTTTATTTGGAATCTAGGGTATAGTGTTGAAGGAACTTGCAAATCTAACAATACTCAAAGTATACTCAAAATACTCACAAGAATAATTTCGATAATATAGAGAGAGAAAACTTGAGTTTACGGTGTGATTTTCAATTCTAACCTAAGCACCTATTTATAGGAAAATGCTTAGAACACCAAAGTAGAAAATTTAATAAAATATTAATATATATTATAAATTTCCTTAGCCCATATTTGAAGATCTGATTTCAGCAATTAATATCACATGTTAGCCCACTTAAATGCAAAAAAACATTTTTCTTTAAAATAATAATTAAAACTTCCAAAAATCAATTATTTCGGAGCTTCGAAACTTCAATAATTCACAATAAATAGCCCTTTTATCAGAAAATTCGAATCTTCCAACTTTTTATAGGAAATTCAATTCTCTACAACTTTGCAGAAGAAAGTTTTTCCAAATTCCAAGCGAGAAATTGACCGAAATCCACAAGCGAGGCGATTTTACAGTTATAATCAAATTTCGATCGATAAATGGGGTCCCGCAAACATGTTTAACATGTTTTAAACATTTATTGCAACAAAAATACTCTTCCTCCTCGTATACTCATATATCCCACATTCGTTGTAAAAATATCACCATTATTATATATTTAAAATATAATAATACATTTAAATTAATTATCTTATCGAAAAAGATAAAATTTCAATTTTCAACAATTGTCACATTAAAATTTTTCTCCATCTATATCCACATAAAATCAATATTTTCCTCATCATATGAATCAATAATTAATTATTCACAAATAATATTACGAATCACAATATTGACAATGAAAGGTTCCTCAGGAAGAGGGCTTTCGATAAGAATTTCTCTCCTTCTTGGTGGCTTGATTAGGTGACAAACCTCTCCTTGGACAAATCTTTCTAGACATTGCCAATAATGTTATCTAATAATATTATTAGGATAATATGAATTATTACATCGATAATGAAAATCTTGTGTAATGACAATTATTAAAACAACAAGAATATAAAATATCAACGCAACAATTATTAAATCAATAAAATCTTTGAGCAGTAATTATCGTAACCATTATTAAGTAGTGCCTTCTTACGTAAGAATCAATAATTGGTGCAATCTGGTAATCTTCTCGTGTTTTTTAACCAATTTAGTATTTTAATAGTATTAGCAGTAACAACTACATCGATTATTTTTAAACCACTTATATTTGTCGTTTTTTTCATCCAATCGCTTTCAGTTATGGGGCCCACACACATGGTTTATTTATTACCGCGCACGAATATTCCCACAGCGATCTGAATATTCCACGACCAAACGAATATTCCCCGACAGTACGAATATTCCATAACCACTTGCTTATTTTGAAATATTTGCGTATTTTACCCCTAACTATCCACATTAATCAAATCAACCCTTACTATTTCAAAATAATAAATAGAGAAATTAAATTTCATTAATAATAAGTTGGGGTCTTACAACCTCCCTCCTTATGAAATTTCGTCCTCGAAATTGACGTCACGTACTGGTGTGTTTGAAATGGTGAGGATACCTCGCTTTCATTTCCGTTTCAATTCCTGGTCATTTCCTCTATAGCATGATTCCTCCCACAAAACTTTAACTTGTGGTATGACCTTTCTTGGCGTAGGACATGCTCCTTCCTATCCAAGATCTTGTGGTACCTCCTCATACGTTAAGTCTTGGCTATCTCGTCCGGTTCTAACTCTATACGCGTGGTTTGGGTCTTTCAAATATTTCTGAAATACGAGATATGTGAAACACATTATGAACACGAGACATACTTTCGGAGGTAACGCGAGTCTATAGGCTACATTTCCTACTCGGTCAAGAATTTGAAATGGACCAATAAATCGTGGATTGAGTTTTCCTCTCTTCCCAAATCTTGTAACCCCCTTCCATGGTGCGACTCATGACAATACATGATCCCCTATACTAAATTCCACGTCCTTTCGATGAAGATCCGCATAACTCTTTTGTCGATCTTGTGTTGTTTGTATCGTTGTCGAATCATTTGGATCTTTTCGGTGAGTCATACGTATTTAACTCAGTCCCAACAATGTTGCTTCACCCACCTCATCCCAACATATTGGAGAACAACATTTTTCATCCATATAATGCTTGAATGGAGCCACACCTATACTTGCGATAAATGCTTGTTGTTGTAGGAGAATTCCACCAATGGTAAATACTTATCCCAAAGCGCCCTTGAAGTCAGGACACGAGTCTTAATAGATCTTCAAGAGTTTGAATAGTTCTCTCGATTGTCCGTCCGTTTGGGGATGGTATCTTTGAACTAAATCGCAAATCCGTGCCCATAGCTTTTTTTGCAAGCTAACCCAAAATCTTGAAGTGAATCTTGGGTCATGATCCGAAACTATGGATCTTGGCATGCCATGCAACCTCACAATCTCATTCACGTACATACTACCAAGGCGTTCAAGGGAATAAGTCTCCGTATCGGCAAGAAATAAGCGGAACTTGGTTAATCTATCAACAATAACCCAAATAGCATTGATGCCTTGAGAAGCTTAGTAGGAAGACACATAATTGAAATCTATGGTAATGTGTTCCCACTTCCATTTCGGAATCTCAAGTGGTTGCAACGGACCCTTAGGTACTAGATGCTCGCCTTTACACGTTGGCAAGTTAAACACATCGAGATAAACTTTGCAATCTCTCTCTTCATATTGTTCCACCAAAATGTATGTCGAAGATCACGATACATTTTAGTACTTCCGGATGGATTGCAAATGGTGTATTGTGTTCCTCCATCATAATCTTGTACTTCAAATCAGTCGTTAGGAACACAAAGTCTAGAGTGGACTCAAGTATTCCTTCTTCATCAATTCTCGCTTAGGAATAGCTCCTTCTTGTACTTTCTTCTTCATACGCATCATTTCCCGGCCGGTGGCTTGAGCAACCTTAACTTTTCTATTAAAGTTGGCTCTATCGTATACTTGACATCATCGCACTCATTCCGCATATGATGATCTTCTACTCAACGCGTCACTACCACGTTCGCTTTTCGGGATGGTATTGAATAGTATGGTCGTAGTCTTTCAATAGCTCAAGCCAAGCGTCATTTGCAGCGTATTGAGTTCTTTTTGAGTGAAGAAATATTTAAGGCTTTTATGGTCCGAATATATCTCCACTTTCTCCCCATATAGATAGTGCCTCCATATCTTTTAGCATGAAAACATTGCTTGCTAACTCTAGATCATGAGTAGGATAATTCCTCTCATACTCTTTAAGTTGTCATGAAGCATAGGCTATGACTTTCCACGTTGCATGAGAACACATCCTAACCCTTTGCACGAAGCATCGTTTGTAGATAACAAATCCATCAAGAACCGGATGGTATTGTTAGAACAGTCTTAGAAATAAGTCTCCTCTTAAGCTCTTGGAAACTCTTCTCGCATTCTTCGCTCCAAAGCGAATTTTATATCTTTCGAGTCAATTTGAGTTAATGGAGTAGCGATTCGAGAAAATCCTTCCACGAATCTCCGATAATAACCATTAAGCCCAAAAGCTACGTACTTGCCACCGAACTTGGTTGCTCTCAACTTTATATTGCTTCAATCTTTCGTCGGGTCCACGGATACTCCATGTTTTGACACCACGCGCCCAAGAAATGCTACTTCTCAAGCCGAACTCGCATTTCTTCAATTTGGCATATAGTTTGTTTTCACGAAGCCTTTGGAGTACCGACTTCAAATGGTGCTCATAATCTTCACGACTTTTGGAATATATGAGGATGTCATCAATAAAGACAACAACAAACCGATCCAAATATTCCTTGAATACTCGGTTCATCATATCCATGAAAGCAGCAGAGAGCATTAGTTAGTCAGAAAGACATGACTAAGAATTCATAATGCCCATCTGGGAGTTTCGAAGGCGGTCTTTGGAATATCTTTAGTTCTAATCTTCATTTGATGATATCCGTAAGCGAAGATCGGTTTTGAAAAGAATTATGCCCTTGAAATTTGGTCAAACAAGTCATCAATACGAGGTAGAGGATACCTATTCTTGATGGTGACATGGTTCAATTCCAGATAGTCAATACAAAGTCGCATACTCCGTCTTTCTTCTTTCTGAATAAAGCAGGGAACACCCCAAGGAGATGTACTACGACGAGATGAAACCGATGTCCAACAATTCACGTAGTTGGACCTTTAACTCCTGAAGTTCAATAGGAGCCATTGGATATGGGGTTTTAGAAATGGGCTTTGTACGGGTTCAAGATCAATAAAGAATTCAACTTCACGTTACGAGGGGTAGGCAAGGAAGTTCTTTGAAATCGTCGGGAAAGTCAATAACAAATGGGAATATTATTCAAATTTGGCGTGTCTTTATTCAAATCCATAACATGGGCTAAGAAAGCTTGACATCCGTTTTTCAATAAGCGAATAGCTTTATGATTAGATATGGCGTTGATTGATTTTAATGGTTTAGTTGCTTGAATTGCATACAACGGGTTGGTTAAGAATATGAAAACTAACAACCTTACGAAAACAATCAATTTTAGCATGATGAGTAGTTAACCAATCAATCCCTAAAATCACATCAAAAGCAAGTATCTTTAAAGAGATAAGGTCAACAGGTAAGGTGATGGTGCCAACTTGAATCAAACAAGATTTATAAGCAGTGGATATGATGAAAGTTTCTCTAACGAAGTTTCCACAGATAGGTCAAAGTCTAATTTCTCCGAGTCAAGTTTAAGCGTTGAGCACATGCAGAGAGATAAATGAATGGGTAGCACCCGTGATCAAGTAAGGTATAAACTTCGCAAGAATTTATAAATAGCAACTACCGTGATCACCTCGTTTGGGTTCCTCGCATTTTGACCGATCACAACAAACGCTCTTCCGGAATCGTTGACTTTGACTTTTTCGGGGACGATCTTTTGAGTCACCGTCCCATTGAACTAGGTTTCGCTTCTGCGTCAATCTCGAAAGCGATATGTCCTTCCTTTCCACAATTATAGCATACCTGAACTGTTGTGGGCGGTTTGACCGATATGTCCTCTTTTTTTCGCATTTGTAGCATATGACCGGTGGTCGTTCTCCTCCCTTAGAACCGATTCTTTCACGCAGATTTATCGTCTTCACATGGTCGTTGTTAAATCTCCTCTTTTTAAAATCTCTCTCGACTCGCTTCTTCTATTTTCATGGCCATGATTACCGAGAGTGGTTACCATTTTTGTCCGTACATTTCTTTTCTCCGTTGGTTATCATTATTCTATTCGATCGCTATCTCCAGTACGATCCGGTTATGGTCCCTCGGTTGAACATACTCGTTATCTCGCTTTCTAACAATTGAGCCCTGTTAACAACACATCCGAATAGAGAGAAAATTTATGAGAAATGAGATATTGTCGTATACGGGTTTCAAACCTCTCGAAACATCCGCGTCATCGTTCCTCATTCTCCACCAAATGAGGTGCAAACTGGATAACTCTCGCAAACTTTGCCTCGTCTTTGAGACAAATCATGTTGTTTTGTTCTAATCGATGAACTCCACTTCCTTCATATGATGAACACTTTCGGAAAGTATTTGTCATTAAATAATTCTGAAATGTCTCCCAAGACATCTTTGAGTCTTATTTGGATGGGTACGCTTCACGAGACTCCCACCAAAGTAGTGCGCCTCGCCACGGAACATAAAGGTGGCGAATGGAACCTTCTGTTCTTCGTGCATCCCAAGACATCGAATATCTTAGTAATTTGCTTGACCCATGTTTCCGCGCATGATCGGATCGACTTTCCCTTAAATTTCGGTGGTCCCAACTCTTTGAACTCGCTTGGTTGTGACAACCCGTGAATTGCTATCAATTCCTCCCCGTATTTTGAACACAAGTCTCCTAAATCGATTTTGCATGAAGCGCAAAAAGCTTCTAAACATCCCCTCGTTCATCATCGCTTTCGGTGGTGTTGTTCACAAGAGGAACATTGCTAGCTTTGTTGTTACGCGTTCTCCTCGTTGGTGAGTCTGAGCGTCTCCACGGTCTCATTTCCATTGTTAATATTCTCATCGACGTTCTCAAAATCTTGTCGAAAAACAAGGGTTAATTAAGGAAATCAATATATCACCTAATATCCTTATATAACGACCAACTAACAAATAAGCTTAGGTAGGACACACTAGGGAAGGATTTTACTCGTCTCTCCCTCCTAGTTCTATTCCCCGATCTCATGGAGATCATATCCCTAAGCTCGATACCAACTGTGGCGCCCCAAAATAGGTATACATCACCCATTACGAGTTGTCAATACATAGTGCGAAACAACTACAACTTTATTATTACAACAAGAAAGCGTGAGTTTGAATACAAATATTATCTTCTAGACAATATCTATACTCAAATAAATCCTCATCACATTTATTGATACATTATTTTACAAAATGGTGAGGACTACTAAACAACTCTATCTAGAACCTTCATTCCATACCCAGGCTGCATACTCGCTTATATTCTCGCCTCCACGAGAAGAAAAATGGAACAAAAAGGAAAAGGGTGAGCTCAACTAGCCCGATAAAGAATATTATGACTAAGATAATATACAACAAATTATCGTTAGTCTTCAACGAGGGAAAAATCTAATAGAATACAATAGACAACAAATTTTAAATCAATATTCGCGAATGAAATAATAATTCATTAGAAGAGTTAAGTAGAGAATGCAAACTACTATCTTCTATGTATGAATTTAAAAGTTCATCGTCTATCTTTTATCCCCTGTAACATCAATCAATATATATCGAATCAAATATTCATCTTTTGTCTACGAGCCAAAGATATTCATCGACCGTCATGTTCATCTAAACACTGTTCATCTTTGCACTACTACCAAAGATATTCATCGAAATCATTCATCTTTGCACTCTGGGCCAAAGATATTCAATAATATCATCATTTAAGACCGAGGATGATGAAAAATATTTTAAAAAAGCGAATCCTTTGAAACAAAATGACAAAGATTAAGGATTAAGGATTCGTACTTTTGTTTTATCCATGTCCAAAAAATACCTCAAAAATAATCAAGTGGTGTAAAATTCAAGAATGATTAAAACATGGATACAATCAAAGCTAGTATCCGAGAATAGATATTTCGAGATGAAAAGAAAATTTTTCATTTTTAGATGAATAGTGTCAGATTCGTGAATAGATCAGATATCGTGAATAGTCCATGATACGTGAATAGTAACTCAGGACACCAAAAGTTCCAAATTTGATAAAAACTTGGATCAATATTTCAACATAATGATATTGAAGAAATAATATCATTATGAAAAAAAATATCCCTTACCTCGAAAGATTAGTACTTAATTTGGAATACAAGAGTATAGTCTTTGAAGGAACTTGCAGACCGTCTAACAATACTCAAAGTATACTCAAAATACTCACAAGAATAAACTCGATAATATAGAGAGAAAACTTGATTTACGGTGTGATTTTCAATTCTAAACCTAAGCACCTATTTATAGGAAAATACTTAGAACACCAAATCGAGAAAATTTAATAAAATATTAATATATATTATAAATTTCCTTAGCCCATCTTTGAAGATCTAATTTCAGCAATTAATATCACATGTTAGCCCACTTAAATGCAAAAAAACGCTTTTTTCTTTAAAATAATAATTAAAACTTCCAAAATTAATTATTTTGAACTTGAAACTTCAATAATTCACAATAAATAGCCCTTTTATCAGAAAATTCGAATCTTTTGACTTTTTAGAGGAAATTCAATTCTCTACAACTTTGCAGAAGAAAGTTTTTCTAAATTCCAAGCGAAATTGATTAGAAATCCACAAGCAGGCGATTTTACAAGCTATAATCAAATTTCGGTCGATAAATGGGGTCCAATTGAGCATGTTTAACATGTTTTAAACATTTATTGCAACAAAAATACTCTTCCTCCTCAGATACTCATATATCCCACATTCGTTGTAAAAATATCACCATTATTATATATTTAAAATATAATAATACATTTAAATTAATTATCTTATCGAGAAAAAGATAAAATTTCAATTTTCAACAATTGTCACATTAAAATTTTTCTCCATCTATATCCACATAAAATCAATATTTTCCTCATCATATGAATCAATAATTAATTATTCACAAATAATATTACGAGAATCGCAATATTGACAATTGAGGCGGTTCAGAAGAAAGAGGGCTTTCAATAAGAATTTCTCTCCTTCTTTGCCAGCGCAATTAGGTGACCAAACCTCTCCTAGATGCAGATCTTTCTAGACATTGCCAATAATGTTATCAAATAATATTATTAGGATAATATGAATTATTGCATCGATAATGAAAATATTGTGTAATGACAATTATTGAAACAACAAAGAATATAAAATATCAACGCAAAGAATTATTAAATCAATAAAATACTGAACAGTAATTACTGTAACCATTATTAAGTAGTGCCTTCTTACGTAAGAATCAATAATTGGTGCAATACCGTGTGCTACTGTGTTTTAACCACTGAGTATTTTAACAAGATAATTAACTTGATAATAACTACGGCAGTTATTTTTAAACCACTTATATTTGTCGTTTTCTTCATTCAATCGCTTTTTCGTTATGGGGCCACACATTATTGCATGCCGTAAATACGAATATTCGTGACGAGTCGAATATTCCACGACCAAACGAATATTCCCCGACAGTACGAATATTCCATAACCACTTGCTTATTTTAAAATATTTGCGTATTTTACCCCTAACTATCCACATTAATCAAATCAACCCTTACTATTTCAAAATAATAAATAGAGAAAATTAAATTTCATTAATAATAAGTTGGGGTCTTACAGCAAGAATCGATGAAGAGAGGAAATCTCAACCCTCGATTTTATTGGTCCATTTGAAATCCTTGATCGAGTAGGAACTGTGGCCTATAGACTCGTTTTACCGCCAAGTATGTCGCGTGTTTATAATATTTTTTTTACGTATCGATGTTACGTAAATATGTGGATGACCCAAACCACATTATTAATTTAGAACCGGACGAGATAGCGGATGATTTAACGTATGAGGAGATACGTGTTAAAATCTTGGATAAGAATGATTATATTCGACACTCAAAGGTTATACCTCAGGAGTTAGAATTTGAAGTGAAGTTAAGGTATCCTCATCTCTTCGGCATACCAGAAACGTACGTAAATTTCGAGAGCGAAATTTCATAAGGAGGGGAGATTGTGAGACCCCGAATTTTATGAATAAAGATTTAAATTTCTCGAAGTATTTTTTTAATATTATGGTGTGGATTTGATATAATGTTATAATTGTGGGTAGTATTTATAAATTTTGCAAAGTAAGCAAGTGGTTATATAATATTCGATTAATTAGGAAATATTCGTTTTAACAAAGAATATTATACGATGACACAATCATTAGTGGACCCCTAACGGAAGTATTTAGTAGTTAGAAAAGCCACAAAAATATCTTTCTATAAAAATAACTACGAAAAGTGTTACAGATTAAAGCTGTTGAACTACTCGGTAGTAAAAAAGTACTGATGTCTGGCGTGGTTGCATACAAGAGCACTACGGTATTGATTATTGATGCTTATGTGATAAGTCACACCGGTTATACTCAATTATTGCTACGATAATTGTTGCATCATATCTCTCATATTATTGATTCAATTATTGTTGAAGTATCATCGCATAATATGTTATATTATTAAATCAATAATTGAGACGACAAAGTTATTCATATTATTATTTGCAAAGATCGACAATGTCTAGAAGTTCATCGAGGAGAGGTTTGGTCACCTAATTGCGGCGCTTAATAAGGAGAAATCCTTATCTGAAAGCCCCATCTTTTACGAGGAACGACACGTTGTTAAATATTGTGAATTATAATATTAATAATGAATAAGTTCGTGTTGATTAAAGATGAATTTTATAATTCCATTGTGTTGGACTTATTTGTGTTAGTATAATTGATGTCTGGAGGTTATATTGTTCAATCGGTATTCGGGACACTTTTAGGTATTGAGTACTATTCACGAGTTGCTATTCATGAGTTACTATTCATGAGTTACTATTCAAGGGGTACTATTCACCCGTAAGATATATTTTTTTTCGGTCCAAATCATTTTTGGGGACAATATTATTCCATGAGGAGATGTGCTAATTTTTTAGACCGTTGGTTGAAGATATAATAGTAAATCAATATGGACCGCTGGTGGAAAGTATAATAGTAAATCAATATGGATCGCTGGTTTAAAGTTTTAATAGTAAATCAGTATGGACCGTTGCTTTAAATTTTAATAGTAAACCAATATGGACCGTCCGTTTAAAAGTAAATTAATCTGGACCGTTCATGAATTAGTTACTATTCAGTCCATTCTCCTATAAATAGAAGCTCATTCCTTCATTATTTCTTACGAATTCACTGAAACTCTAGAGAGATAAACTATAGAGAGAAAGAAGAAAAGTATTCCGCTACTTCAATATTCAGTTTTTCTAAGGTAGGGGATATTATTTGTTGTACTCGTAAGGGGTATTCTTTCTTTCTTATTCATGAAGAGAACTTCTGTTATTCCATTCTTTATTATTCTATTGGAATAACCTGTATATGCGGGATACCCTATACTTGGTGAAATTCTTCTGTTATTCCATTCTTATTATTCTATTGGAATAACCTGTTTATGCGAAGTACCGCATACATGGTAAAATTCTTCTAATATTCCATTCTTTATTATTCGCCGGAATATCACATGCATGCGTTCTGGTAGAACACAGTTCCATTATTTATTATTCGCCGGAATATCACATGCATGCGTTTACGCGGACACAGTTCCATTATTTATTATTTTGCCGGAATATCACATGCGTGCGTTCTTTGGGACTGGTTTCATTATTTATTATTATTCATTGGGAATAAACTCGTATGCATGCGATCTATCGCACGCATGGTGAATCCTTCTGTTATTCCATTCTTTAATATTCTATTAGAATAACCTGTCTATGTGGATTACCACATGCATGGTGAATGATCCTTTATATTCATTCCTTATTAAATTGTGGAAATGATCTGTATACGTGGATTACTGCATGGCGGGTAAAAATCCATTTGGAGTTTCATATATTCTATTATACTTAGTTGGTTAAAGTTTTGGCTTCTATACTCCATGAAATTAGTTGAATATCCTTGATATTTGCGCTTCATCCAGTATCTTTTCATGGAAATATTCTTTTGAGCATTCTTGAATTTTACTACACAAAGCAGTATCATGTTGACAATTTGGACGTTATTGAGTTCAGGATAAATTAACTTATAAATCTTTAAAATTTATTCTTGAACTTGTTTTATTGAATTGTCATCATCCTTATGCTTATATTATGTTGAAAGTCATCTTTGGCTTACGTGCATAGATGGACTTGGTATGATTATGACCAGGATTATTCAAGTATAATTTATGACTAGTAATGTGACGAATGATGTGGTAAAAGTCCTCATTGGCACGTAGTTCATTTGTTGGGATGGTTGTTGGTATGATTATGACCATGGATTATTCGGTATAGTCATGACCATTGATGATTACATGAATATCCTTGGCCGTGGAGCAGGGATGATTCGATTTTATTTATTAAGCTGAGTCTCAGCGATAAAAGTGATGAAAAACCTTTTCAATCATAGAAGATAGTAGATTTTATTCTCTACTTGACTCTTCTAATGGATTGCTTGTTCCGCTGTAGTTAAACTTGATGTTTATTATATTTTATTAGTTTAACACCGTTGAAGGCTAATGATAATTTATTCGCATTATTTTAGTCATAATATTTCATTGGGCTAGTTGAGCTCACCCTTTCTTTCTTCGTTCTCTTGTGAAATGAGAGCGTAAATTTGGGACTAGTCGAGAGCAGTGATGGTCCTAGATGGTCCATTAGTAGTCCTCACTATTTTGTGAAATAGTGTGATAATAAATGTAATGAGGACTCCATTGAGTGTGGATATTGTACAGATGACAATATTTGTATTAAAACTCACGACTTTATGTTTTGTCGTATTTTACATTTAATCGTTGTATAATTAATTTGTATTTGTATTCAGTACCTTGTATCTGGCGACCCAAGATGGGTGATGTATACCTGTTTTGGGGGCGTCACATGTCCAGCCTAAATGGCAAGTAGTTTGGCGCCCTTACGTGAGGTGGGATGACAATATGAATGGATATTATTTTGAAGGAAGATTGTTGGGATCTGGTAGAATCCCCTTGATCCATTTTGATATTGTAGAATACCAGATGTCAGATAGGGTGATGAGACATTATGGGTTCTTACAAGGTATACTATCTTTGGCAGAAAATCATAAAGAACTTAGAAAGGAAAAAGAACGTAGATTTGTCGTCATTGATTGCATGGCCTTGAGGCGAGTGTACATTGCACATTGGGAGGCTTACATGGAGTATTTGAAGGGACATCAGTATGAAATTTCCAACTACCTGAAAATTGATTCATACATGGCTTGGTATAGGAAAATTACACATAGGAAACTGCATCGCCCTCGACGGGAAGGGGACCCAGACCCTACATACGAGCCCCAGACTATTTATAGCCAGCATCATCATCTTATATAAATGTTACACTAACATTTGCATATTTTAATATAGTGTATTATATTTATACATATTATCTTGTTTATTAATAATACCAATATTGTTTGTATTATATTACATGACATGTTGAGAGTGCAAAGTCCTTACTTGATAAGTGCTTTACTTTTATTGAAATGCCAAAGGACTATGTAGTTGAGAAACAGGTATGGGACCATCTTTACGGTATATGCTATTATTGCGGCATAGTACTACATGACGCATGGAATTAGAAGGTGGGCAAAATTTGGCTTCATGGAATCATTCTTCATGCATCTTGGCAAGAGCGTTGTGTCCCCAAGCCAAGTGAATAGGGCAAAGAGTTTTTGTCACCCCTATGTCCACCCAGATGTGGGCTCGACATTACATGAATGCACGTATATATGCATGCCAGTGTGTACTTGATAAGTGGATTTTATATCCACGAATCAATGTCCATTTCAAGCTTAATTGTTGTTACTTTTTTCATGCATTGTGCAACTGATTAGCATATTCTTGACTTCTTTATTGTTTGGGTGGGATGTCTATCTTGATTAAAAAATTTATTATTTACAACAAATAATTATGAGATTTTCTATTTTTTATCAATTATATATTATTTTCACATTGTCAACTCATATATTTCATTTAAATTCATCTTTAGGTATTAAATAATTACACGAATATTCGTATTGCCGTGCCTCCGATTAACCCTAGTATATATATACTCCCTCCTATTCAGATTAAATGACGTTTTAAGAAGTTTAATTTTATTCTATATAAGTGTCGTTTTGTAATCTCTATGCAATATTGCACTATTTTTTCCTAATGTACCCCTCTATTTAATATGGTTAATAAATGTAATTGTGGAGAGAGAAATAATTAATTAGGTACAATTGTGGAGAATGAGAAGAGACAATTGTGGAGAGAGAAATAATTAATTAAGGACATAAAATATATTTTATGTTATTTCTTAATAAGTGTGTTTAACTCTAAAATGACATTTAATCTGAATAGGAGGGAGTATGATACTACTATTTAAGTTGAAAAGGTGGTAGGTGGGAGCTACTACTACTATTTCTAAAACAAGGCGGTGGTGAGGCTGGTACCTCGTGCAGGCTGGTGTCTCATTAAAACCAAGAGGGCCGTAAATATTTAAGACACCCCCAAACCAAACTAAAACCAAACCCCAGTCCACTCTTTTCACATCATAATAATTATATTAATACTAATAACATCATCTTAGATTTACAAATCCTCTTTGATTTTGCCTCCACTTCTTTTTGATTCCATATGCTCATTCACATTCCCCAATCAGATTGAGTAAAAATTCCCATTTCCCTGTCAAAATTTCTGGAACTTCATTCCTCTTGTTCAAGGTCAGTCACCGAATTCTGTCCCTCTTATTTTCAACTCACTTTCAACTGCCAATTGGGTTTTCCTGTTTTTGATTTTTGGGGTGAATTTTATGCTTAGAATTTTGTTTCTTGATTTGGGTATCTCAGTTTTGTGGATAATTTGGTTGTTTGTAGCTTGAATGGGCTTCCATGGCTCCATGGTTTGTGCGTTTCTTAGGTGGGTGGGTTGCATTTATTATTTGTTCTTGTTGATTTGAGTAACAGGTATTATTCTGTTTAGTTACCCAATTAACTATAAGTCTGTAATCATTAACAAATTACTGTGTCCAGTATGCATTTGATTAGTTATTACTGCATCTGGTTGACCTGTAATAGTTTAATTTAATGTATCTCAAATGCAAATTGAACTTGCTCTTTGAGTGTTTGGGTAATGTTTTCGTGATCAATTTGATTTGACAGTTTTTTTCTCTCGCTTAAGTCATTGAAGATACTCAATTTCATACTTGCCTCACATTTTAGGCTCAAACACTTGAATAATAAATTCGGGTTTTTCTTTAGAAGATACCAACTGTTAATAGAAAGCTCAAATCAGGACTAAGGCTACGCTTATATATATATATACATACATACACACACACAATTTAATGTTTGATAAGATTACCGGAACGCAATCCCTTCATAAGCAATATTCAATCTTTGGTACCATCTTAGTTTAGAAAATCGGCTTATTTTAGTAAGTTTGTTGGATTTTCATCCTTATATTTCTGGAGTATTCCCTTGTAAAGGTGTATTTTTTTTTAATTTAATTTTTTTGTTATTTGGTGAAATGAAATCAATAGCAATTAGCAGGAAAATCAATGTAAGGTTTTCTGATAATTTGTTTCAGGTTGTGCAAATATGTCTGAAGCCCAAAGGAGGCCACTAGTGGCTGGTGTTGGGCGCAGTAATAGTAACATAAACAGTGTAATTCCATTGAGGTCTGCTGCTACAGTATCTGAAATTGATGAATTTTGTTGTGCCCTTGGAGGGAAGAATCCAATCCACAGTATTTTAATTGCGAACAATGGAATGGCAGCTGTCAAGTTCATACGTAGTGTTAGGACATGGGCTTATGAAACATTTGGTACAGAGAAGGCCATCTTGATGGTGGCCATGGCTACTCCTGAGGACATGAGAATAAATGCGGAGCATATTCGAATAGCTGATCAGTTTGTAGAAGTTCCTGGTGGAACTAACAATAATAACTATGCTAATGTGCAGCTTATTCTAGAGGTGTGTATGTATGTTTACATTGTTTCTATATATTTTACGTAATTTTTGCCAACAGTTACCTTTAAATCATATGAAAAGCATAGCAGGAAAGCAATTAGAGGTGCCACATAAATAATAGATCTGAGTTGGGTTTATCTATTATCACTTGATATTAATGTACTTAATTAAGAAGGATTAAGAAAAGTGTAAATGAAAAGGTTTATCTAGGAATGCTGAAGGTTCTTAAGAGCAGGTAAGAAAAAAAGGGAGAAAAGGAAAATGATTTCTTTCCTTGGGGGCTCGGACATGGGTTGCTCAGAAAAAAAGTGTAGGTGTAGTGAAAGTTATTCGTTCTTAAATCTTTGAATATGTAAAATACAATTCAATGTATCTATATAATATTTTTGGAATTGTATTTTATTTTTTCGAAGTGAGGACTCACCTTGTATATTGTAAAACACTGATATTTTTTTTTATTCCAGATGGCGGAGATAACACATGTGGATGCAGTTTGGCCTGGTTGGGGTCATGCATCTGAAAACCCTGAACTCCCAGATGCTTTAAATGCAAAGGGAATCATATTTCTCGGGCCACCATCTTCATCCATGGCAGCACTGGGGGATAAAATTGGTTCTTCATTGATTGCTCAAGCAGCAGAAGTACCCACCCTTCAATGGAGTGGCTCTCATGTAAATTTATTTCACTCTTAAACGTGTCTTTCGATTTTTGCTGTGATCTCCATGCATATGACTAGTTTAACATGCATTGTTAGGTGAAAATTCCTCCAGAATGCTGTTTAGGTACTATCCCAGATGATATATATCGTGAGGCATGTGTTTATACAACAAAAGAAGCAATTTTGAGTTGTCAAGTCGTGGGTTACCCTGCAATGATCAAGGCATCTTGGGGTGGTGGGGGTAAAGGCATAAGAAAGGTTTGCATCCCATATTACAGTAACAGAATGATAGCTCTCTCTCCCCCCTCCTCTTTTTTGTCTATTTTGTATAGCAATTGAAGATAAAAAGAATTTCCTCTTCAGTTGCTGGGCTTATGTTAAATGTTGGGGTGTTGTAAACTGATAATTGACCTTGTCTAAGGCATAAGCTCTTCTCGTCATATTTTCTTTCTGAATTCAACTAGACCATACTGGAATAAATTTTCCAGGTTCATAATGACGATGAAGTCAAGGCATTGTTCAAGCAAGTCCAGGGTGAAGTACCTGGGTCCCCTATATTTATAATGAAGGTTGCTTCCCAGGTTAGAGCATCTGTTTCTTTGTGACCCAAATAGCTGATTATGGATAACGAATTTACAGTTTAGACTTTTTTCTAACATTACACTTTGTTCTTGAATGTAGAGTCGGCATCTAGAAGTTCAATTGATCTGTGATCAGTATGGCAATGTTGCAGCTTTGCATAGCCGTGATTGCAGTGTTCAAAGGCGACACCAAAAGGCAGGCTCATACTTATGCTATTAATTATAATCTATATTTCCTTATTTTAACCAAAATTCTTCCTTATCTACCTAGTAGTTATAATCTGGATTTACTTTACAGATCATGACAGTATGGTTTCCATATCTACATTTTCCAATTATTGTATGCGAAGAAATTGAAATTCCTTATCCATTTTCTGTTGCAAAGTTTAAAATAATATTTTGATTTCCCCTCTTTATTGAAAGATTTAGTACTTGGAAAAACTTTGGGTAGTATTATCAGCACAAAAACTTACCTTGTTTTCATGTTATATAGATTATTGAGGAGGGCCCGATAACAGTCGCTCCACGAGAGACGGTGAAAAAGCTGGAGCAGGCAGCTAGAAGATTAGCTAAATGCGTAAATTATGTTGGAGCTGCAACTGTTGAGTATCTGTACAGTATGGACACTGGGGAGTACTATTTCTTAGAGCTCAACCCTCGGTTACAGGTTCGTCTTGCTTGGTTCAACACAGGTGCTTGTTCATTTTGTACTAGGTTGTTTTTGCGTTACCATCTATTTTCAGATTATTGCATATTAGTGATGTTGCAGCTGAAGAGAGTCACCAACTGGTGACTAGTATATCCTCTTTAACTGCATACAATTTGAGCACCTTAATCGTAATTAGTGATTACGGTTCTGTATATTAAGTGCTGCAGTTTGTTCCTCTGAATACACAAACACACACGTGTGTTGCACACGTGTGGATATATATGTACGTACAATTGAACAAGTGATGGAAACTTATCTGTGCCATACATGGTGCACCTGTTTTGCAATTCTCTGGGGCATATGGATGGAGTACTTGCTGTATTATTATCAGTTATTCATTGTTATTTCACTCGTTTTGAAATAGGATTACTGTTCTAGTACCTTTTTGGTCTTTAGTGATGGGTGTTTTTTTTTTTGGGGTGTTTTTTTTTTTTTTTTGGGGGGGTGGGGGAGGAGGTCTCCATATCTGGGCTTCTTATGGATTTGAGGGCAGTCCTGTATTGGACTTCACATTTTCTTTTGCTATATGCTGTGTTTTTGAGGACTTTTCACCCTCCTCGTCTTTTGTACTTATCTTTCTTTCTAATAAAATTTTCTGTTTCTTAAAAATATAGTTATACCAACCATATAGATCTGATTATATAGTAAATTTAATAGATCATATATTAGGTTTTGTCTGATAAACTGCAATAACTTATCAAATGAAGCCTAACTTCTAGTTCTCTCACTCTTCACCCTCGGAAGCAAAGCCGCTGGTTTTTTCTCCCTTTTACCTTTACCATTGAAAGGAAAGCTGCAATTTATGTTATTCCTGAGCTGGAACTTGATCATTGGATTTCTCTTTCCAAGTATTTTTAGATTTTTGCTGAGTTGACTTGGCAAGATGATTTAGCAGATTTTGGGAAAACTGTATATCCATGTTATCAAATTAACAGAAAAATGGTTCTCCTCATGTTTCAATCTTTATTAGAATCTATTACTTCTATTACTTATTATAATAACACAAACAATGATTACTTGTATATTTGTACGAGTTAACTGGGTAAATTTTGGTTATTCGTTTAAAGTAAACTCTAAAAATATTATCCAAATAATTAAGTATTTCCCAACTAAATAACGTACATAAATCTAATTATTATTATTTTAAGAACTTGAACAATTAACATACGCACGCGCGCGCACACACACACACACACACACACACATATATATATATATATATATTTATACACACACTTAAGTATCTTTTCCACTGAATATCTATCTGTATTCAAGTGTTACTCTTGCATGTTTGCATTTTTATTTGTACATACTCATTTGCAATTCAAACTCTTTATCATTATTTCCAAGATTAAATCAGATTGTACATATGCATATCACCACATACATTATTTCTTCCATCTTGTACTTCTAATAAACTGTACAATGTACGCCAAAACTAGTTGCAGAATCTTGTATCTTTGCTGGTGGTTAAGAATGGTCAAATACCTTTTCAGTTGTATACTGTCATTCAAGATTAAGACAACCTCTTGCTTCAAGATTCTTCTTCTCATGAAGAATGATCAATTAAATGTTTGTGTCGTGAATATATGAAGTTTATCCAGCGATCATAATTATTTTTACAGGATATAAAAACCCTTGCATGGCTAGTGTGATTTATACTCTTTTTTTCCCATGATTGTTAGAATGAGTCATTGAGTGCATTGGTGTCCCATGAATTTTGTATTCATCTTATATAGTTCTAATTTAGGTGGAGCACCCTGTCACTGAGTGGATAGCTGAAATAAATCTGCCAGCGGCCCAAGTTGCAGTTGGGATGGGTATTCCTCTCTGGCAAATTCCAGGTATCCAGTATTCTACAAATCAACCCCCCCTTCTTTATTTGTATTCACCTTGTGTTAAATGCCATGATTATGTGACTTTTGATTAGAAATAAGGCGGCTTTATGGGATGGAATATGGTGGAGGGTATGATACTTGGAGGAGAACATCACCTGTTGCTACCTCGTTTAATTTTGACAAAGCGGAGTCTACAAGGCCAAGAGGTCACTGCGTAGCTGTGCGAGTAACAAGTGAAGATCCTGATGATGGTTTTAAGCCTACTAGTGGGAAAGTACAGGTTAGATTACTATGTAGAGGGGAAATTTTATTGTTAGCTTATCGTATTTGCTTGTGGACATCTACCAAGTTATATGGTTATGTACAGGAGTTGAGCTTTAAAAGCAAGCCAAATGTGTGGGCCTATTTTTCTGTTAAGGTATATTTTGTACAGTTAATTTATGTTCTGCCCGAATTTCTAGATGCGTTACTGATACCAATTGAACTCCCTTGTATTGCAGTCTGGAGGAGGCATTCATGAATTCTCAGATTCACAATTTGGTAGGTACTATCTTAATGTTCCAGTTAACTCAAGAATGTGGATGCAGCTAATTAGAAAATCAAAAATCATTTGCTTTATTGAGTTGTTTTAAAAGAAAATAGCTAAAAAGATCATAGTGTAAATTGGCTTCTAGAAGGGTGCTTCTTAGTCAAACTCTGCTGATGTAGTCATCAGTTTTGGTAGTGTTTATTCAAGGGGAGAGGGTGTGGTTTTTTTCCGTGTTTTTTTTGTTTTGTTGGGGGGTGGGGAGAATATCAAACAAAATATATATATATATATATATATATATATTTGTGTTTTGAACTTTTTTGTCCCATTGAAGAACTTTGAGATATTTTTGCTTCACCAAGTTTCTTTGGTAATTTGTGCTTTTCATTTTGGTTCACTTTTATTTGGTGGACTTATTTACACTCGTAGGTCTCATGTTATACTAATCAAATTTTCTGTTTAAAAGAACGATATGTTCTTGATAGCTCCCTTGACTTATCTCAGGACATGTGTTCGCATTTGGAGAGTCTAGAGCTTTGGCTATTGCAAACATGGTTCTAGGGCTGAAGGAAATTCAAATTCGAGGAGAAATTCGTACAAATGTTGATTACACGATTGATCTATTACATGTAAGCTTCTTAGATTTGTTGAAAATTTGTTTCTCCTAACTGAACTTGACGAATGTGAAAAATTACTGTAGGCTTCAGATTACAGGGAAAATAAAATACATACAGGCTGGTTGGACAGTAGAATTGCAATGCGGGTTAGAGCAGAAAGGCCTCCTTGGTATCTTTCTGTAGTTGGAGGAGCTCTTTATGTATGAAATCTATCTCAGAAAACTTTTTGTGTTTGAAAATTTCTTTAAATAGTACTTATATTCACCTGCATCACCTAATGGCTAATACCAGTTCCTTACCTTTTCTCTCAATTTGCCAACTTCAGAAAGCTTCTGCTAGCAGTGCAGCCATGGTTTCAGAATATGTTGGTTATCTCGAGAAGGGGCAAATCCCCCCTAAGGTACCTGTGCAATAGACTTCGTGTGTATGACCTGAATTTAATTTTTTTGTCTAATGTTATATTTGCCTATTAACTATTGCTTTCCTACTGCAGCATATATCATTGGTCAACTCTCAAGTTTCATTAAATATAGAAGGAAGCAAATACACAGTAAGTAATGACATAATAAACTCTTAATTTCAGGGTACTAATAAGATATTTCCAGAAAATAATTGTGAAATACTAGTCACCATTTTTAGGTGCCCTATGGTTTAATGATTTTTGCTTATGGGGTTGGTTGTTAATTAGATTGATATGGTAAGGGGAGGACCAGGAAGCTATAAGTTGAGGATGAACGAGTCTGAGATTGAAACAGAGATACATACTTTACGAGATGGGGGTTTATTGATGCAGGCAAGTAATTTGATTTTAAAAAAAATTATTTATGCATCTCTCTGTTATTACTTTAATGAACTTTGTATTTAGTTGTCTTTTGATGGTTTATAGGTTATGGCATATACTGCTTATGACCAGTATATTGGTTATATTTTTACTTAATATTATTATCATAAGCCCATAACAGAAATGTGATTGGTCATGTCCTGTCACAGTTGGATGGAAACAGTCATGTAATATATGCTGAGGAAGAAGCAGCTGGGACTCGCCTTCTCATTGATGGAAGGACTTGCTTACTTCAGGTTCCCCCAGTTATTTTCTTTTATAACGATTATTTTCACTCATGTTGGTTGAAATTAGTTACTTATTTTTGTTGTGTCCAGAATGACCATGATCCATCTAAGTTGGTGGCAGAGACACCATGCAAGCTACTGAGGTATTTAGTCCTGGATGGTAGTCATGTTGATGCTGACACGCCATATGCAGAAGTTGAAGTTATGAAGATGTGTATGCCACTTCTTTCGCCTGCTTCTGGAATTATCCAGTTTAATCTATCTGAAGGTCAAGCAATGCAGGTAATATTGTCTTCAGAGGAAGTTTTACTATCCTGCCCTTGGTAGCAAGAATGAACCCAATTTTTTTGTAGGCTGGGGAGCTTATAGCAAAGCTTGATCTGGATGATCCTTCAGCTGTAAGAAAAGCGGAACCTTTTCTTGGGAGCTTCCCAGTTTTGGGGCCTCCAACTGCAATCTCAGGAAAAGTGCATCAGAGGTGTGCCGCAAGTTTGAATGCATCTCAGATGATTCTAGCAGGATACGAGCATAATATTGATGAAGTAAGTATTTACTTGCCTCTTAAAGACCTCAGAAATACTTTTGATCGGTATTGCAAATCAACAAACTCACCACTAACCAGTTCATTTAGCCAGTTAAAATAAGATTACCATGTTTGATGACACAAGATGGAATCAAATTCATCTTATTCTCTTCAGATATTTTATTTTTCCAAAATTATTTGTTTCAAAAAATTTTCTCTTTTCACAAGTGGAATGTTTTCAAATACTTTGTCAGGTAGTTCAAAACTTGCTCAGTTGTTTAGACAATCCTGAGCTTCCTTTGCTTCAATGGCAAGAGTGCTTGTCTGTTTTTGCAACTCGACTTCCTAAAGACCTCAGATATGAGGTAAATGCTTAGATTAATGATTTTATTTCTTGTTTTAAAATAGTGGATTTGTAATGACAATCTTACATTTTCTGACTAATTATACTTTTCCAGTTGGAAGTAAAATATAAGAAGTATGGACGAATCTGTTCCTTGCAAAATGTTGACTTCCCTGCCAAAATCCTGCGGGGTGTTCTTGAGGTTGGTTTATGGTCTCTATTCCATTTTTTTCTTGAACTTTTGTTTGAGTAGTAACTAAATGTGATGGTACCTCTTTTGCATCAGGCCCACCTAAGCTCCTGCTCCAGTAAAGATAAAGGAGCCCAAGAAAGGCTTATTGAGCCTTTGTTAAGTCTTGTTAAGTCTTATGAGGGTGGCAGAGAGAGTCATGCCCGTGTCATTGTTCAGGCTCTCTTTGAAGAGTATTTATCTGTTGAAGAATTATTTAGTGATAATATCCAGGTGAGTGTACCTTCATAAAATTATATATATTTAATGTCAGAAGCGTTGATGTTTCCTGGTTATCTGCAAAGTTTCCATGTAAAAACTCCTGTCTTCAGTTAAATCATGTGGTCGAAATTATACAAGAGGTTCGTCTTTCCATTTAAACTTCATGTTACTTCTACCATTCACATAATCCTTAAATATGATTTTCTTTTTCTTTTGTGGAGTAGCCATATGTTGATTTCCAAACAAGGTTTTGGGCTCGAGGAATATAGTAAAGTTTGATGTTTCATGTAATAAAAACTGTTCCAATGTTTTGTTACTATAAGCTTTGTTTAAACTTAGTTCATTTTAATTTTCTGAAATCCATGGCTTTGATAAAATGGTAGGTAACCAAGTTCAGATGTTGTTCTCTTTGCAACTCCTCTGGATTTTTTTCTTCTAATTTCAGTCGTCTTTCTCTTCAGGCTGATGTGATTGAACGTCTTCGACTTCAATATAAGAAAGATCTCTTGAAGGTTATGGACATCGTGCTTTCTCATCAAGTATGTCTAAAATTTTAAATTTGAAACATGCTTAGCTAGCTTGTTCTTTTTTTGGGTTTTGTTATTTAGGTGGAAATAATTTTTTCTACTATTTATGTTCCTTGGTTTTACAGGGTGTTAAAAGTAAAAATAAGCTGATACTGCGGCTCATGGAACAACTGGTGTACCCTAATCCTGCTGCATACAGGGATAAATTAATTCGATTTTCAGCACTTAATCATACAAATTATTCTCAGGTTCGCAGTTCCACTGATTTACTTTACCCAGCATAAATGTATCGTGAGAAACAGTGTCATAGGGTTGGATTACTTTGATATCTTTGTCCCCCCCCCTCTGGCCCGCTCTTTCCTCAAGGTTAATTTGTTAATATTCTCCTTGCTACATCTTGTGATTAATTTAGGTTTTCTAAAAGTGTTGTGTAAGCAAATTTGCAAAATCCCAACTTATTTTTGCAGCTAACGTTAAAAGCAAGTCAACTGCTAGAACAAACCAAATTAAGCGAACTCCGCTCTAGCATTGCCAGAAGTCTTTCTGAATTAGAGATGTTCACTGAAGAAGGTGAAAGTATGGATACTCCTAAAAGGAAAAGTGCCATTAATGAACGAATGGAGGATCTTGTTTGCGCTCCTTTAGCAGTTGAAGATGCCCTTGTAGGTCTTTTTGATCATAGTGATCACACGCTTCAGCGGAGGGTTGTGGAAACTTACGTTCGCAGACTGTATCAGGTAATGATGTTTGAAAACCTATAGTTGTCTGTTTCTATCAACTTTGGATGACCTTTATCTAACTTTGGTATTTGTCATCAGCCGTACCTAGTAAAGGGAAGCGTCAGGATGCAGTGGCACAGATCTGGTCTTATTGCTTCATGGGAATTTGTGGAAGACCATATAGAAAGAAATAATGTGTCGGATTATCATCTGACTGAGAAGCCAATGGTTCAGAAACACAGTGAGAAGAAGTGGGGTGCCATGGTGGTTATAAAATCTCTTCAATTTTTGACAACAGTCCTTGAAGCTGCATTGAAAGAAATTTCTCCAGACTTGCTTGAGAATATTCCAAATGGATCTATTCAGCCAGCTAGCCATGGAAATATGATGCATATTGCACTGGCAGGCATCAACAATCAAATGAGTTTACTTCAAGACAGGTACCCAACATGTCATAGATTTTCCACCTGCAAACTTCAACTCTAATAAGAGTGTGTGCGCACAAGATATATATTCTTCCTCGATAGAAGTATCTATTGAATAATGATTCAATTAAGTCCCCATGAGTAGGGGATTGACTTGGCTTATGTTCATCAATTGATTAAATTAGTCCCAACATCTTGGCAAAGTGATCTTTTCCAGTCTCATTGCGCCTCACTTGTAAATGGTGCTAACATTTATGTTTTTCAAGTTTGGGAAACATAGCACCAAGACTGTAAACTCATCATATACAGAAGCATGCTGTTAAGTTTGGACAACAAGTTGAGCTAATGAACCTTAGTGTTGTAATATGCTAACTTCACTCACATGTCCGCAAAAGAATTTATAATCATTTGCTAGCTGAATATCAACTTGTTATTTCTATTTAGTACTTTCCTATGTCAATTTGCAGTGGTGATGAGGATCAGGCTCAAGAGCGAATCAACAAGTTGGCCAAAATTCTTAGAGAGAAAGAAGTAAGCCACAAACTCAGAAATAAAGGTGTTGGAGTTATCAGCTGTATAATACAGAGAGATGAAGGGCGGGGCCCTATGAGGCACTCCTTCTATTGGTCAGCCAAGAAGCTGTATTATGAGGAGGAGCCTCTGTTGCGTCATCTGGAGCCTCCACTATCAATATATCTTGAATTGGTTAGTGATATATAACTTTTAACTTGGTATTCTTTGCTTTTAAAACGAAAGAACAAAGGAAAAAAATTTCAGTATGCACCTTTAGCTGATAAGGTCCACAAACTTGATTTAATACAGGACAAACTCAAAGGTTATGATAATGTAAAGTACACTCCATCTCGGGACCGTCAGTGGCACCTGTACACTGTTGTAGACAAGGCACTGCCAATTCAAAGGATGTTTCTCAGAACACTTATAAGGCAGTCTACAACAAATGACGGTTTCACAGTGTATCAAGGTCTGGACACAGGAACAACACAATCCCTGTGGGCGTTGTCTTTCACTTCAAGGAGCATATTGAGGTCGTTAATGACGGCAATGGAAGAGTTGGAACTTCATGTTCATAATGCCACTGTCAAATCTGACCATGCTCATATGTACCTCTACATTTTATGGGAGCAACAAATAGATGATTTTGCGCCGTACCCCCAGTATGCATGTCACATCTTGTGTCATTATAAGCTTGGTGAATCAATATATGAAAAATCTAACTAGTATGATATCATTGGCAGGAGAGTTGACATAGATCTTGGGCAAGAGGAAGCTGCAGTTGAGAAAATCTTGGAAGAACTGGCACGTGAAATTCACACATCAGTTGGAGTAAAGATGCATCGCTTAGGTGTTTGTGAGTGGGAAGTGAAGCTTTGTATAACATCTGCTGGAGAAGCAAATGGTGCTTGGAGGGTCGTCGTCACAAATGCAACTGGTCACACCTGTGTCGTGCATGTGAGTTAGTTCTTAGTTTATTTGGTTGTTAAAGGATGGTATTCCATTAGTGTGACTAAACCTATGGTATTCTGCAATGGAACCATAAAGGCTGTCTTTATCTTTGACTCCAAAAATTCAAAGTTCCTTACAATTGTAGACTATAGACAAGGGATCAACCGGTAGATTTTATTCTAAACATACACCATAAGTTAGAATTATCATTTTCTTGGTATAGAGCTACATCTTAAGCGAATTAAGAACAACCCTCTGATGATAATAGTGAATAACTCCTTAATAAACTATCGTAGATCATATCCTCCAATGATACTTTTGGGTGGCCAAGCTGTTACAATTAGATATACAGTTAAAGCTAATACAATTCGAAATTCTTCTATGATCTATCCAATATTGGAGTACATTACTTGCATTCTTAATATTGTAGTACTTCCTAGGTTCAAAAATGAGAGTCAAATTATATATATTTCAAAAAAAAAATCATTTTAAGAAAGTTGTCAATATCCAATTTACAACTCCCAACTCAATTTGAATTATACTTCTGATATTTAATCAAAGGTAGGTTTAATTAGTTTTTATTAAACCTAACATATAACTTATTCAGTAATTTGGACGCCAAAAATTTACAAATAAGGTTCTACCTTATGATATTTGCCATCGTAACATTACAGATATACCGAGAACTGGAGGATACCAGCACACATAGAGTGGTGTACCACTCATCCTCTGTACCGGGCCCTTTGCATGGCATACCTGTAAATGCACAGTATCAACCTTTGGGAGTTCTTGATCGGAGACGTCTTTTGGCCAGGAAAAGTAACACCACTTACTGCTATGATTTTCCACTGGTGAGCGCCAGTAAACCTAAATTTTGTGGAACTGCAGCTATTTTTCCTGATATAGGTTTCTTATAAAAGTAATTTTGTTTGCAGGCATTTGAAGCAGCACTGGAAAAGTCTTGGGCTTCCCAGTTCCTGGATAATAGCAAACTCAAGAATAAAGTTCTCAAAGTCACGGAGTTTACATTCGCTAATCAGAATGGTACCTGTGGTAACCCACTTGTAACTGTGGATCGCCAACCAGGGCTCAATGATGTTGGCATGGTAGCCTGGTGTATGGAGATGTGTACTCCAGAATTCCCATCCGGAAGGACAATTTTAATTGTTGCAAACGATGTGACCTTTAAAAATGGATCTTTTGGCCCCAAAGAAGATACATTTTTCCAAGCAGTGACCGATCTCGCTTGCAGTAAGAAAGTGCCCCTCATATATTTGGCAGCAAACTCGGGGGCCCGTATTGGGGTAGCTGAGGAAGTGAAATCCTGCTTTAAAGTAGGTTGGTCTGATGAATCGAGCCCTGAGCGTGGTTTTCAGTATGTATATTTAACTCCCGAGGATTATGCTCATATTGGATCGTCCGTGATAGCACATGAGTTGCAGCTGCCAAGTGGAGAAACCCGGTGGGTAATTGATACCATTGTAGGAAAGGAAGATGGTTTGGGGGTCGAGAACTTAACCGGTAGTGGAGCAATTGCGGGTGCATATTCAAGGGCATACAAGGAAACCTTTACCTTAACATATGTGACAGGCAGAACTGTTGGAATAGGTGCTTATCTATCCCGTCTTGGGATGCGGTGTATACAAAGGCTTGACCAGCCTATTATTTTGACTGGTTTCTCTGCACTAAACAAACTTCTGGGCCGGGAGGTGTACAGCTCCCACATGCAACTTGGAGGACCTAAAATTATGGCAACCAATGGAGTCGTTCATCTGACGGTTTCTGATGATCTTGAAGGAGTATCAGCTATTTTGAAATGGTTAAGTTTTGTTCCAGCCTATTCAGGTGGTCCACTTCCCATTTTGACTCCCTTGGATTCTCCAGAGAGGCCTGTTGCGTACCTCCCTGAGAACACCTGTGATCCCCGGGCAGCTATTTGTGGTTGTTTGGATGGCAACGGGAAGTGGCTGGGGGGTGTGTTTGACAGGGATAGCTTTGTTGAGACTCTGGAAGGCTGGGCAAGGACCGTTGTGAGTGGACGGGCAAAGCTGGGAGGAATACCTGTAGGAATCATTGCTACCGAGACTCAAACTATGATGCAAGTTATTCCTGCAGATCCAGGGCAGCTTGATTCCCACGAAAGGGTTGTTCCTCAAGCTGGGCAAGTTTGGTTTCCAGATTCTGCAACTAAGACGGCTCAAGCATTGATGGATTTCAACAGGGAAGAGCTCCCACTTTTCATTCTTGCTAACTGGCGAGGCTTCTCGGGTGGACAGAGGGATCTTTTTGAAGGGATCCTTCAAGCTGGATCAACCATTGTTGAGAATCTTAGAACATACAAACAACCTGTTTTTGTATACATCCCTATGGCTGGTGAACTCCGCGGGGGAGCATGGGTTGTTGTGGACAGTAGAATTAATTCAGACCATATCGAAATGTACGCAGAACGGACAGCTAAGGGAAATGTCCTTGAGCCTGAGGGTTTGATAGAGATCAAGTTTAGAACAAAAGAGCTGCTAGAGTGCATGGGGAGGCTTGATAAACAGCTGATAGATCTGAAGGCAAAACTTCAGGAAGCCAGGAGCACCAGGGCCAGTGCAACTGTTGAAACATTGCAGCAGCAGATTAAAGCTCGGGAAAAGCAGCTTTTGCCAATTTACACTCAGATAGCCACAAAATTTGCAGAATTACACGATACATCATCTAGAATGGCTGCAAAAGGAGTAATAAGAGAAGTTGTGGACTGGGGTAACTCTCGGTCTTTCTTCTACAAAAGATTGTATCGGAGAGTTGCCGAGGAGTCATTGATCAAGACCGTGAGAGATACTTCCGGTGACCAGCTAACCCACAAATCAGCAATGGACATGATAAAAAAGTGGTTTATCGGAGGTGGCAGCCATGATGCTTGGCTGGATGATGAAGCTTTCTTTACATGGAAAAATAATCCGGGAAATTATCATGACAAGCTACAGGAGTTGCGTATGCAGAAAGTAACATCTCAACTATTGCAAATCAGTGATTCGGCGTTAGATCTTCAAGCTCTACCTCAAGGTCTTGCTTCCCTTTTACGCAAGGTAAATTGTCATTTTTCTTAATTTTTTCTGGGCCTTTTTCTTCTTTTAAACCCTTCCAAAAGGTTTAATATTCGGGTACAATGCAGATGGAACCATCAACTAAGAAGCTATTGATCGACGAACTTCAAAAGGTGATCAATTCATAAGGTAGCTTGTCATTAACCGCCAACAGGCAAGTACAGTCCTGCAATCATCTCCTTCTGTTTTTTGGTATTCCAAAACTTGGAATCCTATGCGTACACAGCCTATATAATAGTGTATGATCATCTTAGCAAAGTACTATTTCATTAATAGTATGAAGGAATAGGAGTAAGTCACTTAATCAATTTTACTGTGTTGTGTTGGGTAGTGTAAATAGTTTAGTTCTGAGAGTGATATAGGAAAATAGTAGTCTGCATTTGTTAGACCAGAAATATATACCGGCATTAGCAGGCTGTTGTGATTATTCCTGCAAGCCTGATAGTCTTTTAGTTATGTCATTCATCCTGTCATAATCTGTAAGAAATAATTCTTCTATTCATGAATTTTATTGGAAATTACTCTCTTTAGTCGCATAAATGAAATGCTTGGATGGCTTAACTAGATTCTCATGTTAAATTTAATTTACTATGGCTAGAAAACAAATATTTGTAGTTATACGGGCGAAGTGGAACTTTTATTCATGTAATTTCAGTTGTAAAAAACTTTTCCAGTAGGAATGGACATTATTTGCATAGTAAAGAAAAAGAAATTGGGATTCATTTATGTGATCATCTACTTTTGAGTAGAGCTAGGTAACTAGGCAAAGTTTTAGTTAGTTGTACTGTACACCCCTAAATACTAATCATCTATTAATGGGTTGTACAGTACAATTAACTAAAGCTTTATCTAGATAAATAGACAATAGTTGTCTACCTATCATTTTCCTATACTTTTCCTCTTGATCCTCTGCTTCTCTTTTTTCCTTTACTTCTGTTCTTTGCATTTGTTCTTCTCTTTCTCTTCTTTCCTTTTCATCTCCTCTTGAACTTGTTTCTTTGGCTCCCTTTCATCTTCTTTCCTTTTCCTTTCTTTCATCTCCTTCCCTTTTCTCCTTCCCCTTCCCCTTCCCCTTCCCCTTCTCTCTTTCTCCCTTACAAATTCTTCCCTTATCTTCATCTCACTGTCTTTAGCCTTTCCCTCCTCTCCTTTGCTCTTTCTTTCTCTTTCCTTCTCGTTCTTTCATTCTTCAGTTCTTTTTTCCAGGGGCAGATTCAGCCCGAAAGTTTAGTGGGGCCAAATTAAGATTTTTTTTTTCTTAAGAATAAAAATTTAATAAAATAAATCACAAAATTGAATAATTCTCAAATATTGTTTACAATAACATTTTTCGAAGTTTCGTTGCTTGAAATTGTTGCATGATAGTCTTATTTTTAATAGTTACAAAAATATCACGCTCAAAAATATCACATTTTTTAGTAATTGTAACTCCTCTATTTTTTACCTTCTTAGTATTTAGGAGAAGTAAATTGATCAAGACAATAAAATACTCAAGTTCTTATAGTAGTATTTTATTTTAACAAGATAGTAGCATATTCTTTTTCCCAGTAATATAATATTAGTGTACTAATATAATTTAACTGTAGTACTTTACTTATTTTGTTCCACTAAACTTTAAAATTTGTGAATATATTAATAATTGTATATATATATATATATATATGAAGAGGCTTTTTGAAAATTCAGTGGGGACATGTGCCCCCCTGCCCTGGCTTTGGGTCCGCCCCTGCTTCTTTTGGCTTGTTTTTGATGTTGAAACACATCTTTGTTTTTTAAAACTAGCAGATTTTGTTTTAAAGGTGGTGAAATGACGTAAAGTTTTGATTTATACCATTTGTGGGTTGGTTTAGGGTGGCAGAACCATTTTCAACATCCAATGCCTTGTCATTTTGTTACTGTCCAAGTCTAATGCCGGCATTTTTACAAATAGTAATTGCTCCTATTGAAAATGTCATTAATTGACTTTAAAAATGCCAAACTATGGCTCCTTTTATAGAAAGAACGTACTACTTTTATGTACATTGTTGCAATCTTTGGGAACTCAAGATTTTGTGACTTTGGGCTTAAAGCGATGTAATGTACGAAGTAATGGATTTTAACTTTTTCCAAAGAAGGTTATAGTTGATTCTGCTACCGGATAGGCATTGTGATCATATATAGAAAATGGAGAGGGCTCTTATGTGGCGTTTTCGAGTTTGGAGGGATGGTAAGTGAAGAGAAAGTATAGGACGGTAAGGAATGAGTTTTAGAAAGGAAAGGAATGGATGAGATTTTAATTATGTTCTCTCTTATTTGTGAGTTTAAAAGTAGGGAAGAGAAGATAATAGAATGTATTTTAATTTTTAAACTACACTATTATTATATTATTTTTATGTATAAATATAATAAATGATATGATCTAAACTTTTAAAATATCTCAAAATGACTTTTAAAAATAGATAATAATCTTACTCCATCTGTCCAACAAAAATGATAATTTATTTAATTATTAAACCTTCAAATACAATAAATAATTATGTTTAGAATTTATTAATCATGTTTTAATAAATATATACCTATATCATAATATATAAATAAAAATAAGTGCACATGGTGATGATATATCCAAAAATGTGAATGGATGTGCATCAAGAGCTTAGATTGAAGAAATTTTTGATTTAAAAAAACACAATGTTGTAATTAATAATATTACAACATTGTATCAATAGTAATATATAAAAAGTCGTAGCCCGATTATCAATTTCAAAAAACAGTTTGTTATCTCGGTTAGCAATTGAGAGTTAACTTGGTAGGATTTAAAAAATTTAAATGACTCCTTTTCTTCAGCATCGATCGCTTTTAACTTTTTGGGTATATCGTCTTCCGAAGAGCATATTCAATGTTTTTTGTTTCGTCCCAAAGAACAACATGTATATACAGGTGATAATAAAAACATTTGATTCAAGTAGAAAGTTTTTTTTTTTTTTTTTTTTTTTTTTTTTCTTTGTAGAGAAACGACCACAAAACATATCACAACAACAAAAATCGTAATTTTTGTTGTAGAATTGAATCTTTGAACAAAGTAAGCAAATGAGTTTTGAGTATTAGATCGAGATCTACCAAAGAACTCATCGCTGTCGTTTCTCTTCTCTCTTTATCGTGCGCGACTGGTTGTATTCGGTCAGAATTCTCCGTCGTCCTCCTTTCTCCCTTCTATTCTTACCTCCGGTCTCCACGGGTATGTGGTCTTCTTTTCCCTTTCTCTCTTATATTGTGTAATTGGGCTAGATTTATTGTTTAAATTGAAATGTGTATGCCTAAATGTTTTAGGGATTTGGTTTAATTTCTTGAATTTGTTCTTAATTATTGATTAATTTGAAGTTCTTATGCCTAATTGTTTAAGGTTTTTGACTAATTTGAGATGGGCCTTGCGTCCTGTAACTTTTAATTTGGGTGTTGAGCTACTGTTTATATTTCATTTGGTTTAATGACTAGATTTATTCTTGAAATTGAAATGATTATGCCTAAATATTTTATGGATTTGGTTTAATTTTTGGAATTTGTTCTTAATTATTAACTAATTTGAAGTTCTTATGCCTAATTGTTTAGAGTTTTTGACTAATTTGAGACGGGGCCTTGTGATGCCCCTAAATTCAGGTACCTTTCGACACTGGATATGGTGCTACACGGTACTAAATATCTACATACATTTCCTTACTTTCACATGTATCCACATGCCTTACCAATATGAGTGCAATTACTAGCTATTACAGACATATTCTTACAACTCCCATATTCTAAGATCTTGAATTCTTATTACATGACATTGTACATAATATATAATACAATACAGTACTTCTAACTATTATATTTAGTAATCGATCTTCTACTCGTTCATTTTTTTTCTTCCTTTGTCTTTACCCGAATCTTTAAGTTGATCTATCTTTACTGTAAATATATAATTTCAAGCAATGACGATCATTCAATTGCTCAACAAGTACTTACAGTTGATTAACGACAAAATTAGGAATCAAATATTCTTTCTATACCAAACTTCAACAATTGAATAATAGTTGTGAAGACATTTCAAAGCATTCAACGTCATAAGCCTTCTCGTTTAACAAATTTTGAAACGACATATAAGTTTCAAGCTGAGCGGTCACAAGACCTTGAACTTTTTCATACATTTGAAAAGGTTTGAACAACACTATTATGCTGTAAACCATCCTAACTTACGGACAAGTTGGGTGATCAGCCCTTTGTACCCTGCGTTGATCAACACTACAAGGCGAACGACTTATTTTGCGTTCTTTTCGTCATCCGACAAGGTATGTTGGCACTACCCGACGATGTAGATCAAAGTTAATCCGACAAAAACTTATTCTTCTAAGACTGAAGTCCAAACCCCAAAATAATTTGGATGGACAACTCTATTTAATCCCAATAACATTTCAGAGAATTATATTCAAATCAATAAAACGTTTTAACACGTGTCTAGTCGATACAATTGACATTGACATAAATTCACCAATAATATACTTGGTAAAAACTCGTTTATTTAAAACTCACAACAAAATCTTTATTCCAAAATCATACAATATACAATTTTCTATTACATTCCAAAGTCGTATAAATTATGACTCACAATCCAACACTAACCCTTCTTCTCAACTTCAACACCATTTATCTAATCTAGACTTTCAATATTAGCAACTAGTAACAAGTTAGTTCCCAGGAAAGAGGGGCTTTCCGATAAGGATTTCTCCTTATTGGCGCGCAATTAGATAACTTAACCCATTTTTTCGACATAACTTTCTAGACATTGCCAATAATGTTAATCTAGCATAGTTAACTGACTACTACATCTACTAGCTTAAATGTATAGTACACAAACAATACATTCTTATAATAATTCCCAACTCTTTTAATCATATCTTCAAAGTTATTACAACTTTAAACATTGTTTAAAAAATCGCTTTAGGTAAAATACAGGCCGCTCAGCGCTTAGGCCCCCTGGCGCCCACTTTAGGCACTAGGCTCCCCAGGCGCCTTACCTAGGTCTAAGGCGGAAAAAAAATCCCTCTAGAAAATTAAGTGGGGCCTAGGCGGGGTCTATGCAGAGAATTTTTTTTATTTTAATAACTACCCAAACCAGATCTTGATATATTTATTTTTTAATGATTTATCATATTCATAATACAAGTTGTAGCATATCAAATCACAATAAGAAGTGAACAACATCAAATCAAAATGGATAATTTTATTATATTTATAATTTTTTGAACTTGAACCAACTTCAAATTATATAAATGATGATACATTTGTAATATTTAGTTTAATTCAATATAATTCTTAAATTTATGTTTAGTTTCTTAAGTTTTAATATGAAATTAGATTCTTGAAATTATAAATTTAATTATTTAATAGCAATCTTGTTTATAAATTTATAAATAAAACTAATACTTTAAAAATATGTTTGAACTTTGAACAATTACATGTTTGTTTTTTAACTTTGACATTAGTAGCAATATGGATGTGTTTAAACTTTAAGCAAAGACTTTTATTATCTTTATTATAGATTGTTTTGTTTTATATTATTGTTTTATTTGGATAAATGTAAGTTAAAATATTAAAATTGACTTAAAATAAAAAATCCCGCTTAGGCCCCGTCCAGGCCCCCTAGGAGCTAGGCCCCCCTGGCCGCCCACCTCCCGTATATCGCCTTTTAGAACATTGACTTTAAGTTCTATTACATGAAAAGAAGACAACAATAATAATCTCTTTTGACCTAACTATTCTTCTTTTACTTTCTCTTTACTGCCAGATTTTGCTGATAATTCTTCCTTAACTGCAAATAAGAATTTATTTATAAGAATGAACACAAATGCTCAACAAGTCTAATAGATAACACATTTTACACTTCTCAAGTTTATATAGGTAATAGAGCTCACACAACTCAAGTTATAACGTTCTCACTGCCCAAGTTATAGAGTTCACAATCCTCAAGTTATAGAGTTCATAATTCTGAAGTTATACAAGTAATTCACATATCACAACTAACTTCACACAACAACTGAAATTCAAAACAGTTTTATAGCACATCGTTGCACATAAAAACAGTTAGAAACTTGGACATAGTCCGAAAAACTTGCTTGATTAAGCTTCTATAGTTTACGCTAATTTTTGCGTCTTTCGATCAACCTATATAATTCACAAGGTCGACATACAAATTAGTCAAAATATGACTCCTTACTTTAATTCACCTTAACTTTCCTTACATATGAATTTTATTTCATAACTATATCTTTTACGACGTTCGATTACCAAAAACTTAACAAAATAAGCTTCGAAAAAACTCAGACAAAAGTATTCTATAAGTGTAGTGCTTGGACGCCGAAAGACATCACCCAATTTTTAGTTTTGTACAATTTTACCTTGCTTGATTCAAACATGCATAACTTTCAATCTACTATGTATTTCTGAGCGATTCTTTCCCCCTACGCTTTCATAACTTCCCCCTCTTCGACTTGGTTATGAATTTCATGACTAAATCCGTACATATGAGGCAGCACACCTCTTGCAAAAACTACTAAACACATGGTTTCATAGTTCATACATTAACTTGCTAAACTTGATTCAATTAGTTGTCTAAGGCATTACTTGCTTAATTTATTATGCTTTATGACTCAGTAACATTATCATACAATTCATGCTTTATCTCATTCAATTAGGTTGTCTAATAAATCAATTAGGCAGCTTAACCTAACAAGCTTTTACAACTAATCTATACTAACATGCATACTTACGAATTTGGAAAATTTCATAAAAAATATATGTTCACGAGGGAATCTTATTTTGATGATTTCTATAATAGAAGAATTTTCGAAACTATTTTGGTATTTTTCATGTAATTGTTTGAGTTATGAATAAATGAAAAAAATAAGTTATGTGATGCCATAAATGGTAAAAATATAAATTTATGGCTTAGAAACCCTAAATATGATGTATGCAGATTTCTGGAGGGCAGTTTGGTCATTATCGATGAAATGTTATACTTATGACATTTTAACATTGTTAAATAAATGATTTTAGTAAAGGGTAAATAATTAAAATAAATTGTTTATGATTTTAATAAATGATTAAAATATTATTAAATGATTAATAATATTAGATTAAAATATTATTAAATAATTAATAATATTAGATTAAAGCATTAATAAATAGTTAAAATATTAATATAATAATAAATAATACATTAAAATATTATTAAATAACTAATAATATTAGATTAAAATATTATTAATATAATTAATAATATTAGATTAAAGTTAAATTAAAATATTATTAAAGGATTAATAATATTAGATTAAAATATTATTATTTGATTAATGATATTAGTTAATAATTAAGATATTATTAAATGGTTAATAATATTAGTAAATAATTAAATTAATAATATTAGTAAGTGATTAAAGTATTATTAATTGAATAATAATACTAAGAAATGAATAAAATGATAATATTAAATGAGTTTATGATGATTATTATTTGATAGTAATATGATCAGGGTATGATAATATTACTACAGATTTAATGTAATATCTAATATTTGTTTATGTGATTAAATATTAGATAATTTATATTTTATAGTAGAGTTATGCTATGACTAATTGGAAGATCAATTATAGGTCTTTCTCTAAGAAGTTAAACTAAATTACGTAGCAGTAGACCGCAATCGAGGCAAGTTCTCTAACTCAAACTTGAGTTATTATTTTCAAAGCATATTAGTGGATAATTATTGTTGATTATTCCACATCCTTAAATGATTATTGATATTTTTACTTTGTGCAATTGAATTCTTGTTCTATATTTATTGAACTTTGAATTTCGTAATGTTGTTTCATTCATGAACTATTCATGAGCTAGATCTATGGTAGTTGTATCAACTAGATCGATTATGTCTAAATTTGTTAAATTAAATATGTTTTGAAAGTTATTCCCAACCAATTGATTTGGTAAGGACTCTAGACTGAGAAAAATATAATTTTATTAAAGCATTATATTGCAAAACAATTGTTACTCGTTTATTAAGTGTTTATGCATAATTCACTGGGTATGAGAGGTTGATCCCCTCAATTACCAAAACTTACTAAAAGGATCAGTTTAAATACTAACAACCTTAGTATATGTTCATGTTCATCCTAGACCACTCATAATTTATTATTCAATTATTTGAATATTCGATTATTGAAATTTAATTAATGTTATTTCACAATCAAATTCCATTGTTGTACATTGAACGCTAAATTCCTTTCTAATCATGATATATCTCCCTCGTACCTAAATTTGCTAAGCAAATTGGTTGCTTACCCTTGCTATATTATGAAATTTATTTCAGCTAAGCCAGGATCTTCCAAGAAAGATAAAGGCAAGGGCAAAGTCCAAGAATAGTTTGTTAAGGATGTTTAATTATTATATTATCTGATGTAATTATTTATGCAAGCCTTTTGTAATATTAAGGGTATGTTTAAGTTAAGGTTATTAGACCTTCGGATTATGTTGTAAAACTTTATTGTAATGAACAATGTATATTTATTATTCCGCAATAGTTTATAGAATACTTATATTGATGATGGATAGTGAGCACTAAATCCGAGGTTAGAGATGTAATAATCCAAGTTTTCAGTATATATTAAAATAACAATTTTGTGAATAAATTTTTATTTTTAATATATATATATATATATATATATATATATATATATATATATATTGCATTGATTATATGTTGTAGTGTACGTAATTACATGCGATGTAATAAGTATTTGAATATGGGATAAATATGTTAAGTGGTTGGTTTCTTATGAATTAATTTTTTGCTTGTAAAGAAATAAGTTCTAATAATGAAGTTATTAAAGTTAGTAAAATAATTTTTTTTGTAGTGGAGTTATTGAAGAAAATTATATTATGATGGTTGTATTTTGAGAATATTAAGGTAATTTATCTAAGTAAATTATTTTAATATACTAAATTAATTTAATAAATAAAATATTTTTATTTAATAAATAGCCTCCGTTTTAATGATAAAGATTTTTGGGAAATATGTTATAATATTTAAAATGTATTATGTATAGTAAATTTGCATAGTATTGTATACGTTATGTGCAGAAGGTATATAAATTATTCAACTAAACATAGTGTTGTGCTAATAAGTCTCCTATGCTAAATAGGAAGCATGAGCTGCATACATAATAGGACCAAGGGAGTTTGTATAGCAGGAGTTGTCTTGCTAATAAAAGCTTAGAGAATGAATAAGTCTCCTACTCTAAATAGCATGACCTTTTCAATTGTACAACTAGCTTACAAATCTCTGTATTTGTAAATCCAGGGCCTTAAAACGGTTATACGGGTTTAAGGCCCCAAAATAATGAAAAATGTGGTTGTGGTGCTTGAGTTTACTTCGATGGCTCTCATGCCCCTAAGGAGTCCGACACTTATATATATATATATATATATATATATATATATATATAGTGTCAAAAGATGCTTCCCATCTTGAATCAAATCAAATCAAGCTGAATATAGAATAAAATGGAAGTATTAAAGGCCTCAATTTCAATTTGAGTATAAGGGTTTGAAAACCTGTTTTCGAAGCATCACTTCTATATACTCTGATTAAAATTAAACTTTTCAATAAGTCTAATCCTTTGTATATAGGTGTAAAAGAGGCATAACACTACTTTCAAATAAAGCACTTTGATCACATTTATTTGTATCACGCACACACACGCACACATACACACTTCACATGTTTAGGGAATGAAAAGACGCGGTAACCGTGTTTCACGAAAGTCATGTCTAACACCTTCCCCTCGCTTAAGCAAGCCCCCGAACTCTATGAATCTCGATTTCCAGTCCAATTAAACAGAGTCACATATTAGGCTATATTGTAAAACCTTTCAAAATTCAATTGAGTTGGTACAACCATTTAACTCATACCAACTGGCGGCTCTGTCTAATTCGGCCTAATCAATTAAAATTAAACTTTTCAAATCGTCGACATTAAATGTCGGTCTCTTCCTAAAACCTCACCCTTTAAAGCAAGATAAATTAAACCACATAGAAGACATAAAAGGTAAGAACCAAACACCTAGGAATTGAGGATTTTTTCTCGACATCGACATGTGGCAACTCCGCTGGGATAGTAGAGGGCTTAATCCGCATTTTAATTTTTTCAATTTCCTTTTTATCTGCATATGTGTGAATGTTATCTTTACATTAAATGGATGTGAATGAATGTCTCTTTACAATGCTTTATATTAGTGCTTCGCATAATGTCATCATATTGCATGAGGTGAGACACGATGAATTTATGTTGTGTGGTCCCTCCATTAGGAGGCAATCCCGTCGGTGGCTGATTATTGAACTCAGAGGAGAATAATCTCGCTAGGCTCAGGAAAGGCGCCACTCAGATTAGCTCCAATTGAAAGATCGGATTAACTTCCCATCTAGTAGATTGCGATGATCTAGGAACATTCATGCCGAAAAGCCCTGAGAGTAAACCTAAGATAGATCAGCATCTGATAAACCAAACACGAAAGAAAGTCTCTTCATACCTTTCCCTTTCAATTTAATGTAAATCTCAATTCCATGTAAATATCAATTAAATGTAAATATCATTTCCATTCCCTGTCAATTCCATTATTGTACAGATATCAAATCCTGTCATGCTATCCTGTCATCAAAACAACTGACATTTGTTTTGCTAGAAAATATTAAAAAACCATAAAAAACTAACACATTGCATCAATGCATGTTGTTAATGCTTATCCAGACTAAACTACTTACTCTTCTTGTAGGTAAAATACTTCCCACCACCAGATCAAAGCTTATCCACCGACATGGCTGAAAGTGCCCAGTACAAATCAAGTTATGTGTCTCGAGAGGAGTTTGAGGGACTTAAGAATCAAATAACAGAGTTGGCTATCCTCCTGAAAGAACAAAGTAAAAGCACTCATGGCCAGGCAACGCCCACTCAACCAGAGTCATCCACATAAGGGGCAGTCAGGGTACTGACAAAAAGATGGAAACCTAGACACTTGAACCTCGATCTAGTAAAAGAACCAACAAAACCCATAAAATTACATATCTCAGGGATGATCAAGAAAATGGGGACATCAGAAAGAAAGTCCAACAAATGGAGGAAACCATCTGGTCAATCAAAGGGGCTGGAAACTATGGAAGTGTCACCTATTCAGATCTCTGCATATTCCTAGGGGCTCGATATCCTGACAAATTTCAAGTCTTAGAGTTTGAAAAGTATAATGGGACAAATGATCCATATATGCACTTGAAAGTATACATTGGCGAGCTGGGGTCTTATGTTGAAGTTGAAAGCCTCATAATGTAGTTTTTTCAAAAAAAGTCTAACTGGAGAAGTCAGAGCTTGGTACGCTCGACTGGACAACTTCAACATCCATAGCTAGGAAGATCTGGCCCATGCCTTCCTGAATCATTATAACTTTCGAGAATACGATTAAAGATTGATACGTATGGTAGCATAGGTTAGACCGCCTATGTCAGAAACTGCAATGGTGATGACTTTCATAGACATCCAAGAGGCACCTTACTATGAGATGATCCTAGCAGGAATAGGCATGCCATTCTCGAAAATGATCAAAAATGGTGAAATGGAAAAAATGTGCAAGAAAACGGGTAAGATTAAAGATCTCATGGTCTTGGAAGTAGTCGTCGAGCATATACAGTCTGGAAACTATGCGAACAATCCCATAAGGGTACCCAAGAAAGGCGATGAAGATGTATCCCTCGTTTTACAGGGGCAATCTAGGAGACCCAACCATGGTCCCCCCATTTGGAAGAAGCAATGCAATCTGCCATTTCAACAACATGTTACATTCAACCAATGTGACACCCCCAAATTCCGGTACTTCATTACCTCAAGATTTGGTGTTCACTTAATCAAATCATTCATATCTAACTACCCAATTATAATAAAAATTGAATAATAAACCTTCCCTTAAGGGATTACATTAATAAAAAAATCTCCCAGGTTATCTAACCTTTAAATACAATCATTCAAATGCGGAAATTAAATACTTCATTACAATCATTAAAATAAAGTCTGTTAGAATATCAACATATTACAAGTCTTCAATACTTGTTCATCTTTCCCTTTCCCTTACTGGTGCTAGGTACATCGACCTTCTCATCCTTAGCTGTAATAGTTATATAAGCAAGAGTGAGCAAACAAAGCTCACTTGAAATAATAATGAATCAAATCTTTACAACAACTGCCAAATAATAGGCTCAATAGCACTGAACAATATGTTCTATTAACATTCTGAAATATACAACTAAAGGTCTAATGACCATGAACCATGCCCACAGTTATAAGTACTCTTCCAACTTAAAATTTAACAGTCATAAGACTATAAGGACTCCACGTACTTAAGGGGATCAACCTTTCGTACAATGTATTGTGCACAACCATTTCAACGCTAAGTGTAACCCCTAATAATAGGGTTGTTCATCTCAGTATTTAGATTACAAGTCCGCACCAAAGAAAGTTTGGTTTGGATACATTTCAAGGGAAATTTAGAATTCAACGGTCATCAACTAAGGATTAGTTGAATAAAAAGGTAATAACTCTATGTTACGGAATAAACCATAATTGAATCAACATTGTATACTAAGTTCATGCTTGAGGAATAATCTAATAGCATAAAGATTGAATAATATATCATACCTTTCTTTGAACAACATTAAGCTAAGGTTAAATCTTAGAATTGAATGTTAAGCATGCATAATAAGTAATAACTTAAACGATAAACTTGTTCATTAGAATAAAGATACTTGCATGCTAAAAATAACAAGTTTAGGTTTAGAAAAGACATGCACAACATAATAATAGAACTAGCTCAACGAAACAAGTTAACAACAAGAATAACTTGATCAGTATAAGCAAGATAAGGTAAGTAAACTTGCACAATGAAAATAAACTTGCGCAACAAAATTTTTTTAGGGTTAGAAGAACTTGCCTTGCGTATAAGCTATACCGAATTAACTTGAATCACAATATCCTATATATACATATGTTATCATGACATAATTAGTCACTACCACATTATATATATAACTAAGTACATACATCATGTAATATTTGATTTTTAATCACATAATCAAATTACATAAGTAATACAATTAGTTAATCGTTAATAACATGTTCGTTCTTGGTATAGAAATACTGAAATCATAATTTAACAATCCTACTATTAACACATAACAACTTTTTCAGACTTTTGTGTAAATAAATCACATCATTCTAAACCATTACGCTAACTTTCGCCACTGCTTGGCCACAATTTACATGGTACGTATTTGCCATTTCTTCTGGGCATCATGAACGAGACACAGCCAACGGTTGGTCTTCTTCATACATGAAACTTTTCTATTTGATGGCGCGCATCGATCTTAGTTTAACTCCAGACTTCTACGACCAAACCTCAGCAATAATGAGCATGAACAAAAGCCAATTTGGCCTACAAGCTACTTTCTAATAACCTAATTAACATGTAATACTTGCAGAGACTTCATATAAGCATAATGTAAAGACTCTTAACATGATTCTACCCATAAAATAATATAAACATCGAATTTAAAACACCCAATTTCACTGTTTTTGATAAAACTTCACTTTTTGACATTTTTAGTGAAAAATCATCACTGTAACTTTATTTTTCAACCAAAATAATTAATTCAAAATAATTTGTTTATGTTTATTCATCCTTTTACAAATTCAATAGTTAATTTATAATTTAAACAACTACTAAAACCTTAATTGTACTTTTAAACTAAGCCATATTCATACATATTCATATAAACTTACTTTGTAATATGGTTCTTTCACAAAATACATACATACATGAATTAGTTTATCTATACTCATATATAAACTTACGAAAACAATCTTATAATAAATAATTATCATATAAAGCTATATACACAAACAATTCATCTTCTACAAAGATTTTACTGAGAACTTTTGGAAGAGAAGACAACCACCACTTTAAAAAAAATAAAAGCAAGATGATACCTTAATTTTAAAGAAGATGATGACTATCTTTGATTCTCAAGTTTTCTTCTTCTATTCTTTTTCTTCTTCTGAGTCTTTCTTCTCCTAACTTTAACTTACGTAGTAAAATATAACGTATGGTAATAATATATATTAATTATATAATATAAGTATAGATATAACTGATATCAGTTATCAAATTTTGAAAATCAAAAGCCATAAGGCTTGTTTGGCTAACTAATTAAAGTATAATCATTTAATCTTTATGCCTTGTTTGGTAAAACACATTTAAAATAAAGACTTAATATGCATTAAGCATTGTTTGGCAAAACTCAATTAAACTTCTTTAATTTATTTTATTAACTCCTTTATAGTAGGGTTATTTGTCACACTTTTATTTAATTGAATTTTAATACTCAATTTAATTAAGTCTAATAATAATTTATTAAATTACTTTAACACATAAATCAATACAACATTATTATAATTTTCTTTATAATTATAATTTTATTTAACCAATTAACACATCAATTTAATTACAAATTCAAACTAAAATATAATAATTCATTTAATCATTATAAACTCTCTAACTTAATTATTAAATTAAATTATTATATTATTTCATAACAATTAATTTTCTTAACTCCTTAATTATTTACTTAACAAATAATTAATCAATCCAATCAAATCAAATTAAATAATTATTAAATATTCATTCAAGAATAAACACATTCATTAAATATTTATATAATTCAATAAATATTTAAAATTATAATTTAAAATTGTGGATTGTTACAACCAATGCCAGGATAGAAAGAGAAAATTTGAAAGAACAGAAAATTGGGTGTTCACTCCATGTCGACACTAAAAATATTTCTAATTCCTGGAGTTTGGTTCTCTACCCTTTTTGTTTTCTATGTGAATTTGTTTGATCTGAAGGGTGAGATTTTCAGGAAAAAGACCGACATATAATGTCGACGATGTAAAAAGATTTGATTTTATTGCTCCGAATTAGACAGAGCCACCAATTGGTAGGAGTTAAAATGGTTGTACCAACTCAACCGAGTTTTGAAAGGTTTTGTAAAATTGCCCAATTATTGGACTCTGTTTGATTGGTCTTGAAAACTTAGATTCATAGAGTTCAGGGGCTTGATTAAGTGGGGGGAAGGTGTTAGGCACCCCCCGACTTTTGTGAAACATGGTTACCACATTTTTTGTTCCCTAATTTGTGTGTATGTGTAATATCCAAGAATTTTATAAATAATATTAATAAACTTTGAATATTTATTTGAATATACATAAATATTGTCGTGGCATGGGTTATAGATGTAGCGTCCCTAAATTTGGGTACTAATAACCACGAACCTGGTACACCAATTCTATAACTATTACGGAACATATAAACATAAATTATTTATACATATACCTTTACACATAATCTCCAAGGTCAATAACCTTAACTTAATACACAAATTCATATACTACAAGACTTGCAATATTATTTGCCTTCAATACTATTACAATTTAAACCTACACTATAATCCATTCCTGGAATTGTCTTTGCCTTTGTCTGTATCCGAAGTATTCGTCTCTTTAATAATGTTTATCATGATATAGCAAGGGTGAGCAACAAGTTTTTCCAGCAAGTTTAAGTTCAAAGAAAGATATATCATGATTGAAAGAATAATAAGTTGGCTGACAAACTTTCAATAATATAATAATTGTGAAAGAATATGAATCAATTTACATAACCGAATGACTGAGACAATAATAATGAATGACTAACAATGAACATGAACAATTTAATTGGACCAAATGGTAATGAAGGTGATCAGTCTTTCATACATGATGAACATATGCAATATGCACAATGTGCGAATCAATAATCAAAGATGTGATATAATCAACACTGATTAACCATGAACATACTTTACAATAACAACTCGAGTTCGAGTTAGGAAACTTGCACGTACAGTCGATTACTGCTACGCAATCTATTTTAAGCTTCATCTGAAAGACCTAATATTGATAATATCGATCTCCCAATTAGAATAATATAATCACATATACTACTGTTTATTACAGTTATAAAATAACCTAAATACATTACCACATAATCCTAACAATCAATAAACACATAAGACCTGATATCAAGTCAAACTATTTCAGTCTGAGTTGAGTTCGGTATTATTTCGACCTCCCGATTGCCTAATCGGATAATTATTGAGCCTATTATCAGTAAGTCTCTACTTAAACGCTTCAATATTATCTTAGATAATTTATTTATTAGTAAAAATATTTTTCAATAGCTCATAATAATTTTCAAATAATTATTATCATTTATAATGATTTTTCAATCATTAATATCAGTTTAAATGATTTAAATATCACATAATTCTATTATCCTTAATATTTAATAAATTTCAAATATTAATGAAATACATATCACAATATTATAAGTTATTTATAATATCTCAAAGTATTTTTAATACCTTAATATTGTCTTTAAATAATTTTAAAACATTTAAAACTATTATTAAATAACTTCCATTAATATTAAAATACTAGTAATAGCCTGTGCCTGAAGGCACGACGTAACGAAAAATTAGATTAAAATTCAAAAAATACTTTATTACCTAAAGACTATTTGCAACTTAAAATAACTTACAATCAGACATAATAATTATCATAATTTACCACACTACCACAATAATTAATTTTCCTTTAAAAGTAGATATCCAGGAAAATTTAAAATTGTCTACAAAACTTATAATTATCAATAACAATTATCATAATTCACCACACCACCACAATAATTATTATTATTGTTATTATAATTATTATTATTATTATTATTATTATTATTATTATTATTATTATTATTGTTATTATTATTATTATTATTATTATTGTTGTTGTTGTTGTTATGATTATTATTATAATTATAATTATTAATATTAATATTATTTTATTATACTTATTATTACTTTATTACTATTATTATTATTACTATTATATTATTTATAAGACCCCAACTTTTTAATAAATAAAATCAAATTTCCTTTATTTATTATTGTGAATAATAAGGTATTAATTTGATATAATAACTTTGGTTATGGGTGAAATGTGAAAATTTTGCAAAATAAGCGAGTGGTTATAAAATATTCAGTTTGTCGGTGGAATATTCTTTCTGTTGGGGAATATTCGTACGACGACGCAGCCAATTGTGGGCCCTATAACGGATAACGGTCGAATGAAGAAAATGACAAAATTGAATAACGGTGTAGTTATTCACAATTAACTTTGTTGGAATACTTCGGTGGTTAAAGTAAAAATGTCACGCGTTGTTGAGCAAGATAGCATACGGTATTGCACTGATATTGTTGAATTATTGATCCTTACGTAAGAAGGCACTACTCAATAATTATCACGATGAATTCTTATTCAATATTTTATTTTATTGATTCAATAATTCTTTGCATTGATATTTTATATTATTGTTGTTTCAATTATCGTCATCTTTGCACGATATCTCCTTTATCGGATCGATAATTGATTATTTGGAATAATATTATTAGATAACATTATTGGCAATGTCTAAAAAGTTACATCGAGGAGAGGTTTGGTCACCTAATTAAGCGCCTTGATGAAGGAGATATCCTTATTGGAAAGCACCCTCTTTCACAGGAAGCGACTGGTCATCATAAATGTGATTACGTAATATTATTTGTGAATAATTAATAATTGATTCATATGATAAGGAAATATTTATTTTATGTGGATATAAATGATGGATTTATTTATGTGGTTATAAATGAAGGAATTAATGTTGAGGTGTTTTATTAGTATTTTGTGGGATTGGAGGTATTAAAATCAAACCCTTTGTTTTTTGAGATATATTCGGGAGTTATAAATTTTAATCCAATAGTTGGATCGTTGTAATTTTTGGATATGTTATACATATAAGTTGAGTATATGTCCACAAATTTTGAGCAGATTAAAAATGAGCGTATGATTTATTATGAATTTTAAGAGGTGGTGATTGAAAATCGGGATTATAAATCATTTTGGTGGAAAATTCTAGAATTGGTGGGCCCCACTCTTGGTTGGTGAAGAAATGTCTTTGAGATTTTTATTCAAATGTGGTGGGTGGGAATAGTAGCGGTGTAAAGCCATCAGTTGCGGAGTTAAATGCGCTTGACGTGCTAATATTTTCCTATAAATAGAGGGCTAAGTTAGAATTGAAAATCACACCAGAAACAAGTTTTCTCTCTTTCTATCTCTAGATTATTGAGTCTATTTTGTGAGTATTTAGATACTTTGTGAGTTTCTGTTAATCAGTGCAAGTTTCCTTCAGCCTTATACCGATATTCTGATCAGAAGTACTGATATTTTGAGGTAAGGGATATTATCTTCTTCTTAAATGATATTTTCTTCAATATCATTATGTTAGAAATATTGGTATGAACTTTTTATCAAATTTGGAACTTTTTTTTTTGTATTCGGGGGTTACTTATTCACGTATCTGAGACTATTCACGAATCTTGCACTATTCACCAAAAATAAAATTTTCTTCTTTTTATCCAAGTTATCTATTATGGTTACTATCTTTGATTGTATCCATGTTTTGATCATTATTTTGAATTACGCTTCAAAATTGGTTATTTGAAATATTATTGAACTTGGATAAAGCTGTAATACTAATCCTTAATATTTGATCTGTTATCTCTTTGGATTCGTTTTTTTCTTTAAAATATTTTTTCATCATCCTCGAGTCTAAATGATGATACAAATGAATATCTTTGGCTTGTAGTGAAAAGATGAATGATTACCTAATGAATATCTTTGGCCGTGTGTGCGAAGATGAATAGGTGTTGAGATGAACATGACCAATTTGGTGATACAAATGAATATCTTTGGCTGTGTAGTGCAAAGTGAATATTTGATTCAAGATGTATATTGATTGATGTTACGAGGATAAAATATTGATGATGGACTTTTAAATCTTAGAAGATAGTAGAATTCTTTTCTACTTGACTCTTCTAATGGATTAACTTTTTTCATTGCGGTTGTTGATCTAAAACTTGTTGTATATTATATTTTATCAGATTATTCCCTGTTGAAGACTAATGATAATTTGTTGTATATTATCTTAGTCATAATATTCTTTACTGGGCTAGTTGAGCTCACCATTTTGTTCCATTTTTCTTCTCAGGAGGTGAGAACATAGCAGGAATTAGTCGGGGTACGGAGTGATGGTTCTAGAAAGTTGTTTTAGTAGTCCTCACTATTTTTAAAATAGTGTATCAATAATTGTAATGAGGACTCCTTTTGAGTTTTTATACTCTCTATTTGTATTTAAACTCACAGTTTAATGAAGTTGTATTTGTTTCTGTACCATATATTTGGCGACTCAGAATAAGTGATGTATACCTATTTTGTGGGCGTCACAATTGGTATCAAAGCTTAGGGATATGTTCCCTGGCTGAGATGTGAGACAAGAACTAGGAGGGGAGAGACGAGGAATTCCTTCGCTAGTATGACCTGACTAAGATTATTTGGTATTTATTTGGTCGGTCAGAGTATAGGGATAATATGTTGCATGACTATTAACCCTTGTTTTATGGCAGTATTTAAGAATGGCAACTAAGAACGTTAATAATGGAGTGAATCAGACCGTGGAGACACCTTTGATCACTACCCAGGGGAACGTGCAATAGGAAGGCAATAATCCTCCTGTAAACAACGTTACCGAACAAATGATGAATGATGGGTTGTTTAGAAGCTTTTTGTAGTTCATGCAAAACTAGACGAGGGAGACTCGTGCACAAAATATGGGTGGAAATGCTAGCAATGCGCAGCTTGTCACAGCCAAGCAGTTCAAAGAGTTGGGACCACGAATTTTAAGAAAGCGGATCCGATCATGGCGGAAGCGTGGGTCAAACAAATTACCAAGATATTCGATGTCTTGGGATGCGGAGGAACAGAAGGTTCCATTCGCCACCTTTATGTTCGCGGTGAGGTAGACTCTTGGTGGGAGTCGTGAAGCATACCCAAATACCGCTTTTCGGTATGTCTTGGGAAGCGTTTGAAACTATTCAATAACAAGTATTTTCACGAAAGTATTCGGCATATGAAGGAGGTGGAGTTTATCGACTAGAACAAACAACACGACGATGTCCCAAAGACGAGGCAAAGTTTGCGAGTTATCCGGTTTGCACCTCATTTGGTCAAAATGAGGAGCGAATGACGAGGATGTTTCGAGAGGTCTAAAGCGAGATTCGACAATATCTTATCTCTCATAAATTTTTTTTATATTCAGATGTTGTAAACAGGGCTCAATTATTAGAGCGAGATAATGAGTATGTTCAACCGAGGGAACACAACCAGGGTCATACCGGTGGCAGCGGTCATCGGAGCAATGACAACCAGAGGGAAGAAAAGCATTCGGACAAAAGCGGTAACCACTCTGGTGGTAATCGTGGCCGTGATAATAGAAGGAGCGAGTCGGGAGGAGATTTCAAAAGGAGAAGGTACAACAATGATAGCGTAAAGACGTCAGCACCAACATCAACTGTTTCTAGGGGACGAGAACGACCACCGGTCATATGTTACAAATACGGGAAAGAGGGACATATCAGCCCAAACTGCCCACAACAATCCAAGGTGTGTTATAACTATGGAAAGGAAGGTCATATAGCTAGAGATTGTCTAGTTGCGAAACCAAGTTCAACAGGGATGGTGAATCCAAAGGCTGTCCTGGACAAGTTAAAGTCGATGGATCCTAGAAGGGCGTTTGTCGTGACTGCCCAAAACGCGAGGAACCCAAACGAGGTGATCACGAGTAAGCTAATCATAAACTCTTGCGAAGTTTATACCTTATTTGATACCGGTTCTACCCATTCTTTTATCTCTCCTGCTTGTGCTCAACGTTTAAACTTGACTCCGGAGAAATTAGACTTTGACTTATCTGTTGAGACTTCGTTAGGAGAAACTTTCGTTACATCTACTATTTTTAAATCTTGCATGATTCAAGTCGGTACCATCACATTACCTGCCGACCTTATTTCGTTGAAAATTCTTGCATTTGATGTGATTTTGGGGATTGATTGGTTAACCACGCATCATGCTAAAATTGTTTTCGTAAGGTTGTTAGTTTTCATATTCCTAACCAACCTATTATGCGAATTCAAACAACCAAACCACTAAAATTAGTTACTGTCATATCAAGCCATAAAGCTATTCGTTTATTGAAAAACGGATGTCAAGCTTTCCTAGCCCATGTCACGGACTTGAACAAAAACACGTCAGATTTGAATACTATTTCTATTGTTAGTGAATTTCCTGATGTATTTCCTGAAGAACTTCCCGGTCTACCCCCAGAACGTGAAGTTAAATTCTTTATTGACCTTGAACCTAGTAGAAAGCCCATTTCTAAAACCCCATATCGAATGGCTCCTATTGAACTTCAGGAGTTAAAGGTCCAACTATAGGAGTTGTTGGACATCGATTTTATTCGTCCTAGTACATCTCCTTGGGGTGCTCCTGTGTTATTCGTAAAGAAGAAAGACAGGAGTATGCGACTTTGTATTGACTACCGAGAGTTGAACTATGTCACTATCAAGAATAGGTATCCGCTACCTCGCATTGATGACCTGTTTGACCTGTTGCAAGGAGCACAATTCTTTTCAAAGATCGATCTTCGTTTTGGATATCATCAGCTGAAGATTAAAACTGAGGATATTCTAAAGACTGCCTTCAGAACTCGGTACGTGCATTATGAATTCTTAGTAATGTCTTTTGGATTGACTAATGCTCCTGATGCTTTCATGGATATGATGAACCGTGTGTTTAAAGAATACTTGGATCAGTTCGTTGTTGTCTTTATTGATGACATCCTCATCTATTCCAAAAGCAATGAAGATCATGAGCACCATTTGAAGCTGGTACTGCAAAGGCTTCGTGATAACAAGTTGTATGCCAAGTTGAAAAAATACGATATCTGGCTTGAGGAAGTAGCATTCCTTGGACACGTGGTGTCAAAACATGGAGTATTTGTCGACCCGACGAATATGAAGAAATACAAAGTTGGGAGCAACTAAAGTCGATGACCGAAGTACGTAGCTTTCTGGGCTTAGCTGGTTATTATCGGAGATTCGTGGAAGGATTTTCTCGAATCGCTACTCCGTTAACTCAGCTAACTCGTAAAGATATAAAATTCGGTTGGAGCGAGGATTGTGAGAAGAGTTTTCAAGAACTCAAGAGAAGACTCATTTCGGCACCTGTTCTGACAATACCATCTGGTTCGGATGGATTTGTTATCTACAGCGATGCTTCAGGCAAAGGGTTAGGATGTGTTCTCATGAAATATGGGAAAGTCATAGTCTATGCCTCTCGACAACTCAAAGAATATGAGAGGAATTATCCTACTCATGATTTGGAGTTGGAAGCAATCGTTTTTGCGTTAAAGATTTGGAGACACTACCTGTATGGGGAGAAAGTGGAGATCTATACAGATCATAAAAGCCTCAAATATTTCTTCACCCAAAAGGAACTCAACATGCGGCAATGACATTGACTTGAGCTGTTGAAAGATTACTATCACACCATCCCATATCATCCTGGAAAAGAAAACGTGGTAGTTGACGCATTAAGTAGAAGATCATATGCGGGTACGAGTGCAATGTTGTTAACACAAAGGTCCATTTTGTATGACTTGCAAAGGATTGAGATAGAGATGATGGCTCCAAGTACCCACGTTATGATATCAAACATGCAAGTAGAACCGACTTTAATCGATAAAGTTAAAGCTGCTCAAGCTACGGACATAAAGCTGATGCGTATGTAGAAGAAAGTGCAAGAAGGTGCTATTCCTGAAGCAAGAATCGATGAAGAAGGAATACTTTGAGTCAACTCTAGACTTTGTGTTCCTAACGATTCTGACTTGAAGCATAGAATCCTGATGGAGGCATACAACACACCGTTTGCAATCTATCCTGGGAGTACCAAAATGTATCATGATCTTCGACATACATTTTGGTAGAGCAATATGAAAAGAGAGATCGCGGAGTTTATCTCGAGGTGTTTAACTTGTCAACGTGTAAAGGTGGAGCATCAAATGCCAAAGGGTCCATTACAACCACTTGAGATTTCGAAATGGAAGTGGGAACACATTACTATAGATTTCGTTACGGGTCTTCCCAAGGTTTCTCAAGGCATAGATGCAATTTGGGTTATTGTTGATAGATTAACCAAGTCAGCCCATTTCTTGCCCATACGTGAGACTTATTCCCTTGAACGTCTTGCTAGTATGTACGTGAACGAGAATGTGAGATTGTACGGCATGCCAGTATCCATAGTTTCGGATCGTGACCCAAGATTCACTTCACGATTTTGGGTTAACTTATAGAAAGCTATGGGCACGGATTTACGATTCAGTTCGGCATACCATCCTCAAACGGACGGACAATCAGAGAGGACTATTCAAACTCTTGAAGATCTATTAAGACTCTATGTCCTAGATCTCAAAGGGAGTTGGGATAAGTACCTACCATTGGTGGAATTCTCCTACAACAATAGTTATCAGGCGAGCATAGGTGTGGCTCCATTCGAGGCGTTGTATGGAAGAAAATGTCATTCTCTACTATGCTGGGACGAGGTGGGTGAAGCAACATTGTTGGGACCAGAGTTGGTACGCATGACTACAGAGAAGATCCAAACGATTCGACAACGTATACAAATGGCACAAGATCGACAAAAGAGTTATGCGGATCTTCATCGGAAGGATGTAGAATTTAATATTGGGGATCATGTATTGTTACGTGCTGCACCATGGAAGGGAGTTATAAGATTTGGGAAGAGAGGAAAGCTCAATCCAAGATTTGTTGGTCCATTTGAGATTCTTGACCGAATAGGAAATGTGGCCTATAGACTCGCATTACCTCCAAGTATGTCTCGTGTTCATAATGTTTTTCACATATCTATGCTTCGTAAATATGTTAAAGACCCGAACCACATTATTGAGTTAGAACCAGACGAGATAGCTGAAGATTTAACGTACGAGGAGGTACAGTTAAGATCTTGGATAGGAAAGTGCATGTCCTACGCACGAAGGTTATACCACAAGTTAAGGTTTTGTGGAGAAACCATGTTATTGAAGAAATGAAAGTGAGGTATCCTCACCTTTTCGAAACACCAGGTACGTACGTCAATTTTGAGGACGAAATTTCATAAGGAGGGGAGGTTGTAAGACCCCAACTTTTTAATGAATAAAATCAAATTTCCTTTATTTATTATTGTGAATAATAAGGTATTAATTTGATATAATAACTTTGGTTATGGGTGAAATGTGAAAATTTTGCAAAATAAGCAAGTGGTTATAAAATATTCATTTTGTCGGTGGAATATTCTTTCTGTCGGGGAATATTATTATTTACGGCAAAGCAGACAATTGTGGGCCCCATAATGGATAACGGTCGAATGAAGAATACGACAAAATTAAATAACTTGGCGTAGTTGTTACCATTAACCTTTGTTGGAATACCCGGTGGTTAAAGTAAAGTGTACGCGTTGTTGCACGAGAGCATCTGGTATTGCAGTAGTATTGTTGAATTATTGATCCTTACGTGAAGGCACTACTCGATAATTGTCACAGTGAATTCTTATTCAATATTTTATTTTATTGATTCAATAATTCTTTGCATTGATATTTTATATTATTATTGTTTCAATTATCGTCATCGCTTGCATATCTCCTTTATCGGATCGATAATTCATATTATTTGGAATAATATTATTAGATAACATTATTGGCAATGTCTAAAAAGTTACATCGAGGAGAGGTTTGGTCACCTAATTGCATGCCTTGATGAGGAGATATCCTTATTGGAAAGCCCCCTCTTTCACGGGAAGCGACTGGTTGTCATAAATGTGATTCTGTAATATTATTTGTGAATAATTAATCATTGATTCATATGATAAGGAAATATTTATTTTATGTGGATATAAATGATGGATTTATTTATGTGGTTATAAATGAAGAAATTAATGTTGAGGTGTTTTATTAGTATTTTGTCGGATTGGAGGTATTAAAAATCAAACCACTATTTTTTGAGATATATTGCAAGAGTTATAAATTTGAATCCGACCGTTGGATCGTTGTAAATTTTGGATATGTTATACATATAAGTTGAGTATATGTCCACAAATTTTGAACCGGTAAAAATGAGCGTATGATTTGTTATGAATTTTAAGAGGTGGCTGATTCGGAAATCAGGTTATAAATCATTTTGGTGGAAAATTCTAGAATTGGTGGGCCCCACTCTTGGTTGGTGAAGAAATGTCTTTGAGATTTTTATTCAAATGTGGTGGGTGGGAATAGTAGCGAGAGTAAAGCCATCGAGGTTGTAGAGTTAAGTCCGCTTGGCGTCTTTAACATTTTCCTATAAATAGGGCTAAGTTAGAATTGAAAATCACACCGTAAACAAGTTTTCTCTTTTCTCTCTATATTATTGAGTGTATTTTATGAGTATTTAGATACTTTGTGAGTTTACATTAATTAATCGATTGCAAGTTTCCTTGACTTTTATACCGATATTAGATCAAAATCTTGATATTTTGAGGTAAGGGATATTATCTTCTTCTTAAATGATATTTTCTTCAATATCATTATGTCGAAATATTGGTATGAACTTTTTATCAAATTTGGAACTTTTTGTGTCGGGGTTACTATTCACGTATATGGCACTATTCACGTATATGACACTATTCACGAATACGACACTATTCACCGAAAATGAAATTTTCTTCTTTTTGTCCAAGTTGTCTATTATGGTTACTATCTTTGATTGTATCCATGTTTTGATCATTATTTTTGAATTCTGCTTCAAAATTGGTTATTTCGGAATATTATTGAACTTGGATAAACTGTAATACTAATCCTTAATATTTGATCTGTTATCTCACTGGATTCATTTTTTTTAAAATATTTTTCATCATCCTCAGTCCTAAATGATGATACAAATGAATATCTTTGGCGTGTAGTGCAAAGATGAATGATTACCTAATAAATATCTTTGGCCCGTTGTGCAAAGATGAACAGGTGTTGAGATGAACATGACCAACTGGTGATACAAATGAATATCTTTGGCCTGTAGTGCAAAGATGAATATTTGATTCAAGATGTATATTGATTGATGTTACAGGGATAAAATATTGATGATGGACTTTTAAATCTTAGAAGATAGTAGAATTCTTTCTCTACTTGACTCTTCTAATGGATTGCTATTTTCCGCTGCAGTTGTTGATCTAAAACTTGTTGTATATTATATTTTATCAGATTATTCCCTGTTGAAGACTAATGATAATTTGTTGTATATTATCTTAGTCATAATATTCTTTACTGGGCTATTTGAGCTCACCCTTTTGTTCCATTTTTTCTTCTCGGGAGGTGAGAACATAGCGAGAACTAGTCGTAGAGTGCGGAGTGATGGTTCTAGAAAGTTGTTTTAGCAGTCCTCACTATTTTTAAAATAGTGTATCAATAATTGTAATGAGGACTCCTTTTGAGTTTTTATACTCTCTATTTTTATTTAAACTCACAGTTTAATGAAGTTGTATTTGTTTCTGTACCATATATTTGGCGACTTAGAATAAGTGATGTATACCTATTTTGGGGGCGTGACAGTTGGTATCAAAGCTTAGGGATATGATCCCTGGCTGAGATGTGAGACTAGAACTAGGAGGGGAGAGACGAGGAATTCCTTCGCTAGTATGACCTGACTAAGTTTATTTTGTATTTATTTGGTCGGTCAGAGTATAGGGATAATATGTTGCATGACTATTAACCCTTATTTTATGGCAGTATTTAAGAATGGCAGCTGAGAACGTTAATAATGGAGTGAATCAGACCGTGGAGACACCTTTGATCACTACCCAGGGGAACGTGCAATAGGAAGGCAATAATCCTCCTGTAAATAACGTTACCGAACAAATGATGAATGATGGGATGTTTAGAAGCTTTTTGCAGTTCATGCAAAACCAGATGAGAGAGACTCGTGCACAAAATACGGGTGGAAATGCTAGCAATGTGCAGCTTGTCACAGCCAAGCAGTTCAAAGAGTTGGGACCACCAGAATTTAAGGGAAAGCCGGATCCGATCATGGCGGAAACGTGGGTCAAATAAATTACCAAGGTATTCGATGTCTTGGGATATATGGGGGAACAGAAGGTTCCATTCGCCACCTTTATGTTCTGCTATGAGGCAGACTACTGGTGGGAGTCTGTGAAGTGTACCCAGTCAGCCGCACTCAGTATATCTTGGAAAACGTTTCAAAAACTATTCAATGACAAGTACTTTCCTGAAAGTATTCGTCATATAAAGGAGGTGGAGTTTATCAGACTGGAACAAAACAACATGACGATGTCCCAGTATGAGGCGAAGTTTGCAGAGTTATCTAGGTTTGCACCTCATTTGGTCGAAAATGAGGAACGAATGACGAGGATGTTTTTGAGAGGTCTAAAGCCTGAGATTCGACAATATCTAGTACTCTTCTTCTTAAGGTAAGGGATATTATTTGTTGTACTTGTAAGGGGTATTATTTCTTTTGTATTCATGAAGAGAACTTCTGTTATTCCATTATTTATTATTCAATTGGAATAACCTATATACGCGGGCTACCCTATACTTGGTGAAATTCTTCTGTTATTCCATTCTTTATTATTCTGTTGGAATATCCATCATGCATGCGTTTCTATTTGGACTGGTTCGATCTTTATTATTCGTTGGAATATCATATGCATGCGTTTTTACGCCGAACTAGGTTCCGTCTTTACTATTCTACCGGAATATCCTGTCTGTGCATTTTACACCGGACCTGGTTCTGTATTTATTATTCTGTTAGGAATAACCTATCTGTGCGGTCTCTATTGCATGCATGGTGAATTCTTCTGTTATTCCACTTTTTATTATTTTGTTGGAATAACCTGTCTATGTAGATTACCACATGCATGGTGAACGATTCGTTGTATTTCATTCCTTGTTAAATTGTGAAAATGATCTGTTTACGTGGATTATGATGAAAGTCATAATAAAAGCATTGGACTAATGAAAATCATGGGTATGTGTGGTATTAGTAAGTGTTATGATGATTTATGTTGGTTATTATGTGAAAACATGAAAGTTTCTTAGAAATCATAAAGGGTTGAAAAATCAGATTTTGGTGAAAATGGAACATGAAATTCAATTGACCATATCTCCTATTATATTTCGAATTTTTGAGTGTGGTCAAGTTCAAGAGTTAGGTCTATGAGTTTTGTAACTTATCCAAGTGAAATCACTGGAAAAGGTGTTGTAGAATTTTGTGTGGACTGATTTTAGCAAAGTATGAAAAACTGCAAAATATAAAAAAGACCGCTGTCACGATTTTAAAAGGTCTGTTTTGGCCACTTAATTTGTGAGAAAAATTCAGGCCTTTTGGGACATGAAAGTATATGGTATAAAGTACCTCCTGTCCAAAAATGAGCTCATTCTGACTTAAAATGAGCAAGTTATGACCATTTCAATATTTAGGTTTTTCCGATGAAAAATGCTATAACCGGAGTTCTATAACTCCGATGACAATGAAATTTAAACTGGAAGCTCACGTTAACATGTGTAAGTTCCTGCCAAGATTTGGGAAATTTTGGAGTTAACCATGAGGTAGCTAATTTCTTAAGAAATTAATTAGAAATTGATTTTTGAAAAATAGTAAATGAATTTTAAAAATGTCAATAAAAATATATGTTCAATATGGGACTATATTATGCTAAATCCCAGAAAATAATAATTTTTGGGACTGATTTGGTATTTTTCATGAAAAATAGTTTAGCTACGAACATATGAGTTAAATATGTTATGTGGAGTTGAAGAATTGGTAAATAGGATTTTATGGCTTGAAAATCCTATATAAGGTATATGCTGATTTTTGATGAGTAATTTGATTATTGGTGATGAAATCTTATGAGTATGGCATTTAGAATGATTAAATGCATTATTTGGAAAAATGTAAACAATTAAATTAAATTATTTATAAGTTTAAGAAGTGATTAAAATATTGTTATAATATTAACAATATTAGATTATGATTTTATTAAGTGATTGACAATGTTTGGATAAATTTAAAGTCTTTAATATTTATCTTGATTTAGTTTGACTAATGCTTATATTATTGTCATCATCCTCATGCTTATATTATGATGAAAGTCATCTATGGCATGTAGTGCATAGATGGACTTGGTATGATAATGACCAGGGATTATTCGGTATAATCATAACCGTAATGTTACAAATAATGTGAAAAAAGACCTCATTGGCTCGTAGTGCATTGATGGACAGTTTTTGGTATGATTATGGCTATGAATTCTCTTTGGCCGTAGTGCAAAGATGAATTATTTTATGGCATGATCAGGACCATTGATGAAAAGACGATTATCTTTGGCCGTAGTGCATGGATAATTCGTGGTCGTGATACTAAAGAATATCCTTGGTCTGTAGTGCATGGATGATTCGATGATGTGGATTAATTATTGAGCTGAGTATCAGCAATGAAATATTAATTCATGGATGTGATAATAATGAATATCTTTGGTCGTAGTGCAAAGATGATTTAATGATTAAGAGCAGGAATTGTGATTTGGTATAACCATGATTTTTGATGTTTCAGGTGAAGACAGGTGATGAAAATTATCTTCGTCCTGGGTGCGAAAAAGAATTCAGAATCACAATTATGATTATTAGTTATTCATATGATTGTGGACAGGAATTGTTGATTGATGTTACAGGGATAAAACATTATTGGTGGACTTTTAACATGGAGAAGAAAATAGACACGATGGTTTATTTGACTCTTCTAATGGATCGCTTCGTTCCTATGCAACTATAGTTGAAAAGTTTTATCATCTACCATATGTTCTAAATCTACGATTTATTATTGATGAAAGCTATTGATAATTTAATTATCTTTAGTCATGATATTCTTTCTTTGGGCTAGTTGTGCTCACCCTTTTCGCTTCACAATTCCTTTCGTGTAATAAGAGTGTTGCTTAGTAAGAGTGTTCTTGGGGTCGAGTGGGGATAATAGGGGAATAGAACAGTGGTCTCTAGCTGTGGAGGTTCTCCCTAAACAGTATAGAAAAGTGTGTTGTATTCTATACATCATTTAGTAGTTATATTTTATGAATCAAATAGGGTGAGGCGAACCTAACTTTGGAAGGGTGTTTTGCCACTATCATACAAGATGTCTAATGACATATAACCTCGTGTTCTCATAAGACATGGTTGTGCACATCGACTTGCTGAATATATCTACGAGCACTACCTGTAAGATCTTGGAGTTTATTTGAAACATAATTTTCACTTGGAGACAACGGAGATATTTATATGTCAAGAGAAGACTCACCATTGGAAAGAAGATGATAGTAATCTTCTTATTTTTCTTTGGGGACTTTTGGGTCAACCAAGGATAATTCTGTGGACATATGATATCTATCATAACCTAGACGCATGGCCTCCCATGTACGAAGGTTTCCTTGAGCACTTCCCAAAGATTTTAATTTCTAAAATAGTTTTTAACTATACTTTTATGTAAAGTATCATTGTAAGGTTGTGGTCGAGGTACCATGAGAGTTACATACATTTGTATTAAAACTCATAGTTAACTGTGGTCGTATTCTATACGACAGCTCAACAGTTGTATAAATGAAGTTGTATTTAAATTTTGTACCATGTATTTGGCGACTCAAGATGGGTGATGTATACCTATTTTAGGGGCGTCACAGTTGGTATCAGAGCTTAGGGATATGGTCGCTGGCAGAGATAAGAGTCTAGAACTAGGAGGGGAGAGACAAGTTATATACTTCGCTAGTGTGTGACTTACCTAAGCTGAAATTGTTTACTTGTTGACAAATTATGATATGTCAATTAACCTTTATTTTGAAGATATATTTTAGAATGATATCTGAAATACATGAGATGAGCAATGGAAAAATCACGATACATAGGATATAACCGGGAAGGTACAATATGAAAAGAAAGCAATGTATTCTCATCTCTTGAATATCAGTGCACGCACGTAAATTTTGAGGCAAATTTTTCATAAGGAGGGTGATTGTGAGACCACGAATTTTATGAAATAAAAGTATTCAATTTTTCTATTTTGGTAAATAGTTAAATTGATAAAAGTTTAAAGTTAAGGGTAATATGTGAATTTTTTTTTGCAAAGTAAGCAAGTTGATATAAAATATTCGTTGTGTCGGGGAATATTCGATTTGTCGGGGAATATACGTACGACGCTACAATCATTGGTGGACCCCACAACGGAATTATTGTCGGATTGAGAAAACGATAAAAATATTTTTATGAAAATAATAAATGGAAGTTTTACCATTAACTATTGAAAATACCGGTGTTAAAAAAAATACGATGTCTGGCGCGTGGTTGTATAGTAGCATATGGTATTAATTATTGATGCTTACGTAATAAGTCACTCAGTTTTATTTTATTTAGTATTATTAATGTAATAAAACAGAAAAGCTTTTTATATAAAACATAATACTTTTATAAAGTTATCTGTTTTATTAGACAATAATTAGAATATATTATATTTTATTATGCATAGTGCCTGCATAGTGTTTGCATAGTAAAATCTTTTATAAAGTTATTCATTTTATTAGATTATAAATAGAATATATTATATTTTATTTAAAAGATTTTGCTTTAAATGTGGACCGTCAGATTAAAGTAAATCAATCTGGACCGTTCATGAGTTAGTTACTATACAGTCCATTTTTCTATAAATAGAAGCTCATTCCTTCAATATTTCTTACGAATTCACTGAAACTCTAGAGAGATAAACTATAGAGAGAAAGAAGAAAAGTATTCTGCTACTTCACTACTTATATATCTAGTACTCTTCTTCTTAAGGTAAGGGATATTATTTGTTGTACTTGTAAGGGGTAATATTTCTTTTGTATTCATGAAGAGAACTTCTGTTATTCCATTGTTTATTATTACATTGGAATAACTTTTGTATACGTGAGCTACCTATACTTGGTGAAATTCTTACGTTATTCCATTCTTTATTATTACATTTGAATATCACATGCATGCGTTTTCTTCACGGATGGTTTCGATCTTTATTATTCATTTGGAATATCACATGCATGTGTTTCTGTGGGACTGGTTCCGCTCTTCTTTACTATTTCTTTGGAATATCCACATGCATGCGTTTCTGTACGGACACTGTTCCGTATTTATTATTACATTGGGAATAACACGTATGCGTGCGGTCTCTATTGCATGCATGGTGAATCCTTACGTTATTCCATTCTTTATTATTACATTGGAATAACTGCATACATGTAGATTACCACATGCATGGTGAACGATCCATTGTATTTCATTCCTTGTTAAATTGTGGAAATGATCTGTTTACGTGGATTATGATGAAAGTCATAATAAAAGTATTGGACTAATGAAAATCATGGGTATGTGTGGTATTAGTAAGTGTTGTGATGAGTTATGTTGGTTATTATGTGAAAACATGAAAGTTTCTTAGAAATCACAAAGGGTTGAAAAATCAGATTTTGGTGAAAATGGAATATGAAATTCAATTGACCATATCTCTTATTATATTGTGAATTTTTGAGTGTGGTCAAGTTCTAGAGTTAGGTGTATGAGTTTTGTAACTTATCCAAGTGGAATCACTGGAAAAGGTGTTGTAGAATTTTGTGTGGACTGATTTTAGCAAAGTACAAAAAACTGCAAAATATGAAAAAAGTGCTCGCTTACGATTTTAAATAAATTTGTTTGGCCACTTAATTTGTGAAAAAAATTCACGCCTCTTGGGAAATGAAAGTATATGGTTTAAAGTACCTCCTGTCAAAAAATGAGCTCATTCCGACTTAAAATGAGCAAGTTATGACCATTTCAATATTTAGGTTTTTTCGATGAAAAACGCTATAACCGGAGTTCTATAACTCCGATGACCATGAAATTTAAACTGGAAGCTCACGTTAACATGTGTAAGATGCTGACAAGATTTGGAAAATTCTGGAGTTAACCGCGAGGTAGCTAATTTCTTAAGGAATTAATTAGAAATTGATTTTTGAAAAATAGTAAATGAATTTTAAAAATGTCAAGAAAAATATATGTTCAATATGGTACTATATTATGCTAAATCCAAGAAAATAATAATTTTTGGGACTGATTTGGTATTTTTCATGAAATAATTTAGCTAAGAACATATGAGTTAAATATGTTATGTGGAGTTGATGAATTGGTAAATATGATTTTATGGCTTGAAAATCCTATATATGGTATATGCAGATTTTTGATGAGTAATTTGATTATTGGTGATGAAATCTTATGAGTATGGCATTTAGAATGATTAAATGCATTATTTGGAAAAATGTAAACAATTAAATTAAATTGTTTATAAGTTTAAGAAGTGATTAAAATATTGTTATAATATTAACAATATTAGATTATGATTTTATTAAGTGATTGATAATGTTTGGATAAATTTAAAGTCTTTAATATTTATCTTGATTTAGTTGACTAACTGCTTATATTATTGTCATCATCCTCATGCTTTATATTATGATGAAAGTCATCGTGGCATGTAGTGCATAGATGGACTTGGTATGATTATGACGAGGATTATTCGATATAATCATAGTAGTAATGTTACAAATGATGTGGAAAAAGTCCTCGTTGGCCCGTAGTGCATTGATGGGACGATTTTTTTTGGTATGATTATGGCTATGGATTCTCTTTGGCCGTAGTGCAAAGATGAATTATTTTATGGCATGATCAGGACCGTTGATGAAAACACGATTATCTTTGGCCGTAGTGCATGGATAATTCGTGGTCGTGATACTAAAGAATATCCTTGGCCTGTTGTGCATGGATGATTCGATGACGTGGATTAATTATTGAGCTGAGTCTCAGCAATGAAATATTAATTCATGGATGTGATAATAATGAATATCTTTGGTCGTAGTGCAAAGATGATTTAATGATTACGAGCAGGAATTGTGATTTGGTATAACCATGATTTTTGATGTTTCAGGTGAAGACAGGTGATGAAAATTATCTTCGTCCTGGGTGCGAAAAGGAATTCAGAATCACAATTATGATTATGAGTTATTCATATGATTGTGGACATGAATTGTTGATTGATGTTACAGGGATAAAACATTATTGGCGGACTTTTAACATGGAGAAGATAATAGACCTGATGGTCTATTTGACTCTTCTAATGGATTATTCGTTCCGCTGCAACTATGGTTGAAAAGTTTTATCATCTACCATATGTTCTAAATCTCTGATTTATTATTGATGGAAGCTATTGATAATTTAATTATCTTTAGTCATGATATTCTTTACTGGGCTAATTGTTCTCACCCTTTCTACTTCACAATTCCTTTAAGGTAATAAGAGTGTTGCCGTAAGAGTGTTGTCGGGTCGAGTGGGGATAATATGGGAATAGAACGGTGGTCTCTAGCTGTGGAGGTTCTCCCTAAACAGTATAGAAAAGTGTGTTGTATTCAATATATAATTTAGTAGTTATATTTGGTGAATCAAATAGGGTGAGGCAAACCCAACTTTGGAAGGGTGTTTTGCCACTATCATACAAGATGTCTAATGACATACAACCTCGTGTTCTCAAAAGACATGGTTGTGCACATCCACTTCTTTGAATATATCTCTGAGCACTACACAGTATGATCTTGGAGTTTATTTGAAACATAATTTTCACTTGGAGACAACGGAGATATTTATATGTCAAGAGAAGACTCACCATTGGAAAGAAGATGATAGTAATCTTCTTATTTTTCTTTGGGGACTTTTGGGTGAACCAAGGATAATTCTGTGGACATATGATATCTATCATAACCTAGACGCATGGCCTCCCATGTACGAAGGTTTTCTTGAGCACTTCCCAAAGATTTTAATTTCTAAAACAGTTTTTAACTATACTTTTATTTAAAGTATCATTGTAAGGTTGTGGTCGAGGTACCATGAGAGTTACATACATTTGTATTAAAACTTATAGTTAACTGTGGTCGTATTCTATACGACAGCTCAACAGTTGTATAAATGAAGTTGTATTTGAATTTTGTACCATGTATTTGGCGACTCAAGATGGGTGATGTATACCTATTTTAGGGACGTCACAGATTTTGTGTGTGAACATGAGAGAGTAGGGTGTATAAGTGAATTTGATTTGGGCGGGGAGAAATATGAGCTTTTAGATTAAGTTGGAAAAATTAAGTTAGAATGAATCTGAACCGTTCTTGTGCTTTGTCAAATGAAAGATTCAAAATGAGTTCTGTTTTATTATATAGATTAATGATTTCATGACAAAATATTAAAAGTTATATTTTATAACTTAAAACATTTTTAAATCCTTTAAATCATTTTTATATTATTTTTAAAACATTAAAACTATTTTCCCATAATTTATTTAATACAATTATTAAATAAATTATTATCATTAATATTAATTATTAATTAAATTCATCCCAAAATATTAAAAGTCATTCAAAATAATTTAAAATATTTTCTAGCACTTTAATATAATTTCAAATGATTTTTAAAATATTAAAATCATTTTTAAGTAATTTATTTACTATAATTATTAAATAATTAAATATCATTAATATTCAAATAAATTAAATATTAATGGAATATATCCCAAATTATTAAAAATTATTTTTTATGCCTTAAAATAATTTTTACAAATTAATTATGAATTTTTAATAATTGTTTTCCATTTTATTCTAATTATTTAAATTAAATAATTAATTTTTATAAAAACTGTCGCTATAGGTGTTCTTGAGCCTTCAAGAACATTCATACTCATGTATCAGGGTACCTACTTTGACCACATTTAATTCTATGTTCAATATGATTTCTGGGCATGCAAAGGTGTTAGTGATGTAGTATTGATGTAATACTACAAGCACAAACAAATTTCAGGGCCAAACTACAACACATCAGTAAGTTATAAGTCATCAAAAAGCTTGTCAGAGCTGTTCTTCATTTTCTGGGTTGCCCAGAAAATAAGAACAATGCAAGGGTTCATTTTTGGATATTAATAACTTGAATTCTGAGCTTACTATAAGTGTTAAAATGTAACACTTATGTAGTAGGTATGTCAAGGTACAAAAGTAATGCACTTTTGTAGCTTAACAACATCACAACTGAAAGATCTAGGCCGGTCAAAGTAGTGTCAGAAACTGTTCTTGAAGATTCTGGGTTTTCCAGAAATCTTTCCCAGGCAGTTGGTCAACCCAGTTTTGACCATCATTATCTTTGATTCTATTCATGATTTTGGTATTCTATTGTAATGGTTGTGTAGTATATATGTCAGTCTACAAAACCTATACAGTTATATGGCCTAACTACTTAACAACATTAAGATTCAAGCCTTGCAAAACCTTGTCAGACAGTTTCTGGGTTACCCAGATTTCCAGATTCTGTGACTGGTCAACCATGTTTGACCATGAATAACTTGTGATCTATAACTGATATGAACTTGATTCCACTTCCAGTGTACTGTCCTCAAGGCATAGAATATCAATGATACACTTAGCCATCCTAACAATTAACACACAAAGATCTATGGCCTCTAACATTAGGCTGTCAGGCCATATTTTTAGGGTTCATAGTCAGTTTCTAAAATCCTATTTTCATACACTTAGATATTATGGATCCATGATGTAACCTCATAGATCACTAAACAATATCTTATAACACTAATCTAAACAACAAATCACATCATTAACAGAAATCATAAGGATTTAGATATAGCTAGGGTTTATACCCTTAATGTTCAAAACTTGCTTTCTGTTCTTGGATTCTAATCTTAGCTTGCTATGAAGTTATCATGGCTTAACTTTTAACTTAGTTCACTCCCAAACTTTGAAAATTGGAGAGAGAGAAAATGTTGACTAAGTTAGAAAATAAAGTGATAACTCGGAACGAGGTCGTTCCAAAGCCATTCTCTTCCTTATCTTACGTACTTCAATACCCCTCAGACAGAACTTCGTTCTAAATCCGTTAACGTGCCATTCGATTGACTTAAATCTTCACCCTTCGTTCATTTTTACGCTTTTAACGTTCTTTACTAGTTCGTCTGTACTTCGTTCATCTGAACTTGAAACTCGTTCGTTCTTGAGTCCATGACTCACGTTTTCTACGTTTTCTTACATTCTTATGAAACCCTACACGTTTAGGTTCATTTACTAACTTTCTAATTCTCGTTCATCTTTTACGAAATTTCGCTATAATTTCGTTATAGCTAAGTTTTAATCCGTTCCTCATGAACGTTTCTGTAAGACCCCAACTTTTATAAATAAAGATGAATTTTCTATAAATATCATTTTTGAATATTATGGAATGAATTTGATATAATGTTATAGTTGTGGGTAATATTTATAAATTTTGAAAAGTACGCAAGTTGTTATATAATATTCGATTGGTCGGAGAATATTCGTTTTAACGAGGGGAATATTCGTATACAAGCACAATAATTGGTGGACCCCTACAATGTAATTATTGTCGGATTGAGGAAGCGACAAAAATACTTTATGAAAATAACGGCGGAAGTTTTACCGTTAGCTGTTGAAAACACGGTGTTAAAAAGTACGATGTCTGGCGTAGTTGCACGATAGTACACGGTATTGATTATTGATGCTTACATGAGAAGTCACTCGGTTTTGTTCAATTATTATTACGATAATTCTTTGCATAGTATCTCACGTTATTTGATTCAATTATTGTCAATATTTTATAATCAATAATTGAGATGACAAAGTTATTAATATTATTAGTTGCAATATTAACGATGTCTAGAAGTTCTGTCAAGGAGAGATTTGGTCACCTAATTACGCGCCAATGGGGAGAAATCCTTATTGGAAAGCCCCCTCTTTCAGGAGACGACACAGTCGATTAATATTGTGAATTATAATAATGATGATGAGTTTTGTTTTATAGTATTATTAATGTAATAAAACAGAAAACTTTTTATATAAAACAGAATACTTTTATAAAGTTATCCGTTTTATTAGACTATAAATAGAATATATAATATTCTATTATGCATAGTGTTTTGTATAGTAAAATCTTTTTATATAAATCGAGAATACTTTTATAAAGTTATTTGTTTTATTAGACAATAATTAGAATATATTATATTTTATTATGCATAGTGTTGCATATAGTACTGTGATAGTGTTTTGCATAGTAAAATCTTTTTATATAAAACAAAATACTTTTTTTATAAAGTTATTTTTTATTAGATTTTAAATAATATATATATATATATATATATATATATATAGAATATATTATATTTTATTGCATAGTGCAAACATAGTATCCTTTCTATTTTCCTATAAATAGGATGTTTAGTTAGAATTGAAAACCACACCGTAAGTTCGGAGAATTCTTACATAATCTTGGCGTATTTCTTTAGAGTTTTAAGAAGCTTTGAGCGTAGTGTAAGTTTTCTTCAAGAATATTCTCGCTTCTACCGATTCGGAATACTATTCTTTTACGGTAAGGGATATTATTTGTTGTACTCGTAAAGGAGTATTCTTTTTTCTTATTCATGAAGAGAACTTACATTATTAAATTCTTTATTATACATTGGAATAACTTGTATCATGAGCTACCCTATACTTGGTAAAATTCTTACGTTATTCCATTTTTATTATTTTGTTGGAACATCCCATCTGCGCTTTTACGCATTTACTGGTTCCATTATTTATCATTCTGTTGGAACATCCGCATGCATGCTTTACGCATTATGACGGTTCCGATTAATTATTATTTCGTTGGAATATATTACATGCATGCGCTTTTTACGTATGAATTGGATTCGATTATTTATTATTACATTGGAATAACATGTCTGTGCGGTCTATCGCATGCCTGGTGATTTCTTTTGTTATTCAATTATTTATTATACTCAGTTAGTTAAAGTTTTGACTTCTATACTCCATGAAATTAGTCGAATATCCTTGATATTTGCTCTTCATCTAGTATCTTTTCATTGAAATATTCTTCTGAGCATTCTTGAGTGTTACTCTACAAAGAAGTATCATGTTGACAATTTGGACATTATTAGTTCCTGGATAAATTAATTCTTGAACTTGTTTTATTGAATTCTAATATTCTTGTCATCATCCTCATATTTATATTATGTTGAAAGTCATCTGTGGCCTGTAATGCATAGATGGACTTGGTATGATTATGACCAGGGATTATTCGGTGTAATCATAACCATAATGTTACAAATGATGTGGAAAAAGTCCTCATTAGCCCGTAGTGCATTGAGTGACAGTTGTTGGCATGACATGACCTTTGATGAATACACGAATATCCTTGGCCTGTAGTGCATGGATAATTTATGGTCATGATACTAATGAATATCTTTGGCCGTAGTGCAGGGATGATGTGGATTATTTATTAAGCTGTGTCTCAGCGATAAAAGTAATGAAAAACCTTTTAAATCATAGAAGATAGTAGATTTTATTCTCTACTTGACTCTTCTAATGGATTACTTGTTCCGCTGCAGGTTAAACTTGATGTTTGTTATATTTTATCAGTTTAACACTTTGTTGAAGGTTAATGATAATTTATTACGCATTATCTTAGTCATAATATTTCTTCTTTGGGCTAGTTGAGCTCACCCTTTTACTTTCATTTTTCTCTTGAGGAAATGATCACGTAGCGAGGACTAGTCGGGGAGCAAGTGATGGTCCTAGATGGTGCATTAGTAGTCCCTCACTATTCTGTGAAATAGTGTGATAATAAATGTAATGAGGACCCCATTGAGTTTGTATATTGTCTAGATGACAATATTTGTATTAAAACTCACAGGATATGTTTAGTTATATTTTACACGACTGTTGTATAATTAAGTTTGTATTTGAATTCTGTACCATATATTTGGCGACTCAAGATGGGTGATGTATACCTATTTTGGGGGCGTCACAGTTGGTATCAAAGCTTAGGGATATGATCCCTGGCTAAAATGTGAGAATAGAACTAGGAGGGGAGAGACGAGGAATTCCTTCGCTAGTATGACCTAACTAAGTTTATTTGGTATTTAATTGGTCGGTCAGAATATAGGGATAATATATTACAGGTCAATTAATCTTTGTTTTGTGGCAATATCTGAAAATGACATCCGAGAATGTTGAGAATAGCAATGGAGCACAGCAGACCGTTAATTCACCACATATCAATAATCAAGATAATGTGCATCAGGAAGGTGACAATCCTCATGCAAACAATAACACTGACCAAATAATGAATGATGGAATGTTCAGAGGCTTTATGCAATTTATGTAACATCAGGCGAGAGTGGCTCCTGTCCAAAATACAGGTGGAAACTCTCGGACGGTCACCGCTAAACAGTTCAAGGAGCTGGGACCACCAGAGTTTATCGGAGAGCCAAAACCACTTAAGGCGGAAACGTGGATAAAGCAGATCACCAAGATATTTGATGTCTTGGGATGCGCCAGAGAGCAAAAGGTTCCTTTGCTACCTTTATGTTTGAGGAGAGGCATATTCTTGGTGGGAATCGGTAAAGCGTACTCAACTCCGCCCACTTTGAAGATGTCTTGGGAGAAGTTCAAGAACTATTCAATGACAAGTACTTTCCGAAAGTATTCGTCACATGAAGGAGATAGAGTTCATCAAGTTGGAGCGAATAATATGGACCGTGTCGCATGACTGAAGCTAAGTTTGCCGAGTTGTCGGTTTGCGTCCCACTTGGTTGATAATGAAGAGAGAATGACGCGCGGATGTTTTTAAGAGGTTTGAAGCGGAGATACGTCAATATCTTATTTCTCATAAAGCGTGTTTGTATTCGAGATGTTGTAAATAGGGCTCGATTAGTGGAGCGCGATAACGAGTCAAGTATGACGAAAAGAAGCGGTAAGGAAAAATGATAATACCGGTGAGAAGCGATCATCGAGCGGTGACAACAAGCGTGGAGGAATCAACAGGCGAGAAATGGTAACCACTTGGTGGTAATCATGGCCAAAACAATAAGAATGGACATTTCAAGAAGAGGAGATTCAACAATGATGGAAAGGCGTCAAGACTGACACCCGTTGTTAAGGAAGGAGAACGACCACCTATCATATGCTTCAAATGCGGAGGGGAGGGACACATCAGTCCAAACTGCGTGATGCCGTCCAAAGGATGTTATAATTGTGGAAGAGAAGGTCACTTAGCCCGATTTTGTCGTTCACCGAAGACAAGTTCAGCTAGAATGGAGGCACCGAAGGCCATCCCAGAAAAGTCAAAGCCGGTAGTGCAAGGGAGAGCGTTTGTTGTGACCTCCCAGAAAGTAAGGAACCTAAACAAGGATATCACGGGTAAGCTTATCATAAACTCTAGCGAAGTCTATACCTTATTTGATACCGGTTCTATCCATTCTTTTATTTCTCCTACTTGCGCTCAACGATTAAATTTAACTCTGGAGAAATTAGACTTTGACTTATCTGTGAAAATTCCGTTGGGAGAAACCTTCATTACATCCACTGTTTATAAGTCTTGTTTGGTTCAAATCGGTACCCTCACATTACCTGTCGATCTTATTTCATTGAAAATACTTGCATTTGATGTGATTCTAGGGATTGATTGGTTAACTACTCATCATGCTAAAATTAATTGTTTTCGTAAGGTTGTTAGCTTTCATATTCCTAATCAACCTATTATGCGAATTCAAGCGACCAAACCATTAAAATCAATCACGGTCATCTCAAGCCATAAAGCTATTCGTTTATTGAAAAACGGATGTCAAGCTTTCTTAGCTCATGTCACGGATCTAAACAAAAATACGTCAGTTTTGAATGATATTTCTATTGTTAATAAATTTCCTGACGTATTCCCCGAAGAACTTCCTGGCCTACCCCAGAGCGTGAAATTGAATTTTGTATCGACCTTGAACCCGGTACAAAACCCATTTCCAAAGCCCCATATCGAATGGCTCCTATTGAACTTCAGGAGTTAAAGACCCAACTGCAAGAATTATTAGACATTGGCTTTATTCGTCCTAGTACTTCTCCTTGGGGTGCTCCTTTTCTATTCGTGAAGAAGAAAGATGGGAGTATGCGACTTTGTATTGATTATCGGGAGTTGAATCATGTCACCATCAAAAATAGGTAGCCATTGCCACGTATTGATGACCTGTTTGACCAGTTGCAAGGAGCCAAATTCTTTTAAAAGATTGATCTTCGTTCCGGATATCACCAATTGAAGATTAGAACAGATGACATTCGAAAGAAGGCTTTTAGAACTCGGTACGGGCATTATGAATTCCTAGTCATGTCCTTTGGATTGACTAATGCTCCTGCTGCCTTCATGGATATGATGAACCGAGTATTCAAGGAATATTTGGATCACTTTGTGGTCGTCTTTATTGATGACATCCTTATTTATTCCAAAAGCCGTGAAGATTAAGATCAACACTTGAGGCTGGTACTCCAAAAGCTTCGTGAATACAAGCTTTATGCCAAATTGAAGAAATGCGAGTTCTGGCTTGAGGAAGTAGCATTCCTTGGGCACGTAGTATCAAGTCATGGAATATCTGTTGACCCGATAAAAAAATTGAAGCAATTCAAAGGTGGTAGCAACCTAAATCAGTGACCGAAGTACGTAGCTTTCTCGGTTTAGCTGGTTATTATCAAAGATTCGTGGAAGGATTTTCTCGCATCGCTACTCCATTAACTCAGCTGACTCGGAAAGATACAATGTTTGGTTGGAGCGAAGAATGTGAGAAGAGTTTTCAAGAACTCAAGAGGAGACTCATTTCAAATTTTGTTAAAACAATACCATCGGCTCGGAGGATTTGTCATCTCTGATGATGCTTGGGCAAAGGGTTGGGATGTGTTCTCATGCAACATGGGAAAGTCATAGCTTTATGCCTCGTGATAACTCAAAGAATATGAGAGGAATTATCCTACTCATGATCTAGAGTTGGCAGCTGTTGTCTTTGGACTTAAAATTTGGAGGCATTACTTGTATGGGGAGAAAGTGGAGATCTTTACGGAGCATAAAAGCCTCAAATATTTCTTTACTCAAAAGGAACTCAACATGCGACAATGACGTTGGCTTGAAGCTGTTGAAAGATTATGATCATACCATCCAATACCATCCTGGAAAAACAAAGCGTAGTAGGCGGCGCATTGAGTAGAAGATCATATGCAAGCACGAGTGCGATATTGTCAACGTAAAGGCCCATTTTTTGTGTGACTTGCAAAGGATGGAGATAGAGTTAAAGACTCGGGGACCCATGTGATGATGGCGAATATCTGAGTAGAACCGACTTTAATCGATAAAGTTAAAGTTGCTCAAGCTACTGATTTTTGGAGGCGATGCGTATGAGGAAGAAAGTGCAAGAAGGTGCTATGCCGAAGCAAGAATCGATGAAGAAGGAATACTTGAGTCAACTCTAGACTTTGTGTTCCTAACGACCACGATTTAAAGTATAAAATCATGATGGAGGCGCACAACACCACCGTTTGCAATCCATCTGGGAGTACAAAATGTATCATGATCTTTCGTCATACATTTTGGTGGAGCAATATGAAGAGAGAGATAGTATTTGTTTATCTCAAGGTGTCTAACTTGTCAGCGAGTTAAAGCGGAGCATCAAGTACCAAAAGGTCCATTGCAACCACTTTAAATTCCGAATGGAAGTGGGAGCACATTACCATGGATTTAGATTCTTTGGTCTTCCCAAGGTTTCTCAAGGTATAGAGATGCAATTTGGGTCATTGTTGATAGATTGACCAAGTCCGCTCACTTCTTACCTATCGAGAAACTTATACACTTGAACGTCTTGCTCGTATATACATAAACGAGGTTGTAAGATTGCATGGTATGCCAATTATCCATAGTTTACGATTGAGACCCAAGATTCACTTCACGATTTTGGGTTAGTTTGCAAAAAAAAGCTATGGGCGCGAATTTACAATTTAGTTTCGGCATATCATCCTCGGACGGATGGGCAGTTGGAGGACTATTCAAACTCTTGAAGATCTATTAAGACTCCGTGTCCTTGATTTCAAGGGAAGTTGGGACAAGTTCTTACCATTGGTGGAGTTTTCCTACAACAACAGTTATCAAGCAAGTATTGGCATGGCTCCATTCGAAGCGTTGTATGGAAGAAAGTGTCGTTCTCAAGTATGCTGGGATGAGGTGGGTGAAGCAACGTTGTTGGGATCGCAGTTGGTATGTATGACTACAGAAAAGATTCAAACGATCCGACAACATATAAAAGCCTCACAAGATCGACAAAAGAGTTATGCTGATCTTCATCGAAAGGACGTGGAATTCGATATTGGAGATCATGTGTTGTTACGTGTTACTCCATGGAAAGGAGTTACGAGATTTGGAAAGAGAGGAAAGCTCAATCCTCGATTCATTGGCTCATTTTTAATCCTCGATCGGCGAGGCGTGGCGCGTATAGACTCGCTTTACCACCAAGTATGTCTCGTGTTCATAACATTTTTCACATATCCATGTTACGTAAATATGTGGAAGACCCGAACCACATTATTGAGTTAGAACCGGACGAAATAGCGGATGATTTGACGTATGAAGAGGTTCCTGTTCAAATCTTGGATAAGAAGGAACATATTCTACGCTTCAAGGTTATACCTCAAGTCAAAGTTTTGTGGAGAAACCACGATGTTGAGGAAATGACCTGGGAGTTAGAATCAGAAATGAAATCAAGGTATCCTTACCTCTTCGACATACCAAGTACGTACCCTAATTTCGAGGATGAAATTTCATAAGAAGGGGAGGTTGTAAGACCCCAACTTTTTTAAATAAAGATGAATTTTCTATAAATATCATTTTTGAATATTATGGAATGAATTTGATATAATGTTATAGTTGTGGGTAATATTTATAAATTTTGCAAAGTACGCAAGTTGTTATATAATATTCGATTGGTTGGGGAATATTTGTTTTAACAGGGAATATTCGTACAATGGCACAATCATTGGTGGACCCCACAATGGAATTATTGTCAGATTGAGAAAACGACAAAAATACTTTTTGAAAATAACGGCGGAAGTTTTACCGTTAACTGTTGAAACACCCGGTGTTAAAAGTACGATAATCTGGCGTAGTTACATGAGTAGCAGCGGTATTGATTATTGATGCTTACGTGAGAAGTCACTCGGTTTTGTTCAATTATTATTACGATAATTCTGACATAGTATCTCACGTTATTTGATTCAATTATTGTTAATATTTTATAATCAATAATTGAGATGACAAAGTTATTAATATTATTATTTGCAATATTAATGATGTTTAAAAGTTACATCGAGGAGAGGTTTGGTCACCTAATTGCGCATGATGGGGAGAAATCCTTATTGGAAAGCCCCTCTTTCACAGGAGCGACACAGTCGATTAATATTGTGAATTATAATAATGATGATGAGTTTTGTTTTATTAGTATTATTAATGTAATAAAACAAAAAGCTTTTTATATAAAAGCGAGAATACTTTTATAAAGTTATTCATTTTATTAGACTATAAATAGAATATATAATATTCTATTACATAGTGTTTTGCAGTATAGTAAAATCTTTTATATAAAATCGAATACTTTTATAAAGTTATTTGTTTTATTAGACAATAATTAGAATATATTATATTTTATTATGCATAGTGTTGTATAGTGCCTGCATAGTATTTTGCATAGTAAAATCTTTTTATATAAAATAGAACACTTTTATAAAGTTATTTGTTTTATTAGATTTTAAATAATATATATATATATATATATATATATAATAGAATATATATTTTATTGCATAGTGCAAACATAGTATCCTTTCTATTTTCCTATAAATAGGATGCTTAGTTAGAATTGAAAACCACACCAGAAGTTCAGAGAATTCTTCTATAATCTTGAGCGTATTTCTTTAGAGTTTTAAGAAGCTTTGAGCGTAGTGTAAGTTTTTTTCAAGAATATTCTCGCTCTACTAGTCAGAATACTATTCTTTTACGGTAAAGGATATTATTTGTTGTACTCGTAAGGAGTATTCTTTCTTTCTTATTCATGAAGAGAACTTCTGTTATTAAATTCTTTATTATTACATTGGAATAACTTTGTATAATGCTGTGAGCTACCCTATACTTGGTGAAATTCTTACATTATTCCATTTTTATTATTACATTTGGAACATCATATACGTGCTTTACGCATGACTTGGTTCCATTATTTATCATTCTGTTGGAACATTCACATGCATGCTTTATGCATGACACGGATTTAGATTAATTATTATTACATTGAAATATCTGTATGCATGCGTTTTTCGCATGACACAGTTCCGTTATTTATTATTCTATTTGAATAACTGTTTGTGCGGTCTATCGCATGCCTGGTGATTTCTTTTGTTATTCCATTCTTTATTATACTTAGTTGGTTAAAGTTTTGACTTCTATACTCCATGAAATTAGTGGAATATCCTTGATATTTGCGCTTCATCTAGTATATTTTCATGGAAATATTCTTCTGAGCATTCTTGAGTGTTACTCTACAAAGAAGTATCATATTGACAATTTGGACATTATTAGTTCCTGGATAAATTAATTCTTGAACTTGTTTTATTGAATTCTTATATCTTTGTCATCATCCTCATATTTATATTATGTTAAAAGTTATCTATGGCCTGTAGTGCATAGATGGACTTGGTATGATTATGACCAGGGATTATTCGGTGTAATCATGACCGTAATGTTACAAATGATGTAGAAAAAGTCCTCATTAGCCCGTAGTGCATTGATGGACAGTTGTTGGCATGATCATGACCATTGATGAATACACGAATATCCTTGGCCTGTAGTGTATGGATAATTTATGGTCGTGATACTAATGAATATCCTTGGCCGTAGTGCAGGGATGACGTGGATTATTTATTAAGCTAAGTCTCAGTGATAAAAGTAATGAAAAACCTTTGAAATCATAGAAGATAATAGATTTTATTCTCTACTTGACTATTCTAATGGATTGCTTGTTCCGCTGCAGTTAAACTTGATGTTTGTTATATTTTATCAGTTTAACAATGTTGAAGGCTAATGATAATTTATTCTACATTATCTTAGTCATAATATTTCTTACTGGGCTAGTTGAGCTCACAAATTTACTTTCATTATTCTCTTCAGGAAATAAGCAAGTAGCAGGGACTAGTCGGGGAACAGAGTGATGGTCGTAGATGGTGCATTAGTAGTCCTCACTATTCTGTGAAATAGTGTGATAATAAATGTAATGAGAACCCCATTGAGTTTGTATATTGTCTAGATGACAATATTTGTATTAAAACTCACAGCATATGTTTAGCCATATTTTACACGACTGTTGTATAATTAAGTTTGTATTTGAATTATGTACCATGTATTTGGCGACTCAAGATCGGTGATGTATATCTATTTTGGGGGCGTCACAGTTGGTATCAAATCTTAGGGATATGATCCCCGGCTAAGATGTGAGAATAGAACTAGGAGGGGAGAGACGGAGAATTCCTTAGCTAGTATGACCTACCTAAGTTTATTTGGTATTTAATTGGTCAGTCAAAATATAGGGATAATATGTTATAGGTCAATTAACCTTTGTTTTGTTGCAGTATCTGAAAATGACATCCGAGAATGTTGAGAATAGCAATGGAGCACAGGAGACCGAGGATTCACCACATATCAATAATCAAGATTATGTGCATCAGGAAGGTGACAATCCTCATGCAAACAACAACACTGACCAAATGATGAATGATGGAATGTTCAGAGGCTTTATGCAATTTATGCAACATCAGGCGAGAGTGGCTCCTGTGACACCCCCAAATCCGGGTACTTCGATTCCATGGGATTTGGTGTTCACTGTACAAATATCATCTATCTATCTACCCATAATAAATGCAAACCATGCAATAGATTGAAATAAAATCTTCCCCTTAAGGGTTACAACATCCGAATAATAAAATACAATCCCAAGTAAAACTAACCTTAAACATCTGTGCGGAATCATAAACAAATAAGTCTTAAACAACATCATTAACTCAAGTCTTAAACATAAATACATCATCAAATAAAATAACAAGTCTTCATCATTTGCTAACTTTGCCTTGCCTTTACTAGTGAAAGGTTCATCAGTTCTTTCGTTCTTAACTGCAATGTTAATATCAAGCAAGAGTGAGCACTAATGCCCACAAGTATAATAATGAAATAACAGTATAATAACATTCGAGTAAATCAAAGACATCTGAATAAAAGCTCAACTTTTGAATCAAGAATGAATAACAAGAATCAAAAGAATTCTGAGGGTCATAAGACCTTGAACTATGTCCTGGGTTATCAAGGGTCATACTTGAAACCTTTAACAGTCATAAGACTATGGACCTTTCTACTTGTACTTAGGGGGATCAGCCTTAGTACCATACTGTGCACAATATCTTAACGCTAACGCATAAGTAAATCCCTTTGCAGGGTTGTTCATCTCAGTTTGACATTCGAGTCCGCACCAAAGGGAGTTTGGTTTGGATAATTCATCAAGGGTTCTGAAATTTAGAACGCTCATCAACTATGGACTAGTCGAATTAATAAGGGTTCGCTAGTCTAATAAGGTTCAATAATAATGATATTCAAATTAAATAATAATCTCAGGAAGTATACAATAGGACAATTATTGTATAACTGAATCATGCTTTGAAAAGATAATCAATCTTTAATATAACATTTGAACTTGAATAATAGTAATAATAATTTACTCGAGGTAAATAATAAACTTGAACAATAATGACAAGTAGGGTTAGGAAACTTGCCTCGTGCGTAGATTACACTTTAACTAAACTCGTTCTTTGAATTTAATCCTACATACCATTCACATTCACAATACCAGTTAATTATAACTTAACTAATCATCAGTGATCATTCTCTTATCTAAACTTTGGTTATGACTATACTTAGTCAAATTATCACATTTATTATCATATAATATGACCTCATGAATAATTAATTACGTATTCAATAATTCAACCCACATGCAATTATGTTATTTACATGATAAACATCTATTTTATCTTCACATTATACTTCTAACATGTTTACATGTTCATTAAATTAATTTACTAACACATTGTTAGACTTAAACATTTTAAAAAAAAAATCTCATTCTGAACATTCTGGAGAGTGGTCATGCATACTATCGTTATACACTAGTTTCTCTGTTTTTGCTTGGCTACAGAATGGCGCCGCGCATGGTCTTTGGTCTTTGCATCATGGCGTGGTGGTGCTGCAAGACGAGTCTCGTGGCACGAGTCGACGTCAAAGTCGAGAGCTCAGTTTTTCGATTTCGCAATTTGTAAAATTGCGTAATATGGCAAGAACTCCAATAAAATTATTACTAATCGAATTTAATCATACCCACATGATATAATTCATGTATAATCATAACCCAACATTTATATACTGTCATTAACCAATTTAAACACTTAATAATAGATTTAAAGCATGTGAATTTCACTGACTTTGATGTTCTTGGAGGTTTTGAAAATAAAACATGAAAATTGTCACTACGGATTCGTTATAACACCGAATCTGTTTATTTAAACTTTGGTCTCTTCGTACCAAGATGCATAACAACATACAAGTGTAACATTTAGGGATAATATACGATCAATACATAAAATATCACGTATAAGGCCATAAGGCCAAAACCCATACTCTATAATTTTGTAGAAATCATATACGACATGTTTTCATGAATTTGATGATATGGTTTACATAATATATATAATTAAACACGATTTGATATGTCATAACACACATACAACCCATAATCATTACTCCTATCCCAATTACAAAGGTTAAACCAAAAACTTTAAAAGCCATTTTCATGAAAACTAAAATACGTAAAGTAGAAATTGGGAAGGAGGAGATTACCCAAAGCGTAGTGTGGATTTTAGTAAGAGATGAATATCAATTTCTCTCTGACTTCTCAACTAATACTCTGTATCTCTCTCTATGAAAATTCTCTAGACTTAGCAATAATGAAGAAAAGAAAAGAAGACGTCTGATATATTAAAGGAACCGGACGACCTGAGTGGTCGGGATTAACTTGATCATGGGCAATCGCTAAGTAACTCCCATTAAGGCCATGTTTGGCTAGGCTTAATAGATTTCAAAACCATTTAATTTAATAAAGCTTTATCATATGGTTTAATTAATGTCACACCCACTTGCACAATAATTCAAATATCTTATTTAATATAAATATAATAACTTCTCATAAATTTCACATAGTCACATAATTAAAATTCTTATTAATAATTAATGTCAAATTATTAACTCTCTAATTAATAATTAAATTAATTAAAATAACATCATGCTTAATTAAATATTTCATTTAATTCAATAAGCTCACATAAATACATACTTGAATAATAAATATTCTCTACATTAATTTAATAAATGTAACACATAATTAAATTAATCTACCACAATTGCATCAAATAATTATTTAATCCAATAATTAATTCATCGAAAAATATTTATTTAATTCAATAAATATTAAAATTAATTTACAAAATCTCGTTTATCACATCTTTCCCCCCTTAAAAGGATTCTGTCCCCAGAATCACGACTCAATAAATTCGACCTGTTACATTCTCCCCCCCTTACAAAGATTCATGGCCCCGTAATCGCTATACATAATTAAGTAAATAAATGAGGGTAATTCTTCATCATATTCTCTTCGAGTTCCCACGTAGCTTCTTCAGCGTTGTGGTTCCTCCAAATTACCTTAACAGAAGGTTAATTTTATTTCTGAGAACTTGTTCTTTTCGGTCAACAATTTGGACAGGAATTTCTTCGTAAGATAAGTCTTTCTCAAAATGCAGGGGTTTGTATTCAATTACATGCTTGTAATCGTCTTTGTATGGTCGTAATATAGAAACATGGAAGACGTTGTGGACATTCTTGAGTGCTGGAGGTAAGGCTACCTCGTACGCTACTTCTCCAATTCTTCTCAGTACTTCAAATGGTCCAATGAATCTTGGACTCAATTTTCCTTTCTTTCCGAACCTGATCTTTCCCTTCCAAGGAGAGACCTTCAAGAAAACATAACTACCTGATTCAAACTCGATATTTTTACGATGTGGATCAGCGTATTTCTTCTGTCGATCTTGAGCCACTACCAATCGTGTTTCGGATCACTTTGACTATTTTGCCATCTCTTTGCACTCAATTTCGCCCTAGCAATTGTCTTTTACCAACTTCATCCCAGTAAAGTGGAGTTCTGCACTTTCTGCCGTATAACGCTTCGTAAGGCGGTATGCCTATACTAGCATGATAACTGTTGTTGTAGCCAAACTCTACTAACGGTAGGTGATCATCCCAATTTCCTTTGAAGTCCATCACATTGGCTCTTAGCATATCTTCTAACATTTGAATTGTTTGTTCGCTCTGTATGTCTGTTTGAGGGTGATAAGCTGTACTCATTCGCAATTGCGTACCCATGCATTCCTGAAGACGTTTCCAGAAATTTGATGTGAAGCACGGATCCCTATCTGAAACAATTGATACCGGAACTCCGTGCCTCGAAACAATCTCTTTTACGTATATCCTCGCCAACTGATATAAGTTGAATCTTATTTTGATCGGAAGGAAGTGTGCAGATTTCGTCAATCGGTCAACGATAACCCATACTGCGTCATAGCCTTTCTGAGTCGTCGGAAGGCCAACCACGAAGTCCATTGTAATATGCTCCCATTTCCATTCTGGGATCTCTAACGGTTGTAGCAATCCACTCGGTCTCTGATGTTCTGCTTTTACTTTCTGACAGGTAAGACACTTGGCGACACATTCTGCAACATCTCGTTTTAAATTTGGCCACCAGAAATGTTGTCGAAGATCTTGGTACATTTTGGTACTACCAGGGTGAATTGAATATCGTGAACTATGAGCCTCACTCAAAATTTCTTCCTTAATCTCTTGTACTGGCGGTACCCAAATTCTACTCTCAAATCTAAGTATTCCTTCCTTATTCATCTTAAATCTCGGTTTGGTTCGTTCAGATATCTTCTTTGTCACCTTTTTACATTCTTCGTCCTGAAGCTGAGCCTCCTTTACTTTATCTAGAAGTGTTATACCAGATTGCATCTGAAATAGCTTCTCATCGATCTCTATAGGATACTTCACTTCCAACTCCAGTTTCTCCATTTCTGTAATTAGCTCCTCCTGAGCAGTTAACATTATCAATTTCTCACGACCCTTTCTACTTAAGGCGTCGGCAACTACATTTGCTTTACCCGGATGGTATAAAATCTCACAGTCGTAATCTTTAATTAATTCCAACCATCTTCTTTGACGCATAGTCAAATCCTTCTGCGTGAAAATATATTTTAGACTCTTATGATCCGTATATATTTCACACTTCTCCCCGTAGAGATAGTGCCTCCAAATTTTCAAAGTAAAAACAAATGCAGCTAACTTGTAACACCCCGAACCCGATATAGGCCCAAAGTGCTACACGCCGCAAGCCCATAGGCCCGCAACGCAACAATATCAATAATGGTCAGCCCAAACAAAATAATTTAACATTAATCTTAACTTAAAACCCAACAATATATAAATATATTTTAAATAAATCCAAATGAAATACTAATAAATACCACATTCAAATAATGGAGACGTAGCTCCTCGAAACTAAGAGTTTTATCAAAATCCATCAACAAAAGAATAACATCTAAAACTAAACTCCAGCTATTCCAAGCGTATCAAATAAGTGTTCAGCTTTCAACGATGGGACCTGTAAAAATCTGTAAGGGGGTGAGCGATGAAGCCCAGCAAGTAGCAATCCTCTCTATCTAGCTGAATCAAGTACAATTTGCAAAACACTTTTTTGAAATAACTTTTTTTTTTCAATAACAATAGTACAAAAGCTTTCAAAACTAAAATAATTGAAAAATGATTTCAATGTATATCATATATCTTTTAATCCACAGCCTTAGCGACTAAGGTTACAATAGCCCTGTAACACGGCCCAAAAGTTGGATAACATTATGTTACGCACCCTACTAAGGTATCTATAAAATGCACGCTCTAGAAGGGCATCTAAAAAGGTAATGCGCCTTAGTAGGTCCTATATTAGCTCCGAAACTAAATGTAATCAATAACGGGTTCTATACATAGTCAGACTGAGGATTTCAAAATTTTTTCTCAATATTATCGATAATATAAACGATACTTTTTCACAGTTCAAAATCATATAATCTCATTCACAGTTCGAAAATAAATACTTGATCCGAATTTTGAAATAAAAGAACATAACAATTTGATTTAAATGGAAGCCTTAAATAAAAAAATTACGAATTTTGAAACTGTACATTTAGGCATTCGAATAATTAATAAGATATACTTAAAAGTAACGATAATCTTAAAAACACTAAATAGTTCGGAAAACCACTTACCTGATATTGCGAAACACGAAATTAAAAGTGAACTAATTCTTTGAGTTTTCTTCTTTTCTTCTCTGTTCTGCAGTACTCCAAGCCAAATAGTTTTTACATTCTTTTCTTTCTTTCTAGTTGTTTAAATATATGTAATTCCTTTGAAAAATAGGTTACTAAGTAAAATAGTCCTTTTAAAATTAAAAGTTTGTTACCGTCTAACTGACTTATCCTAATAGGTTTTAGATATGTATAATAATTATTAGTTTTTATTCCATTATCTAATTATAAATCTATTATTATTATTTTATTATTATATTTAATTATTATTATTTTTTTTAACCGGGTATTACATTCTACCCACCTTAAAAAAAATTTGGTCCTCCAAATTGATAATTCTTAAGGTTAATTTCAAACAAGCTCTAACACTCGATCTATATCTAAATAATGCTCCAAAAGTCACAATCTTAATATAATCTACCTACTCCATCACCCAATTTCTACAATATATTCAAACCTAAAATCTATCACACTCTCTATTTCTTAAGTCTAGTAGATTCACAACCCACAGTTAAATCCCAAAATCACTCCCCAGAGAATGTGTGGGTTTCCTAGCCCAACACACCGCGAGGGGCCACTGCTTTGATACCACCTCTGTAACACCCCGAACCCGATATAGGCCCAAAGTGCTACACGCCGCAAGTCCATAGGCCCACAATGCAACAATATCAATAACGCGCAGCCTAAACAAAATAACTTAACATTAATCTTAACTTAAAACCCAATAATATATAAATATATTTTAAATCAATCCAAATGAAATACTAATAAATACCACATTCAAATAATGGAGACGCAGCTCCTCAAAAATAAGAGTTTTATCAAAATCCATCAACAAAAGAATAACATCTAAAACTAAACTCCAGCTATTCCAAGCGTATCAAATAAGTGTTCAACTTTCAACGATGGGACCTGTAAAAATCTGTAAGGGGGTGAGCGATGAAGCCCAGCAAGTAGAAATCCTCTCTATTTAGCCGAATCAAGTACAATTTGCAAAAAACTTTTTCGAAATAACTTTTTGTTTTCAATAACAATAGTACAAAAGCTTTCAAAACTAAAACTATTGAAAAATGATTTCAATGTATATCATATATCTTTTAATCCACAGCCTTAGCGGCTAAGGTTACAATAGCCCTGTAACACGGCCCAAAAGTTCTATAACGTTATGATACGCACCCTACTAAGGTATCTATAAAAATGCACGCTCCCCGAAGGGCATCTAAAAGGTGTGAGCCTTAGTAGGTCCTATATTAGCTCCGAAACTAAACGTAATCAATAACGGGTTCTATACATAGTCAGACTGAGGATTTCAAATTTTTTTCTCAATATTATGGATAATATAAACGATACTTTTTCACAGTTCAAAATCATATAATCTCATTCACAGTTCGACAATAAATACTTGATCCAAATTTTGAAATAAAAGAACATAACAATTTGATTTAAATGGAAGCCTTAAATAAAAAAATAACGAATTTTGAAACTGTACATTTAGGCATCTGAATAATTAATAAGATATACTTAAAAGTAACGATAATCTTAAAAACACTAAATAGTTCAAAAAACCACTTACCTGATATTGCGAAACACGAAATTAAAAGTGAACTAATTCTTTGAGTTTTCTTCTTTTCTTCTGCGTCGCACAAATTACTCAAGCCAAATAGTTTTTACGTTCTTTTCTTTCTTTCTAGTTGTTTAAATATATGTAATTCCTTTGAAAAATAAGTTACTAAGTTAAAGAGTCCTTTTAAAATTAAAAGTTTGTTACAGTCTAACTGACTTATCCTAATAGGTTTTAGATATGTATAATAATTATTAGTTTTTATTCCATTATCTAATTATAAATCTATTATTATTTTATTATTATATTTAATTATTATTATTTTTTAATCGGGTATTACATAACTCCAAGTCATGGGTCGGATATCCCTTTTCGTATTCCTTCAATTGTCTTGATGCATACGCAATGACCTTGTCGTTTTGCATCGACCAAAGACATGACCAAGTCCTTTATCGCGACGCATCACTATAAACAACAAAATTTCTCAGATCATCCGGAAGAGATAACACAGGGTAGTACTTAACCTCTTCTTCAATTCTTGAAAACTTTCCTCACACTTATCCGCCCAAACAAATTTCATGACTTTTCGAGTTAAATTAGTAATCTGAGTTGCGATCTTGGAAATGTCTTGTATGAACCTTCTATAATATCCCACCAATCCAAGAAAACTTCTTACTTCCGACGGCGTTCTCGGCTGATCCCAGTTAATCACGGCTTCTACTTTGGATGGATCTACCGAAATTCTGTTTTTATCGATTACGTGACCAAGAAATTATACTCGCTCGATCCAGGATTCGCATTTCAAAAATTTAGCATACAACTTCTCCCTTCTCAATACTTCCAATGTAAGACCCCGAATTTTATGAAATAAAAGTATTCAATTTTTCTTATAATTACTATTCAGTAAATGGTTAAATTGATAAAAGTTAAAGTTAAGGGTTATATATGAATTTTTTTCAAAATACACAAGTGGTTATAAAATATTCATTGTTATCGGGGAATATTCGTTTGGTCGTGGAATATTCTTTCGCGTAGGGAATATTAAATTTACTGGCCAAGACCATTGTGGGCCCCATAATGTAATAAGCTGGCCGGATGAAGAAAATGACAAAATTAAGTTTTTATAAATAACGACGTAATCGTTACAATTAACCTTTGTTGGAATACCCGGTTGGTAAAATAAAGTAATACGCGTTGTTGCACAAAGAGTAATACTGCGGTATTACACAATTATTTTGAATTATTGATTCTTACGTAAGAAGGCACTACTCAATAATTGTTACGATAATTCTTGTTCAATATTTTATTTTATTGATTCAATAATTGATGCGTTGATATTTTATATTATTGTTGTTCAATAATTGTCACCGCACTGAGATCTCCATTATCGGATCAATAATTCATATTATTTGAATAAAATTATTAGATAACATTATTGGCAATGTCTAGAAAGTTACATCGAGGAGAGGTTTGGTCACCTAATTGCGCTTGAAGAAGGAGAAATTCTTATTGGAAAGCCCCTCTTTCCGGAGGCGCACTGGTTGTCATTATTGTGATTCTATAATATTATTTATGAATAATTAATTATTGATTTATATGACAATGAAATATTTATTTGATGTGGATATAAATGATGGATGTATTTATGTGGTTATAAATGAAGGAATTAATGTTGAGGTATTTTATCAAGATTTTTTTGCCGGATTGGAGGTATTAAAAGATCAAATCGTTGTTCTTACTGACTTTATTATGTGAGTTATAATTTTTAATCAACCAGTTGGATCGTTGGGATTTTTGGATATGTTATACATATATAAGTTGAGTATATGTTCACAAATTTTGAACCGTTAAAAATGAACGATAATTTGTTATGAATTTTAAGAGGTGGTGATTGTAAATTAGGTTATAAATGATTTTGGTGGAAAATTCTAGAATTGGTGGGCCCCACTTTTGGTTGGTGAGAAATGTGCTCAATTGAATTTTCAAATGTGGTGGTGGGTGGGAATAGTAGCGAGAGTAAAGCCATCAAAGTTTAGAGTTAAGTGCGCTTGGCGTGCTAACATTTTCCTATAAATAGTGGGCTAAGTTAGAATTGAAAATCACACCGTAAAACAAGTTTTCTCTCTTTTCTCTCTTTATTATCGAGCGTATTCTTGTGAGTATTTTGAGTATACTTTGAGTATTGTAGAGGCGGTGCAAGTTCCTTCAAAGACTATATCCAGGTGTTTCAACTAGAAATCTTTGTCTTTCGAGGTAAGGGATGTTATTTTTTCTCAAATGATATTATTTCTTCAATATCATTATGCTGAAATATTGGTTGGAACTTTTTATCAAATTTGGAACTTTTTCATGTCGGGGTTACTATTCATGAGTTACTATTCACGAGTTACTATTCATGAGTTACTATTCACGAGTTACTATTCACGAGTACTATTCATGAAGCGTGAAGATGTTTTTTGTGGAATTTCTATCTTTTGGTGTCGGAGTTACTATTCACATATATAAAGACTATTCACGATACAAGACTATTCACGATATCACGGCACTATTCACTTAATACGACACTATTCATTAAAAAATGAAAAATTTTCTTTTAAATCTAAAATATCTATTCGGATACTAGCTTTGATTGTATCCATGTTTTGATCATTCTTGAATTTTACACCACTATGATTATTTTGAGGTATTTTTGGATGTATAGATTTAGAGTTATGGATTTTATGAGAAAAGACTATTTTAAAAGTAACTATTTATAACTCCTTGCGGTTAACTCCAAAATTGATGAAATTTTTATTTAGAGTACATCTATATAATATCGATTGTACTCGTGAATTTCGGAATTTTTGGATAAAAGTACAATTTATGATAAATGTTTAAATATTAAATTGGTTTTAGCCATATGAAAAATAGTAAATGAATTTTTAAAATTTCGAGAAAAATATATGTTCAATATGGGACTATTTTATACTAAATCCTTAAAAGAAATATTTTAGAACTCGATTTGGTATTTTTCATGAAAATGTTCTAGTTATGAGTAAATGAATTAAATATGTTATGTGAAGTAAGAAAATTGGAAAATATGATTTATTGGCTTGAGAATCATATATATGAGATATATGCAGATTTTTATGAGGGTTTTGGTTAATGATGATGAAATCTTATGAGTTTGGCATTTTAGATGATTAAATGCATTAATTATTAAAGTGTAAATAATTGGATTAAATTATTTATAAGTTTGAGAAATGATTAAAATATTATTATAATATTAATAATATTAGATTATGAGATTTCTAAGTGATTTATAACATTTGGATTAAGGTGTTATAAATATGGATATGAATTTTATTATGAAACTTTATCTTTTTCGTGTCGAGAGGTTACTACGCACGATACGGGACTATGTATTTAATACGGGGTACTATTCACAACAAATTGGTTTCTTCTCCACCAAATTATCGTTGATTTATGAATCTTACTCTTGAAATTAAAACCATGTTTTGATTATATTATTTTTTATATAACATTCTTATAACCCTAATGATGATATTTCTCTTTGACTTGAGTGTAAAGATGGGTAGATTATTGGTATGATCGTGACCATAGGTTCTCTTTGCCGATAGTGCAAAAGTTGAATTGTTGGTGGTATGATCATGACCATTGAATTTACAATTGAATATTTTAGCTTAAGTGCAAAGGTGAATTGATCAACATGGTTATAATTATTGTTATATAACTTCGAAATGATTATGTATTTCGTTGATATATGAATATCTTTGGCTCGTGAGTGCAAAGATGAGCAGTGTTTAAATGAACATGACCAACTGATGAATATCTTTGCTTGATGAGTGCAAAGATGAATTATTGATGAATATCTTTTGCTCGTAATGCAAAGATGACTGTTGTTGAATATCTTTGCGAAGAGTGCAAAGATGAATTATTGATGAATATCTTTTGCTCGTAATGCAAAGATGACTGTTGTTGAATATCTTTGCTTTTTGTAGTGTAAAAGATGAATTATTGATGAATATCTTTGGCTTGTAATGCAAAGATGACCCGTTGTTGAATATCTTTGCTTTGTAGTGTAAAGATGAGCTGTTGATGAATATCTTTGGCCCGTGGTGCAAAAGATGAATTTATTAGTATGATTATGAGCAGAACTGTGATTTGGTATAACCATGATCTTTGATGTTTCGTGTAAAGACAAGTGATGAAAATTATCTTTGTCTTGGATGAGGAAAGGAATTTAGAACTACAATTACGATTATGAGTTATACACGTGATTGTGGGACAGGAATTGTTGATTGATGTTACGGGGATAAAACATTGTTGGTGGATTTTTAACATGGAGAAGACAATAGACTTTATAGTCTATTTGACTCTTCTAATGGATTGCTCATTCAACGTTAACTATGGTTGAAAAGTTTTATCATCTACCATATGTTCTAAATCTACGATTTACATCGATGAAGACTATTGATAATTTATTTATCTTTAGTCATAATATTCTATCTTGAGCTAGTTGTGCTCACCCTTTTGTTTCACAATTCCTTTCGGGTAATAAAAGTGTAAATTTGGGTCGAGCGGGGATAGCGAGGAATAGAGTGGTGGTCTATAGATGTTGAGGTGAGGTGAATTTAACTTTGGAAGGGTGTTTTATCACTATCATACAAGATGTCTAATGACATACAAACTCGTGTTATCATAAGACATGGTTGTGCTCATCCACTTTGAGTATATTTACAAGCACTACCTATATAATCTTGGTGTTTGTTTGGAGTATAATACCAAATTAGAGGCAGTGGAGATAATGATATGTCAAGAGAAGACTCGCCATTGGGAAGAATATGATAGTAATCTTCTTGTTTTTCTTTGGGGTCTATTGGATTCAACCAAGGATAATTACGTGGCCATATGATATCTACCATAACCTAAAAGCATGGCCTCCCATGTCACGAAGGTTTCTTGAGCACTTCCCAAAGATTCTAATTTCTAAAAGCAGCTTTTTGACTATACCTTTATGTAAGGTGTCATTGTAACGTGCTACAGTTGGTATATATTTGTATCCAAACTCACAGTATATGTGTTGTTGTATTTTGCACGACAATTGTTGTAATAAAGTTGTAGTTGTTTTTCTGTACCACGTATTTGGCGTCTCAGAATGGGTTGGATGGAATGGACCTATTTTGGGGTCGTTACATCCAACGTTAACCTCAAATGTTCTTCATGTTCTTCTTTGGTTTTGGAATATACCAAAATATCGTCTATAAACACCACCACGAATTTATCCAAAAATGGCTTGAACACAGCATTCATTAGTCCCATAAATGCTGCAGGAGCATTCGTAAGACCAAACGACATTACTAAAAATTTGTAGTGACCATATCGCGTTCTAAATGCTGTCTTCGGTACATCCTCTGGCCTCACCTTCAGTTGATGATAATCGCTTCTCAAGTCTATCTTGGAAAAGTATCTTGCTCCCTTCAATTGATCAAACAGGTCATTGATCCTCAGTAATGGATATCTGTTCTTAATCGTGACCTTATTCAGTTCTCTGTAGTCAATGCAGAGCCGCATCGATCCATCCTTCTTTTTCACAAACAACTCCGACGCTCCCAATGGCGATACGCTCGGTTGAATGTACTTCTTGTCCAATAATTCTTGTAGTTGTACCATTAGTTCTTTCATCTCTACTGGTGCCATTCGGTATGGTGCCTTCGATATTGGAGCGGTTCCGGGCTCCAAATCGATTACGAAATCTACCTCTCTATCTGGTGGAGGTCCTGGTAAATCGTTTGGAAATACGTCAATGAAATCCCTCACAATTGGTATTTCTTCTACCTTTGGATTCTCTTTTCGACTGTCGACTATGTAAGCTAAGTATCCCACACAGCCTTGTCTCAACAACTTTCTGGTCTGCATCATCGTCAGACAACTCGCTTGTCTAGGAGATTTGCTACCATAAAATACAACCTTTGATGGAGTCATAAGGTTAATACGCTTCTTTTGGCAATCAATTACAGCCCCGTAATTGAATAACCAATCCATTCCCAAAATAACATCAAATTCCCCAAGTCGAATAGGGATAAGATCTACGTTCATGATATTACCCTTAATATCCACTCTACAGTTCTTATGTACATACTTAACAGGGATTATTTCTCTATTCGCATTTTCTATGTTCATGGGGTAATCCAATTCATTCTTAGGCAAATCTAAATTCTTGGCAAAATCATCGGATATAAAAGAACAAGTAGCACCCGAATCAAATAAAACATAAGCATTAATTTTATTGATCGGAATGATACCTGACACCACATCACGGGATTGAATTGCATCTTGCACCGTCATGTTGAAAGTCCGGGCGGTCGGTCGGTTTGTTGCGGTTGGTCCGGTGATGGTTAAGGTATTGCCACTGTTATTTCCCCGGTTTCCTCCTGATCCTTACCCCCCCGATCCCTTCTTGGGACAATCTCTTTCCAGATGGTCCTTCGAACCACAAGTAAAATAAGCACCCTTCTTTGGGTTTGGACAATTTGGTGCTATGTGGCTTTCCTGACCACAATTGTAGCACACTCTTTTTCCTTTCATACAAACTCCCAGATGGGATTTCCCACAGGTCAGGCATGCTTTGATTCTTTTCTTCTGATTACCTTGCTGATTTCCCGATGATGAGCTGTCATTCCATCTTTTCTTCTGATTGAAATTTCCACCTCCTGTGACACTTCCACTGGCCTTGTTATTTCCTTCTCCTTCATTCTTCTTCTTCTTTTGATCTTGATTGTACTTGGTCACCGCATCGCTCCCACCTTCAGCAAGGATGGCCTTTTCCAGAACTCCGGCAAATGTGTTTATCTGAAACATTGATACCTTGCTGTACACCCAAGGCTTTAGTCCTTGTTAGAATCTTCTGGCTTTTTTTTCATCCGTGTGTACTTGATACGGGGCGAACCTCGCTAACTCGTTGAATTTAGCCGTGTAGTCAGGTACGCTCTTGTTTCCCTGCTTTAACTCTAGAAATTGAACCTCAATCTGGTTCTGTGAACTAGTTGAGAAATACATTTCGAAGAACATCTCTTTAAACCTCTCCCATGTAATTACACCTTCACCTCCTCGCACTTTGTTTGCTTGCCACCAGTAGCTAGCCTCAGACTTTAGCATAAACATTGCAAAAGCGGTCTTCTGATCTTCTCTAACCCTAGCAATGTTGAAAACCTTCTCCATTTCCATAACCCACGTTTGAGCTTTGATTGGGTTCATAGAACCTTTAAACTCTGGCGGTCGCACCACCTTGAAGTCTTTAAACGTTGTGTTTGGTGGAGCTTGCGGTTGATTATTCATGGATCCAGTCAGTAAGTTAACCAACTGCTGCACGGGATTAGCGTTGGCTTTATTGTTATTATTGGTTGACTCTTCCTGAGCCGGTTGACGTTGTTGTCTTCTCCTTGGCGGCATTTTTTTTGTTTGTTAAATAAACGCTTATTAGAAATTTGTTTATTCTCTAAATAGTTAAGGCATTACTTAACAATTTAACATACTCATTTAACACATCATCTCAAAAAACTTGATATATTTTCATTCAAATCAAAAGTTTTAACGTTAAACGATAGCATAACTGCTATTTACATCAACTATCCTGGAAAAAAGAATCCACATGATTTAAAACATTCAAATATTCTTTCGTTCATAAACACGTCAGAATTTACATCTAAAAACTAACTAAGTTCTTCACATAATTAAATAAATCATATCACTGTCGGTCAAGGTACTGATTAGCCTTGATACGCTCCTCTTCTAAGATGCGATACATCGTCCTGCGATCCATCATGTACAATGGTAGTCCTTCGAACTGGATTGGGTACCTCAAAACTCGATCTTGGGTCTCATTCATTGCCTTGTTAAGTGTAGAGTATGTCTCCCCAATCTTCGCCTTCTTTGCACGACCATCATCTTCTGCACGATCAGCTCGACGTGTTTCTCTTACCCAGCCTTCCTCTGCTATCTTTAGTCTATCGGAGGTTTCCTTCAGTTCCTTCTTCAGTTTCTCTATATCCTCGGTCTTATCTTCAGTTTGACCCTTCTCATGGACCAAATCCCATTCTACATTTGCCAGTCGAGAGTGAAGAGTCGAAATCTCTCTCTTCGCTTTCAGAGTAATATCTTTGAATAACGCTTCGCTTTCGATCAAATCTCGGACCTCGTCTCCGTAACTCCACATTTACGGTCATTATAACGTGTCATACATCTCAAAGATCAACAAAGTGTGTACCGTGGTAACTCCTCTTCTTCCTCTTTCTCTTCCTCAACAAATTCCTCCTCAGGATCAGTCTCAGGTTCATGCTCCTGACCAACAATGGTGATCAATGGAGATAATTCCCTCTGCACCAGCTGCTCCCTAAAGACATGTATGTCTCGGGGCTCCTCCTTTGTCGGTACTATAGGTACACGGGGTTCTTCCTCAGTAGGTACTATAAGTACTCGGGGTTCTTCCTCCCCAGCTTGACTAGCTTCTCCAACATTCGACATCCTGACAACAAAATTTTAAGTTTTAGTTACTAAGTCGTATCATCTAATGCATACTTTAACACATAAACACATAAGGTCTTTTATTATCTTTAATGAATTACATAAATTCATTTCTTATAAATCGATAAGAGTTTTCCATCACTATCTTCTTTCTATAAGGCTACTACCTAAGGTTGTTCCCCACCTATAGTTCATAACCTCGACTTTGATACCTAACTTGTGACACCCCAATCCAAGGGTACTTGATTCCACGGGATTTGGTGTTCACTGTACAAATATCATCTATTTATCTACACATAATAAATGCAAACCATGCAATAGATAGAAATAAAATCTTCCCCTTAAGGGTTACAACATCCGAATAATAAAATACAATCCCAAGTAAAACTAACCTTAAACATCTGTGCGGAATCATAAACAAATAAGTCTTAAACAACATCATTAACTCAAGTCTTAAACATAAATACATCATCAAATAAAATAACAAGTCTTCATCATTTGCTAACTTTGCCCTTACCTTTACTAGTGAAAGGTTCATTAGTTCTTTCATTCTTAACTGCAATGTTATTATCAAGCAAGAGTGAGCACTAATGCCCACAAGTATAATAATGAAATAACAGTATAATAACATGCGAGTAAATCAAAGACATCTGAATAAAAGCTCAACTTTTGAATCAAGAATGAATTACAAGAATCAAAAGAATTCTGAGGGTCATAAGACCTTGAACTATATCTTAGGTTATCAAGGGTCATACTTGAAACCTTTAACAATCATAAGACTATGGACCTTTCTACTCGTACTTAGGGGGATCAGCCCTTAGTACCATACTGTGCACAATATCTTAACGCTAACGCATAAGTAAATCCCTTTGCAGGGTTGTTCATCTCAGTTTGACATTCGAGTCCGAAGGAAGTTTGGTTTGGATAATTCATTAAGGGTTCTAAAATTTAGAACGCTCATCAACTATGGACTAGTCGAATCAATAAGGGTTCGCTAGTCTAATAAGGTTCAATAATAATGATATTCAAATTGAATTAATAATCTCAGAAAGTATACAATAGGACAATTATTGTATAACTGAATCATTAACATTTGAACTTGAATAATAGTAATGATAATTTACTCGAGGTAAATAATAAACTTGAACAATAATGACAAGTAGGGTTTGGAAACTTGCCTCGTGCGTAGATTACACTATAACTAAACTCGTTCTTTGAATTTAATCCTACATACCATTCACATTCACAATACCAGTTAATTATAACTTAACTAATCATCAATGATCATTCTCTTGTCTAAACTTTGGTTATGACTATACTTAGTCAAATTATCACATTTATTATCATATAATATCACCTCATGAATAATAAATTAATTATGTATTCAATAATTCAACCCACATGCAATTATGTTATTTACATGATAAACATCTATTTTATCTTCACATTATACTTCTAACATGTTTACATGTTCATTAAATTAATTTACTAACACATTGTTAGACTTAAACATTTAAAAAAAAAATCTCATTCTGAACATTCTGGAGAGTGGCGCTGCGGCGCCACTGTTACACTGGTTCTCGGCGATGTGGCATGGTCTTTGGTGGCTATGACTTTGAGTCTCGAGGGCTCGAGGAGTCTGGCCCATTTGAGGCTCGATTCGATTCTCGCATTCGCGAAAATTGCAGAACATGGTCAAGGAACTCCAATAAAATTATTACTACTCGAATTTAATCATACCCACATGATATAATTCATGTATAATCATAACCCAACATTTATATACTGACATTAACCAATTCAAACACTTAATAACAGATTTAAAGCATGTGAATTTCACTGACTTTGATGTTCTTGGAGGTTTTGAAAATAAAACATGAAAATTGTCACTACGGATTCGTTATAACACCGAATTCGTTTATTTAAACTTTGGTCTCTTCGTATCAACATGCATAACAACATACAAGTGTAAAATTTAGGGATAATATACGATCAATACATAAAATATCACGTATAAGGCCATAAGGCCAAAACCTATACTCTGTAATTTTGTAGAAATCATATACGACATGTTTTCATGAATTTGATGATATGGTTAACATAATATATATAATTAAACACGATTTGATATGTCATAACACACATACAACCCATAATCATTATTCCTATCCCAATTACAGAGGTTAAACCAAAAACTTTAAAAGCCATTTTCATGAAAACTAAAATACGTAAAGTAGAAATTGGGAAGGAGGAGATTACCCAAAGCGTAGTGTGGATTTTAGTAAGAGATGAATATCAATTTCTCTCTGACTTCTCAACTAATACTCTGTATCTCTCTCTGTGAAAACTCTCTATACTTAGCAATAATGAAGAAAAGAAAAGAAGACGTCTGATATATTAAAGGAACTGACACACTGAGTGGTCAGTTAACCCAGTCATGGGCAACTGCTAGTAACTCCCATAAAGGCCATGTTTGGCTAGGCTTAATAGATTTCAAAACCATTTAATTTAATAAAACTTTATCATATGGTTTAATTAATGTCACGCCCACTTGCATAATAATTCAAATATCTTATTTAATATAAATATAATAACTTCTCATAAATTTCACATAGTCACATAATTAAATTTCTCATTAATAATTAATGTCAAATTATTAACTCTCTAATTAATAATTAAATTAATTAAAATAACATCATGCTTAATTAAATATTTCATTTAATTCAATAAGCTCACATAAATACATACTTGAATAATAAATATTCTCTACATTAATTTAATAAATGTAACACATAATTAAATTAATCTACCACAATTGCATCAAATAATTATTTAATCCAATAATTAAATCATCGAAAAATATTTATTTAATTCAATAAATATTAAAATTAATTTACAAAATCTCGTTCGTCACAGCTCCTGTCCAAAATATAGGTGGAAACTCTCGAACGGTCACCGCTAAACAGTTCAAGGAGCTGGGACCACCAGAGTTTATTGGAGAGCCAAAACCACTTAAGGTGGAAACGTGGATAAAGCAGATTACCAAGATATTTGATGTATTGGGATTCGTCGAGGAGCAAAAGGTTCCCTTTGCCACCTTTATGTTGCGAGGAGAGGAAGATTACTGGTGGAAATTCCAAAAGCGTACTCAACTCCGCCGTGATCGAAGATGTCTTGGGAGAAGTTCCAAGAATCGTTCAATGACAAGTACTTTCCCGGAAAGTATTCGTCACATGAAGGAGATAGAGTTCATCAAGTTGGAGCGAGAATAATATGACCAGGTGTTGAGATGCACGGCTAAGTTTACCGAGTTGTCGGTTTGCGTCCCACTTGGTTGATAATGAAAGAGAATGACACGGATGTTTTAAGAGGTTTGAAGCGGAGATACGTCAATATCTTATTTCTCATAAAGCGTGTTTGTATTCAGATGTTGTAAATAGGGCTCGATTAGTGGAGCTTAATAGCGACAGTCAACGCAACCAAAAGAGAAGCGGTAAGCAAAATGATAATAATATGATGAGAGGCGATCATCGAAGCGGTGACAACAAGCGTGGAGGAATCAACGGTGGCGAAATGGTAACCACTTGGTGGTAATCGGGGCCAAAACAATAAGAATGGACATTTCAAGAAGAGGAGATTCAACAATGATGGAAAGACGTCAGCACCAGCACCCGTTGTTAAGGAAGGAGAACGACCACCTATCATATACTTCAAATGCGGAGGGGAGGGACACATCAGTCCAAACTACGCGATGCCGTCTAAAGCATGTTATAATCGTCCGTATGTGGATTTCTGTCATTTTTCGTTTGGAATTTGGAAAAATTTAAACTTACAAAGTTGTAGAGAATTTAATTTCCATATACATGAGATTCAAATTTTTCTGATAAAATGGCTATTTATTAAGACTTATTGAAGTTTCGGGAATAAATGTTTTTATTAAAAACATGGTGGGCCCCACTTTTGGTTGGTGAGAAATAAAATCTGCTGGAATTTATTTTCAAAAGTGGTGGGCGTGAATAGTAGCAGGTAAAGCCATCAGGTAGCAGGTTAGTCTGCTATGGCGTTTAAGCATTTTCCTATAAATATGGTGCTTAGTTAGAATTGAAAATCACACCAGAAATAAGTTTTCTCTCTTTCTCTCTCTATATTATCGAGCGTATTTTGTGAGTATTTAGATACTTTATGAGTGCTATTCATCAGTGCAAGTTTCCTTCAGCCTTATACCTGATATTTCAGCCGGAAGTACTGTTCTTTGGAGGTAAGGGATGTTATTGTCTTTATAATGATGTTATTCTTTCAACATCATTATACCGAAATATTGGTATGGATTTTATTGTGGAATTTCTACCTTTTTGTGTCGGGGTTACTATTCATGTATATGGCACTATTCACGAATAAGACATTATTCACAGAAAAAAATGAAATTTTCTTTTCTTTGTCCAAGTTGTCTATTATGGTTACTATCTTTGATTGTATCCATGTTTTGATCTTTATTCTTGAATTTTGCTCCATAATTGATTATTATAAGGTATTTTTGAACTTGGATAAACTAAAGTACGAATCCCTAATCTTTGATCTTTAATCTCACTGGATTCGTTTTCTTTAAGATATTTTTCATCATCCTCAGTCCTAAATGATGATATTACTGAATATCTTTTGCCTGTAGTGCAAAGATGAATGATTACCTAATGAATATCTTTGGCCCGTAGTGAAAAGATGAACATGTGTTGAGATGAACATGACCAACTGGTGATACAAATGAATATCTTTGGCTTGTAGTGCAAAGATGAATATTTGATTCAAGATGTATATTGATTGATGTTACAGGGATAAAATATTGATGATGGACTTTTAAATCTTAGAAGATAGTAGAATTCTTTCTCTACTTGACTCTTCTAATAGATTGCTATTTCTGCTGCAGTTGTTGATCTAAAACTTGTTGTCTATTATATTTTATCAGATTTTTCCCTATTGAAGACTAATGATAAATTTTTGTATATTATCTTAGTCATAATATATTTTACTGGGCTAGTTGAGCTCACCCTTTTCCTTTTTGTTCCATTTTTCTTCTCAGGAGGTGAGAACATAGCAGGAACTAGCCGGGGTATGGAGTGATGGTTCAAGATAGTTGTTTTAGTAGTCCTCACTATTTTGTAAAATAGTGTATCAATAATTATAATGAGGACTCCTTTTGAGTTTGTATACTGTCTATTAGACAATACTTGTATTCAAACTCACAGAATATGTGTTGTCGTATTTTGCATGACAATTGTATTACTGAGGTTGTATTTGTTTCTGTACCATGTATTTGGTGACTCAGAATGGGTGATGTATACCTATTTTGTGGGCATCACAGTTGGTATCAAAGCTTGGGGATATGATCCATGGCTGAGATGTGAGACAAGAACTAGGAGGGGAGAGACGAGAAATTCCTTCGCTAGTATGGCCTGACTAAGTTTATTTGGTATTTATTTGGTCGGTCAGAGTATAGGGATAATGTGTGACATGTCAATTAATCCTTGTTTTATTGTAGCATTTGAGAATGACAGTTGGAAATATTAACAATGGAGTGAATCAGACCATGGAGACACCTTTAATAACCACCCAGGGGAACGTGCAACAAGAAGGCAATATTCCTCCTGTAAACAACACTACCGAATAAATGATAAATGCTGGGATGTTTATAAGCTTTTTACAGTTCATGCAAAATCAGACGAGGGAGACTCGTGCACAATATACAGGTGGAAATGATAGCAATGCGTGGCTTGTCACAGCCAAGCATTTCAAGGAGTTGGGACCACCAGAATTTGCGGGAAAGCCGGATCCGATTAAGGCAGAAATGTGGGTCAATCAAATTACTAAGATATTCGATGTCTTGGGATGCACGGAGGAACAGAAGGTGGGAGTCTGTGAAGCGTACCCAGCCTGCCGCACTCAATATGTCTTGGGAAACGTTTCAGAAAATGTTTAATGATATGTACTTTCCTGAAAGTATTCGTTATATGAAGGAGGTAGAGTTTATCAGACTGGAACAAAACAACATGACGGTGTCCCAGTACGAGGCGAAGTTCGCAGAGTTATCCATGTTTGCACCCCATTTAGTAGAGAATGAAGAACGAATAACACGAATGTTTCTGAGAGGTCTAAAACCCTAGATTAGACAATATCTTATCTCTCATAAATTTTCTTTATATTCAGATGTTGTCAAAAGGGCTTAATTATTAGAGCGAGATAATGAGTATGCTCAATCGAGGGACCACAATCAAGGTCATACCGGTGACAACAGTCATCGTAGCGATGATAACCAGCGGGGATGAAAGAATACAGACAAAAGCGGTAACCACTCGGGTGGTAATCGTTGCCATGATAATATTAGAGGTGAGTCAAGTGGAAATTTTAGAAAGAGGAGATTCAACAATGACGGGAAGACGTCAGCAGCAACACCAGCACCAACAACAAATTTTAGGGGAGGAGAACGACCGCCAGTTAGATGCTACAGATGTGTAGAGGAGGGACACATAAGTCCAAACTGTTCACAACCTTCCAAGGTGTGTTTTAGTTGTGGAAAAGACGGTCATATATCCTAGTTTTGTCCGGTAGTGAAGTCAAGTCCAAATTGGGACTACGACACCAAAGGCGCACTCTGCATAAAAACAAAATCGGTGGTTCAAGGGAGGGCGTTTGTCGTGACTGGCCAAAATACGAGAAACCCAAACGAGGTGATCACGGATAAGCTAATCATAAACTCTTGCGAAGTTTATACCTTATTAGATAGCGGTTCTACCCACTCTTTTATCTCTCCTGCTTGTGCTCAACGTTTGAACTTGACTCCAGAGAAATTAGACCTTGACTTATATGTTGAGACTCCGTTAGGAGAAACTTTCATTACATCTACTGTTTATAAATCTTGCTTGATTTAAGTTGGAACCATAACATTACCTGTCGATCTTATTTTGTTGAAAATACTTGCATTTGATGTGATCTTAGGGATTGATTGGTTAACCACTCATCATGCTAAAATTGATTATTTTCGTAAGGTTGTTAGTTTTCATATTTCTAACCAACCTGTTATGTGAATTCAAACAACCAAACCACTAAAATCAATCACTGTCATATCAAGCCATAAAGCTATTTATTTATTGAAAAACGGATGTCAAGCTTTCTTAGCCCATGTCACGGACTTGAACAAAAACACGTCAGATTTGAATAATATTTCTGTTGTTAGTGAATTTCCTGACGTATTTCCTGAAGAACTTCCTGATCTACCCCCAAAATGTGAAGTTGAATTCTTTATTGACCTTGAACCTAGTACAAAGCCCATTTCTAAAACCCCATATCGAATGGCTCCTATTGAACTTCAGGAGTTAAAGGTCCAACTACAGGAGTTGTTGGACATCGGTTTCATTCGTCTTAGTACATCTCTTTGGGGTGCTCCTGTGTTATTCGTAAAGAAGAAAGACGGGAGTATGCGACTTTGTATTGACTACCGAGAATTGAACCATGTCACTATCAAGAGTAGGTATCCGCTACCTCGCATTGATGACTTGTTCGACCAGTTGCAAGGAGCACAATTCATTTTAAAGATCGATCTTCATTCTGGATATCATCAGCTGAAGATTAAAACTAAGGATATTCCAAAGACTGCCTTCAGAACTCGGTACGGGCATTATGAATTCTTAGTCATGTCTTTTGGATTGACTAATGCTCCTACTGCTTTCATGGATATGATGAACCGTGTGTTCAAAGAATATTTGGATCAGTTCGTTGTCGTCTTTATTGATGACATCCTCATCTATTCCAAAAGCCGTGAAAATCATGAGCACCATTTGAAGCTGGTACTGCGAAGGCTTCCTGATAACAAGCTATATGCCAAGCTGAAAAATGCGAGTTCTGGCTTGAGGAAGTAGCATTCCTTGGGCACGTGATGTCAAAACATGGAGTATCTGTTGACCCGATGAATATTGAAGAAATACAAAGTTGGGAGCAACCGAAGTCGGTGACCGAAGTACGTAGCTTTCTTGGCTAAGATTATTGGAGATTCGTGAAAGGATTTTCTCGAATCGCTACTCCGTTAACTCAGCTAACTCGTAAAGATACAAAATTCGGTTGGAGCGAGGATTGTGAGAAGAGTTTTAAAGAACTCAAGAGAAGACTCATTTCGGCACCTGTTCTGACAATACCATCTGGTTCAGATGGATTTGTTATTTACAGCGATGCTTCAGGCAAAGGGTTAGGATGTGTTCTCATGCAACTGAGAAAGTCATAGCCTATGCCTCCCGACAACTCAAAGAATATGAGAGGAATTATCCTACTCATGATTTGGAGTTGGCAGCAGTTGTTTTCGCGTTAAAGATCTGGAGACACTACCTGTATGGGGAGAAAGTGGAGATCTATACAGATCATAAAAGCCTCAAATATTTCTTCACCCAAAATGAACTCAACATGCGGAAACAATGTTGGCTCGAGTTGTTGAAAGATTATGACCATACCATCGAATACCATCTTGGAAAAGAAAACGTGGTAGCTGACGTATTGAGTAGAAGATCATATGTGGGTACGAGTGCAATGTTGTTAACACAAAGGCCCATTTTATATGACTTGCAAAGGATGGAGATAGAGGTAAAGGCTCCAAGTACCCACGTGATGATATCAAGCATATGAGTAAAATCGACTTTAATCGATAAAGTTAAAGCTGCTCAAGCTACGGACATGGAGCTGATGCGTATAAAGAAGAAAGTGCAAGAATGTGTTATTCCAGAAGCAAGAATCGATGAAGAAGGAATACTTCGAGTCAACTCCAAACTTTGTGTTCCTAACGATTCTAACTTTAAGCATATAATCATGATGGAGGCACACAATACACCGTTTGCAATCCATCCTAGTAGTACCAAAATGTATCATGATCTTCGACATATATTTTGGTGGAACAATATGAAGAGAGAGATCACGGAGTTTATCTCGAGGTGTTTAACTTGTCAACGTGTAAAATCAGAGCATCAAGTGCCAAAGGGTCCATTGCAACCACTTGAGATTCTGACATGGAAGTGGGAACACATTACTATGGATTTCGTTATGGGTCTTCCCAAGGTTTCTCAAGGCATATATGCGATTTGAGTTATTGTTGATAGATTAACCAAGTCTGCCCATTTCTTGCCTATACGGGAGACTCATTCCCTTGAACGTCTTGCTAGTATTTATGTAAATGATATTGTGAGATTGCATGGCATGCCAGTATCCATAATTTCAGATCGTGACCCAAGATTCACTTCACGATTTTGGGTTTGCTTGCAGAAAGCTATGGGCACTGATTTATGATTCAGTTCGACATACCATCCTCAAACGGACAGGCAATTAGAGAGGACTATTCAAACTCTTGAAGATCAATTAAGACTCTGTGTCCTAGATTTTAAAGGGAGTTGGGATAAGTACTTGCCATTGGTGGAATTCTCCTACAACAACAGTTATCAGGCAATTATAGGTGTGGCTCCATTCGAGGCATTGTATGGAAGAAAATGTCGTTCTCCAGTATGCTTGGATGAGGTGGGTAAAGCAACATTGTTGGGACCAGAGTTAGTACGAATGACTCCAAAGAAGATCCAAACGATTCGACAACGTATACAAATGGCACAGGATCGACAAAAGAGTTATGCGGATCTTCATCGAAAGGACGTGGAATTTAATATTGGGGATCATGTATTATTACGTATTGCACCATAGAAGGGAGTTACAAGATCTGGGAAGAGGGGAAAGCTCAATCCAAGATTTGTTGGTCCATTTGAGATTCTTGACCGAATAGGAAATGTGGCCTATAGACTCGCATTACCTCCAATCATATCTCGTGTTAATAATTTTTTTTATATATTTATGCTTCGTAAATATGTGAAAGACTTGAACCACATTATTAAGTTAGAACCGGACGAGATAGCCGAAGATTTAATGTACGAGGAGGTACCTGTTAAGATCTTGGATAGGAAAGAACATGTCCTACGCACGAAGGTTATATAAAAGTTAAGGTTTTGTGGAGAAACCATGCTATTGAAGGAATGACCTGGGAGTTGGAATCAGAAATGAAAGTGAGGTATCCTCACCTTTTCAAAACACAAGGTACGCACGCCAATTTCGAGGATGAAATTTCATAAGGAGGGGAGGTTGTAAGACCCAACTTTTTATAAATAGAATCGAATTTTCCCTAATTACTATTGAGAATAATAAGGTGTTAATTTGATATAATACTTTGGTTATGGGTGAAATGTTAAAATTTTGCAAAATAAGCAAGTGGTTATAAAATATTTATTTTGTCGGGGAATATTCGTTTGGTCGTGGAATATTCTTGCTGTCGGGGAATATTCGTACGATGGAGCAGTCATTTGTGGGCCCCATAACGAACAACTGTCGGATGAAGAAAATGACAAGTTTGAGTTTTTATAAATAACGATGTAATTGTTACCGTTAACATTGTTGGAATACCTGGTGGTTAAAATACGATAATGGCGTGGTCGCATAAAGATATTACCGGTATTGCGCATAGTATTTTTGAATTATTAATTCTTACATAAGAATGCACTACTCATTAATTGTTACAGTAATTACTGTTCAATATTTTATTTTATTGATTCAATAACTGCTACGTTGATATGTTATATTATTGTTGTTTCAATAACTGTCACTGCACAGTAATTCCCATTATCAGATCAATAATAAATATTATTTGAATAATATTATTAGATAGCATTATTGGCAATGTCTAAGGAAGTTCTGTCTAGGAAAGAGGTTTGGTCTCTTAATTGCGCGTCAATAAGGAGAAATCCTTATCGGAAAGCCCCCTCTTTCTTGGGAACGACCTGATTGTCATAATTGTGATTCTGTAATATTATTTGTGAATAATTAATTATTGATTTATATGATAAGGAAATATTTATTTTATGTGGATATAAATGATGGATATATTTATTGTGGTTATAAATGAAGGAATAAATCTTTGAGGTGTTTTTTATCGTATTTTTATTCGAAATAAATAGAGGTGATGAAAATCGTCCGTATGTGGATTTCGGTCATTTTTCGTTTAGAATTTGGAAAAACTTAAACTTACAAAGTTGTAGAGAATTTAATTTCCTATGGAATAGACATGAGATTTGAATTTTTATGATAAAAGGGCTATTTATTCTTATTGAAGTTTTTGAAATAAATGTTTTTATTAAAAACACGGTGGGCCCCACTTTTGGTTGGTGAGAAATAAAATGTGCAGGAATTTATTTTCAAAAGTGGTGGGCATAAATAGTAGCAGGTAAAGCCATCAGGGAGCAAGTTAGTCTGCTATGGCGTTCTAAGCATTTTCCTATAAATAGGGTGCTTAGTTAGAATTGAAAATCACACCAGAAACAAGTTTTCTCTCTGTCTCACTCTATATTATCGAGTGTATTTTGTGTGTATTTAGATACTTTGTGAGTTGCTATTCATCAGTGCAAGTTTCCTTCAACCTTATACTTGATATTCCAGCCGGAAGTACTGTTCTTTGGAGGTAAGGGATGTTATTGTCTTAATAATGATGTTATTCTTTCAATATCATTATACCGAAATATTGGTATTTATTTTATTATGGAATTTCTACCTTTTTGTGTCGGGGTTACTATTCATGTATACGGCACTATTCACGTATACGACACTATTCATATATACGGCACTATTCATAGAAAAAATAAAATTTTCTTTTCTTTGTCCAAGTTATCTATTATGGTTACTATCTTTTATTGAATCCATGTTTTGATCTTTATTCTTGAATTTTGCTCCACAATTGTTTATTATAAGGTATTAATGAACTTGAATAAACTAAAATACGAATCCCTAATCTTTGATCTTTTATCTCACTGGATTCATTTTCTTTAAGATATTTTTCATCATCCTCAATCCTAAATGATGATATTACTGAATTTCTTTGGCCTGTAGTGCAAAGATGAATGATTACCTAATGAATATCTTTGGCCCGTAGTGCAAAGATGAACATGTGTTGAGATGAACATGACCAACTGGTGATACAAATGAATATCTTTGTCCTGTAGTGCAAAGATGAATATTTGATTCAAGATGTATATTTATTGATGTTACAAGGATAAAATATTGATGATGGACTTTTAAATCTTAGAAGATAGTAGAATTCTTTCTCTACTTGACTCTTCTAATGGATAGTTGTTTCCGTTGCAGTTGTTAATCTAAAACTTGTTGCCTATTGTAAGACCCCAACTTTTATAAATAAAGATGAATTTTCTATAAATATCATTTTTGAATATTATGGAGTAAATTTGATATAATGTTATAGTTGTGGGTAATATTTATAAATTTTGCAAAGTACGCAAGTTGTTATATAATATTTGATTGGTCGGGGAATATTCGTTTTAACAGGAATATTCGCATACAACCGGCACAATCATTGGTGGACCCCACAACGGAATTATTATCGGATGATCGAGAAAAAGACAAAAATATTTTATTGAAAATAACGGCGGAAGTTTTACCATTAATCTTTGTTGAACTACTCGGTAAAAGTAAAAGTAAAGAATATGATTAGCGTAGTGTGATTAGACACTTTTGCGGTATTGATTATTGATGCTTATGCGATAAGTCACACCGGTTTTGTTTTATTGGTATTATTAATGTAATAAAATAGAAAAGTTTTTTTATATAAAAATGAATACTTTTATAAAGTTATCATTTTATTAGACAATAATTAGAATATATTATATTTTATTATGCATAGTGTTTGCATAGTGCTGCATAGTGTTTGAATAGTAAAATCTTTTATAAAGTTATTTGTTTTATTAGATTATAAATAGAATATATTATATTTTATTTAAAAGATTTTGCTTTTTAAATATGGAATTTGTCGATTAAAGTAAATCAATCTGGACCGTTCATGAGTTAGTTACTATGCAGTCTATTTTTCTATAAATAGAAGCTCATTCCTTCATTATTTCTTACGAATTCACTGAAACTCTAGAGAGATAAACTATAGAGAGAAAGAAGAAAAGTATCCTGTTACTTCACTACTTATATATCTAGTACTCTTCTTCTTACGGTAAGGGGTATTATTTCTTTTGTATTCATGAAGAGAACTTCTGTTAGTCCATTCTTTATTATTCTGCTGTAATAACCAGTATACGCGGACTACCCTATACTTGGTGATATTCTTCTATTATTCCATCTTTATTATTATTACGTTGGAATATCCCGTCATGCATGCTTTTTTTATTTGGACTCGATTCCGTCATCGCTTTTACGGGACTGGTTCCGTCTTTATTATTATTACATTGGAATATCCCGTCTATTTGTTTTACGCTGGACACGGTTCCGCTCAGTATTATTTTGTTGGAACATCTTGTCGCTTGCAATTAATTTTGCCGACACTGGTTAATTACTTATTATTCTCGTTGGAATAACTTTGTCATGGTACCGCATGCATGGTGATTTCTTTTGTTATTCCATTCGTTATTATACTTAGTTGGTTAAAGTTTTGACTTCTATACTCCATGAAATTAGTGGAATATCCTTGATATTTGCGCTTCATCCAGTATCTTTTCATGGAAATATTCTTCTGAGCATTCTTGAATTTTAATCTACAAAGTAGTATCATGTTGACAATTTGGACGTTATTAGTTCCTGGACAAATTAATTCTTGAATTCTTATATCATTGTCATCATCCTCATGTTTATATTTTGTTGAAAGTCATCTGTGGCCTGTAGTACATAGATGGACTTGGTATGATTATGACAAGGGATTATTCAGTGTAATCATGACGTAATGTTACAAATGATGTTGTAAAAGTTCTAATTGGCCCGTAGTGCATTGATGGACAGTTGTTGGCATGATCATGACCATTAATGAATACACAAATATTCTTGGCCCGTAGTGCATGGATAATTATGGTCGTGATACTAAAGAATATCCTTGGCCATATTGCAGGGGTGATTCGATGGTGTGGATTATTTATTAAGCTGAGTCCCAGCGATAAAAGTGATGAAAAACCTTTTAAATCATAAAAGATAGTAGATTTTATTCTCTACTTGACTCTTTTAATGGATTACTTGTTCTGCTACAGTTAAACTTGATATTTATTATATTTTATCAGTTTAACATTGTTGAAAAGCTAACGATAAATTATTCTCGCATTATCTTAGTCATAATATTTCTTCTTTGGGCTAGTTGAGCTCACCCTTTCTTTCACCTTTATTCTCTTGAAATGAGAACGTGGTTGGGACTAGTCTGGGAAGCGGAGTGATGGTCCTAGATGGTGCATTAGTAGTCCTCAACTATTCTCGTGAAATAGTGTGATAATAATTGTAATGAGGACTCCATTGAGTTTGTATACTCTCTAGATGACAATATTTGTATTCAAACTCATAGCATATGTTTTGTCGTATTTTACACGACTGTTATATAATTAAGTTGTATTTGAATTTTGTACCATGTATTTGGCGACTCAAGATGGGTGATGTATACCTATTTTGGGGACGTCACAGTTGGTATTAGAGCTTAGGGATATGATCATCGGCTAAGATGTGAGACTAGAACTAGGAGGGGAGAGACGGGGAATTCCTTCGCTAGTATGACCTACCTAAGTTTATTTGGTATTTAATTGGTCGGTCAGAGTATATGGATAATATGTTACATGTCAATTAACCTTTTGTTTTGTGGCAGTATCTGAAAATGACATCCGAGAATGTTGAGAATAGCAATGGAGCACAGGCGACAGTTGATTCACCACATATCAATAATCAGGATAATGTGCATCAGGAAGGTGACAATCCTCATGCAAACAACAACACTGACCAAATGATGAATGAGGGAATGTTCAAAGGTTTTATTCAATTCATGCAACAACAGGCGAGAGCGGCTCCTGTCCAAAATGTAGGTGGAAACACTGGAAACTCTCGGACGGTCATCGCTAAATAGTTCAAGGAGATGGGACCACCGAAGTTTATTGAAGAGCCAAAACCACTTAAAGCGGAAGCATGGATAAAGCAGATCACCAAGATATTTGATGTCATGGGATGCTCCGAGGAGCAAAAGGTTACCTTTGTCGCCTTTATGTTGTGAGGAGAGGCAGATTACTAGTGGGAATCGGTAAAGCGTACTAAACCTGCCGCACTAAAAATGTCTTGGGAGAAGTTCCAAGAACTATTCAACGACAAGTACTTTCCCAAAAGTATTCATCACATGAAGGAGGTGGAGTTCATCAAGTTGGAACATAATAATATGACCGTGTCGCAGTACGAAGCAAAGTTTGCTGAGTTTTCTCGGTTTGCATCCCACTTGGTGGATAATGAAGAGAGAATGACACGAATGTTTTTAAGAGGATTAAAGCCAGAGATACGTCAACATCTTATTTCTCATAAACTTTGTTTGTATTCAGATGTTATAAATAGGGCTCAGTTAGTAGAGCGCGATAACGAGTCAAAGCAACCAAAAGAGAGCAGCCGACAAAATGATAATACCAGCGAGAGCAGTCATCGAAGCGGTGACAACAAGTGTGGAGGGAATCAACATGCCATAAATGGTAACCACTTCGGTGGTAATCAGGGCTAAAACAATAAGAATGGACATTTCAAGAAGAGGAGATTCAACAATGATGGAAAGATGTCAGCACCAGCACCCGTTGTTAAGGAAGGAGAACGACCACCTATCATATGCTTCAAATGCGGAGGGGAGGGATACATCAGTCCAAACTGCGCGATGCTGTCTAAATCATGTTATAATTATATAAGAGAAGGTCACTTAGCCCCATTTTGTCGTTCACCGAAGACAAGTTTAGCTAGGATGGAGGCACCAAAGGCCATCCCAAAAAGTCGAGTGGTAGTAGTGCAAGGGGAGGCGTTTGTTGTGACCTCTCGAGAAAGCAAGGAACTCGAACGAGGTCATCACGGTAAGCTTATCATAAACTCTAAATGAAGTCTATACCTTATTTGATCTGGGTTCTACCCATTCTTTTATTTCTCCTATTTGCGCTCAACAATTAAATTTGACTCCAGAGAAATTAGACTTTGACTTATCTGTGGAAACTCCGTTGGGAGAAACCTTCATTACATCCACCGTTTATAAGTCTTGTTTGGTTCAAATCGGTTCCCTCATATTACCTGTCGATCTTATTTCATTGAAAATACCTGCATTTGACATGATTCTAGGGATTGATTGGTTAACTACTTATCATGCAAAAATTGATTGTTTTCGTAAGGTTGTTAGCTTTCATATTCCTAATCAACCCATTATGCGAATTCAAGCGACAAAACCATTAAAGTCAATCACGGTCATCTCAAGCCATAAAGCTATTCATGTATTGAAAAACGGATGTCAAGCTTTCTTAGCTCATGTCATGGATCTAAACAAAAATACGTCAGTTTTGAATGATATTTCTATTGTTAATGAATTTCTTGACGTATTCCCTGAAGAACTTCCTGGCCTACCCCCAGGCGTGAAATTGAATTTTGTATCGACCTTGAACACGGTACAAAACCTATTTCCAAAGCCCCATATCGAATGGCTCCTATTGAACTTCGTGAGTTAAAGACCCAACCGCAGGAATTATTAGACATTGGCTTTATTTCGTCCTAGTACTTCTCCTTGGTGCTCTCTGTTCTCTTCGAGAAGATGAAAGATGGGAGTATGCGACTTTGTATTGATTATCGGGAGTTGAATCATGTCACCATCAAAAATAGGTACCCATTGCCTCGTATTGATGACTGTTTGACCCGGTTGCAAGGAGCCAAATTCTTTTCAAAGATTGATCTTCGTTAGGATATCACCAATTGAAGATTAGAATCGATGACATTCCAAAGGCGGCTTTCGGAACTCTGCAGACGGGCATTATGAATTCCTAGTCATGTCCTTTGGATTGACTAATGCTCCTGCTGCCTTCATGGATATGATGAACCGAGTATTCAAGGAATATTTGGATCATTTTGTGGTCGTCTTTATTGATGACATCCTTATTTATTCCCAAAGCCATGAAGATCATGAGCAACACTTGAGGTTGACACTCCAAAAGCTTCATGAATACAAGATTTATGCCAAGTTGAAGAAATATGAGTTCTGGCTTGAGGAAGTAGCATTCCTTGGACACGTAGTATCAAGTCATGGAATATCTGTTGACCCAGCAAAGATTGAAGCTATTCAAAGCTGGGAGCAACCTAAATCAGTGACCGAAGCACGTAGCTTTCTCGGTTTAGCTGGTTATTATCGGAGATTCGTGGAAGGATTTTCTTGAATCGCTACTCCATTAACTCAATTGACTCAGAAAGATACAAAGTTCGGTTGGAGCGAAGAATGTTAGAAGAGTTTTCAAGAACTCAAGAGGAGACTCATTTCAGCACCAGTTCGGACAATACCATCTGGCTCAGAGGGATTTTTCATCTACAGTGATGCTTCGGGCAAAGGGTTGGGATGTGTTCTCTTGCAACATGGGAAAGTCATAGCCTATGCCTCAAGACATCTAAAAGAATATGAGAGGAATTATCCTACTCATGATCTAAAGTTGACAGCTGTTGTCTTCGCACTAAAGATTTGGACGAATTACTTGTATGGGGAGAAAGTGGAGATCTTTACGGATCATAAAAGCCTCAAATATTTCTTCACTCAAAAGGAACTCAACATTCGACAACGACGTTAGCTTGAACTGTTAAAAGATTATGATCATACCATCCAATACCATCCTGGAAAAGCGAACGTGGTAGCTGACGCATTGAGTAGAAGATCATATGCAAGTACAAGTGCGATATTGTCAACACAAAAGCCCATTTTGTGTGACTTGCAAAGGATGGAGATAGAGTTAAAGACTCCTGGGACCCATGTGATGATGAAGAATATACGAGTAGAACTGAATTTAATTGATAAAGTTAAAGCTGCTCAAGCTACAGACCTGGAGCTGATGCATATGAGGAAGAAAGTGCAAGAAGGTGCTATGCCGGAAGCAAGAATCGATGAAGAAGGAATACTTCGAGTCAACTCTAGACTTTATGTTCCTAACGACCTTGATTTAAAGTATAAAATCATGATGGAGGCGCACAACACACCGTTTGCTATCCATCCAGGGAGTACCAAAATGTATCATGATATTCGTCATACATTTTGGTGGAGCAATATGAAAGAGAGAGATAATATTTATTTATCTCAAGGTGTCTAACTTGTCAACGAGTTAAAGCGGAGCATCAAGTACCAAAAGGTCCATTGCAACCACTTGAAATTCCAGAATGGAAGTGGGGAACACGATACCATGGATTTCAAATTCTTGGTCTTCCTAAGGTTTCTCAAGGCATAGATGCGATTTGGGTCATTGTTGATAGATTGACCAAGTCTACTAATTTCTTACCGATACGAGAAACTTATACACTTGAACGTCTTGCTCGTATGGACATAAACGAGATTGTAAGATTGCATGGTATGCCGGTATCCATAGTTTCTGATCGAGACCCAAGATTTACTTCACGATTTTGGGTTAGTTTGCAAAAAGCTATGGGCACAGACTTACGATTTAGCTTGGCATATCATCCTCAGATGGACGGATAGTCGGAGAGGACTATTTAAACTCTTGAAGATCTATTAAGACTCTGTGTCCTTGATTTCAAGGGAAGTTGGGACAAGTTCTTACCATTGGTGGAGTTTTCCTACAACAACAGTTATCAAGCAAGTATTGGCATGGCTCCATTCGAAGCGTTGTATGGAAGAAAGTGTCGTTCTCGGTATGCTAGGATGAGGTGGGTGAAAACAACGTTGTTGGGACCGGAGTTGGTATGCGTATGACTATAGAAAAGATTCAAACGATCCGACAACATATAAAAACCTCACAAGATCGACAAAAGAGTTATGCTGATCTTCATCGAAAGGACGTGGAATTAGATATAGGAGATCATGTGTTGTTACGTGTTGCTCCATGGAAAGGAGTTATGAGATTAGGAAAGAGAGGAAAACTCAATTCTCGATTCATCGGCCCATTTTTAATCCTCGATCGAGTAGGAACTGTGGCCTATAGACTCACTTTACCGCCAAGTATGTCTCGTGTTCATAACGTTTTTCACATATCCATGTTACGTAAATATGTGAAAGACCCGAACCACATTATTAAGTTAGAACCGGACGAAATAACAGAAGATTTGACGTATGAAGAGGTTCCTATTCAAATCTTGGATAAGAAGGAACATATTCTACGCTCCAAGGTTATACCTCAAGTTAAAGTTTTGTGGAGAAACCACGATGTTGAGGAAATGACTTGGGAGTTAGAATCTGAAATGAAATCAATGTATCCTTACCTCTTCGACATACCAGGTACGTACCCTAATTTTGAGGGTGAAATTTCATAAGAAGGGGAGGTTGTAAGACCCAAACTTTTATAAATAAAGATGAATTTTCTATAAATATCATTTTTGAATATTATGGAGTAAATTTGATATAATGTTATAGTTGTGGGTAATATTTATAAATTTTGCAAAAGTACGCATTGTTATATATAATATTCGATTGGTTGGGGAATATTCATTTTAATAGGAATATTAAAGCAACGGCACAATTATTGGTGGACCCTATTAAGCGGAATTATTATCGGATTGAGAAAACGACAAAAATATTTTATTAAAAATAACGGCGAAAGTTTTACCATTAATACTATTGAACTACTTGGTAGTTAAAGTACAGTAATACGCGTGGTTGTATAGTAGCACACGATATTGATTATTGATGCTTATGTGATAAGTCACTCGCTTTTTATTTTATTGGTATTATTAATGTAATAAAGCGTAAAAGATTTTTATATAAAATGTAATACTTTTATAAAGTTATTCATTTTATTAGGCTAATAGTAAAATCTTTTTTTATATAAAATGTAATACTTTTATAAAGTTATCTATTTTATTAGACAATAATTAGAATATATTATATTTTATTATGCATAGTGTTTGCATAGTGCTGCTAGTATTTGCAGATAAGTGCTGCATAGTGTTTGCATAGTAAAATCTTTTATAAAGTTATTTATTTTATTAGATTATAAATAGAATATATTAAATTTTATTTAAAAGATTTTGCTTTAAATATGGATCGTCAGATTAAAGTAAATCAATCTGGACCGTTCATGAGTTAGTTCTTATGCAGATCCATTTTTCTATAAATAGAAGCTCATTCCTTCATTATTTCTTACGAATTCTTTGAAACTCTAGAGAGATAACTATAGAGAAAGAAGAAAAGTATTACTACTTCACTACTTATATATCTAGTACTCTTCTTCTTATGGTAAGGGTATTATTTATTTTTTGTATTCATGAAGAGAACTTCGTTAGTCCATTCTTTATTATTCTCATTGTAATAACGATAATGCGGACTACCCTATACTTGGTGACATTCTTCTATTATTCCATATTTATTATTATTCATTTGGAATATCCACATGCAAGCTTTTACGCCGGACTGGTTCCGCTCTTTATTATTATTCATTGGAATATCCTCACATGCATGCATGCGTTTTGCCTGGGACACGGTTTAAAATCTTTATTATTATTACATTGGAATATCACATCTCATGTGTTTTACATGGGACCGGTTCCGTCTGTATTATTCATTGGAACATCCCAGCCGGCGCGTAATTTTGCCGACTGGTTCCGTTACTTATTATTATTCGTTGGAATAACTCATCATGCGAAGCACCACATGCATGATGATTTCTTTTGTTATTCCATTCGTTATTATACTCGGTTGGTTAAAGTTTTGACTTGATACTCCATGAAATTAGTGGAATATCCTTGATATTTGCGCTTCATCCAAGATATCTTTTCATGGAAATATTCTTACGAGCATTCTTGAATTTTACTCTACAAAGCAAGTATCATGTTGACAATTTGGACGTTATTAGTTCTGGATAAATTAATTCTTGAACTTGTTTTATTGAATTCTTATATCATTGTCATTATCCTCATGTTTATATTTTGTTGAAAGTCATCATCGTGGCTTTAAGGTGTAGTGCATAGATGAACTTGGTATGATTATGACCGAGGATTATTCGTTGTAATCATAACCGTAATGTTACAAATGATGTGGTAAAAGTCCTCATTGGCCCGTAGTGCATTGATGGACAGTTTTTGGCATGATCATGACCATTAATGAATACACAAATATTCTTGGCCCGTAGTGCATGGATAATTATGGTCGTGATACTAAAGAATATCCTTGGCCGTAGTGCAGGGGTGATTCGATGGTGTGGATTATTTATTAAGTTGAGTCCCAGCGATAAAAGTGATGAAAAACCTTTTAAATCATAAAAGATAGTAGATTTTATTCTCTACTTGATTCTTTTAATGGATTGCTTGTTCCGCTGTAGTTAAAATTGATATTTATTATATTTAATCAGTTTAACATTGTTGAAGGCTAACGATAAATTATTCTGCATTATCTTATTCATAATATTTCTTACTGGGCTAGTTGAGCTCACCCTTTCTTTCACCGTTCTCTTGTGAAAGAGAACGTAATTTGGGACTAGTCGGGGAAGCGAAGTGATGGTCCTATATGGTGCATTAGTAGTCCTCACTATTACGTGAAATAGTGTGATAATAATTGTAATGAGGACTCCATTGAGTTTGTATACTCTCTAGATGACAATATTTGTATTCAAACTCACAGCATATGTTTTGTCGTATTTTACACGACTGTTGTATAATTAAGTTGTATTTGAATTTTGTACCATGTATTTGGCGACTCAAGATGGGTGATGTATACCTATTTTGGGGGCGTCACACCTATTATATTTTATTAGATTTTTCCCTGTTGAAGACTAATGATAAATTGTTGTATATTATCTTAGTCATAATATTCTTTACTAGGCTAGTTGAGCTCACCCTTTTCCTTTTTGTTCCATTTTTTTTCTTAGGAGGTGAGAATATAACAGGAACTAGCTGGGGTATGGAGTGATGGTTCAGGATAGTTGTTTTAGTAGTCCTCACTATTTTGTAAAATAGTGTATCAATAATTGTAATGAGGACTCCTTTTGAGTTTGTATACTGTCTATTAGACAATACTTGTATTCAAACTCACAGTATATGTGTTGTCGTATTTTGCACGACAATTGTATTACTGAGGTTATATTTGTTTCTGTACCATGTATTTGACGACTCAGAATGGGTAATGTATACCTATTTTGGGGGCGTTACAAAGGTATTCTCATCTCTTCGAATACTAGGTACGTACGTAAATTTCGAGGGCGAAATTTCATAAGGAGGGGAGATTGTAAGACTCCGAATTTTGTGAATAAACATTAATTTTCTCAAAATATTTTTTAAGTATTATGGTATGGATTTGATATAATGTTATAGTTGTTGGTATTATTTATAAATTTTTCATAGTAAGCAAGTGGTTATAAAATATTCGATTGGTCGGGGAATATTCTTTTAGTCGGGGAATATCCGTACGATGGTACAATCATTGGTGGACCCCATAACGGAATTATTGTCGGAATTAGAAAATGGCAGAAATATCTTTTTATGAAAATAACGGCGGAAGTTTTACCGTTAACTATTGAAATACCCGGTGGTAAATGTAAGACCCCAACTTTTTATAAATGAAATTAAATTTCCTCTATTTAATATTTTGAAATAGTAATGGTTGATTTGATTAATGTAGTTAGTTATGGATAAAATGCGCAAATATTTTAAATAAGCAAGTGGTTATAAAATATTTATTGTTGTCGGGGAATATTCGTTTGATCGTGGAATATTCTTCCTGTTGGGGAATATTAAATGCGACAACCTTGATCATTTCATGGGCCCCATAACGGAAAGCGATTGGATGAAGAAAACGACAAGTATAAGTTGTTTATAAATAACGGCGTAGTTGTTACCGTTAATACTGTTGGAATACCTGGTGGTTAAAACACAGTAATACACGTTGTTGCATAGTAGCACATGGTATTGCACCAATTATTGATTCTTACATAAGAAGGCACTACTCAATAATTGTTACAGTGATTATTGTTCAATATTTTATTTTATTGATTCAATAATTGCTACGTTGATATTTTATATTATTGTTGTTTTAATAATTGTCACTACACAATATTTTCCATTATCAAATCAATAATTAATATTATTTGAATAATATTATTAGATATCATTACTAGCAATGTCTAGAAAGTTCTGTCTAAGGAGAGGTTTGGTCACCTAATTGCGTGCCAGTAAGGAGAAATCTTTATTGGAAAGCCCCCTCTTTCCTAGGAATGGCCTGATTGTCATTATTGTGATTATGTAATATTATTTGTGAATAATTAATTATTGATTTATATGATAAGAAAAATATTCATTTTAGGTGGATATAGATGGAGAAATTTTTTAAAGTAACAATTGTTGAAAATTGATATTTTATCTTTTCTGATAAAATAATTCATTTAAATATATTATTATATTATAATAATATAATAATGGTGATATTTTTACAATGAATGTGGGATATATGAGTAAATGAGGAGGATGAGTATTTTTGTTGCAGTAAATACTAAAAACATGTTAAACATGTTGGTGGACCCAATTTTTGACTGAAATTTGAATATAGCCTATAAAATCGTCCGTATGTGGATTTCGGTCAATTTCTGTTTAGAATTTGGAAAAACATAAAACTTACAAAGTTGTAGAGAATTGAATTTCCTATAGAAGGACATAAGACTCGGATTTTTCTGATAAAGGGCTATTTATTATGAATTATTGAGTTTCGGAATAATTGATTTTTGGAGTTTAAAATGTTTTATTTAAGAAAAACATTTTTTTTATTTTTGTTGGGTGGGTGGCTGATGTTGTGGACTGGGGGTGTGCGTAGGAATATAAAATATTATATATTAATATTTTATTAAATTTTCTGCTTTGGTGTTCTAAGCATTTTCCTATAAATAGGGTGCTTAGGTTAGAATTGAAAATCACACCAGAATCTGAAAGTTTTCTCTCTCTATAATAACGAGCGTATTTTTGTGAGTATTTTGATACTTTGAGTCTTTATATATACAATGCAAGTTTCTTTCAAATAAGTTATATCAGATATTCAATGTAAGTCTTATTCTTTTGAGGTAATGATGTTATTTTCTTCGTAAATGATATTATTTATTCAATATCATTATGCCGAAATATTGATATGAATATTATTGTGGAATTTCTATTTTTTTGTTTTGGGGTTACTATTCACGATATCGACATTATTCACTTATCTGATTTATAAAGATTCAAAAAAATAAAATTTTCTTCTTTTTATCCGAGGCGTCTATTATGGTTACTATCTTTGATTGTATCCATGTTTTGATCTTTAATTTGAATTCTGCTTCATAATTGGTTATTATTGAGTATTTTTGAACTTGGATAAACTGAAGTACGAATCCCAAATATTTGTTCTTTTGTTTCACTAGATTCGTTTTCTTTAAAATATTTTTCATCATCCTCAGTCCTAAATGATGATATAACTGAATATCTTTGGCATGTAGTGCAAAGATGAATGATTTTTTGATGAATATCTTTGGCTCGTAGTGTAAAGATGAACAGGTGTTTAGATGAACATGACCAACTGATGAATATCTTTGGCCTGTAGTGCAAAGATGAATATTTGATTCTAGCTATATATATTGATTGATGTTACAGGGATAAAATATTGACGATGAACTCTTAAATTCATATATAGAAGATAATAGATTTTATTCTCTAGTTAACTCTTCTAATGAATTATTATTTTCGCTGTGAATATTGATTTAAAACTGGTTGTCTATTGTATTCTATTAGATTTTTCCCTATTGAGGACTAACGATAATCTATTCTATATTATCTTAGTCATAATATTCTTTACTGGGCTAGTTGATCTCACCCTTTTCCTTTTTGTTCCATTTTTCTTCTCAGGAGGCGAGAATGTAGCGAGTACTAGTCGGGGTGTGGAATGATGGTTCTAGAAGTTGTTTTAGTAGTCCTCACTATTTTGTAAAATAGTGTATCAATAATTGTAATGAGGACTTATTTGAGTGTGGATATTGTCTAGATGACAATATTTGTATTTAAACTCAAAGTTTATGTGTTGTCGTATTTTGCATGACAATTGTATTAATAAAGTTGTAGTTGTTTCTGTACCATGTATTTGGCGACTCAGAATGGGTGTTGTATACCTATTTTGGGGGCGTCACAGTTGGTATCAGAGCTTAGGGATATGGTCTCTGGCGGAGATAGGTGAATAGAACTAGGAGCGGAGGGATGAGTAAATCCTTCGCTAGTGTGTCCTACCTAAGCTTATTTATTGGTTGGTCAGAGTATAGGGTTATTATGTTGCATGTCAATTTCTTTAATTAACCCTTGTTTTGTGACAGTATTTGATAATGGCAGCTGAAAATGTTAATAATGGAGTGAATGAGACCGTGGAGACACCTCTAATCGCCAACCAGGATAATGTGATGTCAGGCGAAGAAGGAATTAGAGATATCCATGTGATGAGTGAAGAATTAATAGTTGCACCCGAGATAGTCGCAGAGGTAGCAGCTGAGAGTGAGGAAGAAGAGGAAGAAGAGGAACCTGAGGAGAATTTATTAGAAGAATTTTATGATCGAAATTTAGAATTACAAAATCGTATTCATGAGTTAGAAGAGCAGGCTGAAGAACGGCAGGCGGTCGTGGAGCAAAGAGATGAAACAATTCAAAATTGTGTTACCCAATGTGCGATGTTTGAACAGAAGCACTCTTTGGTAGAGTATAAGATATTAGAGCTGGAATCGAAGAATGCTATGATCAAAGTTCTGATGAAAGAAGAAGCAACCGAACGAATGAGAATGGAGGATGCATGGGTAAAAGCCGCACGACGCGTTGATATTGTAGAAAAAGATGTTCGATCCAATAAGGCCAAAATAGATGAAATGGATTTCGCTTTTTGGACAACATTTGGGAGAATCCATCATCGAGTTTGGAATTACCCTGTGGAGAGCGGTCAACCCCAATTCGTTATGGATCGGAGAGTAATGATTGAAATCATGGATCAGGAATGCAACGAAGCAATTGAGGGTGGAATGTACTCTATAGCAAAGTTAAGTCCAGTTGGGACGATGATACTAAAGGCTATCCCAGACAAGTCAAAGTCAGCGATTCAAGGGAAAGCGTTTGTCGTGACTTCCCAAAATATGAGGAAACAAAACGAAGTTATCACGGGTTAGTTAATCATAAATTCTTGCGAAGTTTATACCTTATTAGATACCGGTTCTACCCATTCTTTTATCTCTCCTGCTTGTGCTCAACGTTTGAACTTGACTCTGGAGAAATTAGACCTTGACTTATCTGTTGAGACTCTGTTAGGAGAAACTTTCATTACATCTACTGTTTATAAATCTTGTTTGATTCAAGTTGGAACCATCACATTACCTGCCGATCTTATTTCATTGAAAATACTTCCATTTGATGTGATTTTAGGGATTGATTGGTTAATCATTCATCATACTAAAATTGATTGTTTTCGTAAGGTCGTTAGTTTTCATATTCCTAACCAACCTATTATGCAAATCCAAACAACCAAACCACTAAAGTCAATCACTGTCATATCAAGCCATAAAGCCATTCGTTTATTGAAAAACGAATGTCAAGCTTTCTTACCCATGTCATATACTTGAATACGTCAGATTTGAATAATATTATGTTGTTAGTGAATTTCATGACATATTTCCTGAAGAACTTCCTGGCCTACCCCCAGAACGTGATATTGAATTTTGTATCGACTTTGAACCCGGTACAAAACCCATTTCTAAAATCTTATATCGAATGACTCCTATTGAACTTCAGGAGTTAAAAACCTAACTACAGGAGTTGGTACCTTAGCCTATATCTGGTGACTTCTTTTGTGGAATGCATCGAAGCTAGACTCTCTGTAGGGGACATCATATTCGTGCGGTGGTAAACTGATAGGTGCCATTGTGACGTGCTATCCAAGATTGGGATATGAGTCACAGTTGAGAACAACCTAGGTCAGTAATTGAAATACGTAGCTTTCTAGGCTTAGATGGTTATTATCGGAGATTTGTAAAAGGATTTTCTCGAATCGCTACTCCATTTACTCAGCTGACTCAAAAAGATACAAACTTCGAATGGACCGAGGAATGCAAGAAGAGCTTCCAAGAACTCAACATGCGACACCGACATTGGATTGAGCTGTTGAAAGATTATGATCATACCATCCAATACCATCCTAGAAAAGCAAACGTGGTAGCTGATGCATTGAATAGAAGATCATATACGGGTACGAGTGCGATATTGTCAAAGAAAAATTTTATACGACTTACAAAGGATGAAGATAGAATTCCAGACTCTGGGGACCCATGCGATGATGTCAAGTATACGCATAGAACCAACGTTAATCGATAAAGTTAAAGCTACTCAAGCAACGGACATGGAGTTGATGCGTATAAAGAAGAAAGTGCAAGAAGGTGCTATTCCGGAAGCAAGAATCGATGAAGAAGAAATACTTCGAGTCAACTCTAGAATTTGTGTTCCTAACGATTCTGACTTAAAGCATAGAATCATGATGGAGGCACACAACACACCGTTTGCAATCCATCCTGGGAGTACCAAAATGTATCATGATCTTCGACATACATTTTGGTGGAATAATATGAAGAGAGAGATCGCGAAGTTTATCTCGAGGTGTTTAACTTGTCAACGTGTAAAGGCGGAGCATCAAGTTCCAAAGGGTCCATTGCAACCACTTGAGATTCCGAAATGGAAGTGGGAACACATTACTATGGATTTCGTTTTGGGTCTTCCCTAGGTTTCTCAAGGCATATATACGATTTGGGTTATTATTGATAGATTAACTAAGTCTGCTCATTTCTTGCCTATACAGGAGACTTATTCCCTTGAACGTCTTGCTAGTATGTACGTAAATGAGATTATGAGATTGCATGGCATTCCAGTATCCATAGTTTCGGATCGTGACCCAAGATATACTTCACGATTTTGGGTTAGCTTGCAAAAAGCTATGGGCACGGATTTACGATTTAGTTCGGCATACCATCCTCAAATGGACGGAGAATCAGAGAGGACTATTCAAATTGAAGATCTATTAAGACTTTGTGTCCTAGATTTCAAAAGGAGTTGGGATAAGTACCTACCATTGGTGAAATTCTCCAACAACAACAGTTATCAGGCAAGTATAGGTGTGGCTCCATTTGAAGCATTGTATGGATGAAAGTGTCGCTCTCAAAGATTATCTTTGGGATGAGGTGGGAGAAGCAACGTTGTTGGGACCAGAGTTGGTACGAATGACTACAGAGAAGATCCAAACGATTCGACAACGTATACAAATGGCACAGGATCGACAAAAGAGTTATACGGATCTTCATCGAAAGGACGTGGAATTTGACATTGGAGATCATGTATTGTTATGTATTGCTCCATGGAAGGGAGATACAAGATTCGAGAAGAGAGGAAAGCTCAATCCACGATTTATTGGTCCATTTCAGATTCTTGACCGAGTAGGAAATGTGGCCTATAGACTCGCGTTACCTCAAAGCATGTCTTGTGTTCATAATATTTTTCACATATCTGTGTTTCATAAATATGTGAAGGACCCGAACCACATTATTGAGTTAGAATCAGACGAGATAGCTGAAGATTTAATGTACGAGGAGGTACCTGTTAAGATCTTGGATAGGAAAGAGCATGTCCTACGCACTACGGTTATACCATAAGTTAAGGTTTTGTGGAGGAACCATGCTACTGAAGAAATGACCTGGGAGTTGGAATCAGAAATGAAAAAGAGGTATCCTCACCTTTTCGAAACACCAGGTACGTACGTCAATTTTGAGGACGAAATTTCATAAGAAGGGAAGGTTGTAAGACCCTAACTTTTTATAAATGAAATTAAATTTCCTCTATTTATTATTTTGAAATAGTAATGGTTGATTTGATTAATGTGGTTAGTTATGGGTAAAATACGTAAATATTTTAAATAAGCAAGTGGTTATAAAATATTCATTGTTGTCGGGAAATATTCGTTTGGTCGTGGAATATTCTTCCCGCTTAGGGAATATTAAATGCTGACAGTAGCGATCTTTAATGGGCCCCATAACTGAAAGCGATTGGATGAAGAAAATGACAAGTATAAGTTGTTTATAAATAATTGGCGTAGTTATTACAGATTATCTTGTTAGAATACCGGTGGTTAAAACACGAGAATGGCGTTGTTGCAAGATAGACAAGGTATTGCACCAATTATTGATTCTTACATAAGAAGGCACTACTCAATAATTGTTACGGTAATTCTTATTCAATATTTTATTTTATTGATTCAATAATTGCTACGTTGATATTTTATATTATTGTTGTTTTAATAATTGTCACTACACAATATTTTCCATTATCAAATCAATAATTCATATTATTTGAATAATATTATTAGATAACATTCTTGGAAATGTCTAGAAAGTTACATACAGGAGAGGTTTGGTCACCTAATTCGGCGCCATGAAGAGGAGAAATCCTTATTGGAAAGCCCCTCTTCTCGAAACTACTTAGTTGTCATTATTGTGATTACGTAATATTATTTGTGAATAATTAATTATTGATTTATATGATAAGGAAAATATTCATTTTATGTGGATATAGATGGGGAAAAATTTTAAAGTGACAATTGTTGAAAATTAATATTTTATCTTTTCTGATAAAATAATTCATTTAAATATATTATTATATTATAATAATATAATAATGGTGATATTTTTACAATGAATGTGGGATATATGAGTAAATGAGGAGGATGAGTATTTTTGTTGCAGTAAATACTAAAAACATGTTAAACATGTTGGTGGACCCAATTTTTGACTGAAATTTGATTATAGCCTATAAAATTGTCCGTATGTGAATTTCGGTCAATTTCTGTTTAGAATTTGGAAAAACTTAAAACTTACAAAGTTGTAGAGAATTGAATTTCCTATAGAAGGACATAAGATTCGGATTTTTCTGATAAAAGGGCTATTTATTATGAATTATTGAGTTTCGGAATAATTGATTTTTGGAGTTTAAAATGTTTTATTTAAGAAAAACATTTTTTTTATTTTTGTTGGGTGGGTGGCTAATGTTGTGGATCAAAAAGTAGGAATATAAAATAATATATATTAATATTTTATTAAATTTTCTGCTTTGGTGTTCTAAGCATTTTCCTATAAATAGGGTGCTTAGGTTAGAATTGAAAATCACACCAGAATCTGAAAGTTTTCTCTCTCTATAATAACGAGCGTATTTTTGTGAGTAGTTTGATACTTTAAGTGTTGCTATACGGTGCAACTTTCTTTCAGCATTATATCCGATATTTAGTCAAAAGTACTATTCTTTTCGAGGTAAGGGATGTTATTTTCTTCGTAAATGATATTATTTCTTCAATATCATTATGCCGAAATATTGATATGAATATTATTGTGGAATTTCTATTTTTTTGTCGGGATTACAATTCATGTATACGACACTATTCACATATACGGCACTATTCACGAATACGACACTATTCACCGAAAAATAAAATTTTCTTCTTTTTATCCAAGGCATCAATTATGGTTACTATCTTTGATTGTATCCATGTTTTGATCTTTAATTTGAATTCTGCTTCATAATTGGTTATTATGAAGTATTTTTGAACTTGGATAAACCGAAATACGAATCCCAAATATTTGTTCTTTTGTTTCACTGGATTCATTTTCTTTAAAATATTTTTCATCATCCTCAGTCCTAAATGATGATATAACTGAATATCTTTGGCATGTAGTGCAAAGATGAATGATTTTCTGATGAATATCTTTGGCTCGTAGTGCAAAGATGAACAGGTGTTTAGATGAACATGACAAACTGATGAATATCTTTGGCCTGTAGTGCAAAGATGAATATTTGATTCCAGCTATATATATTGATTGATGTTACAGGGATAAAATATTGACGATGAACTCTTAAATTCATATATAGAAGATAATAGATTTCATTCTCCACTTAACTCTTCTAATGAATTATAATTTCTGCTGCGAATATTGATTTAAAACTGGTTGTCTATTGTATTCTATCAGATTTTTCCCTATTGAGGACTAACGATAATCTGTTCTATATTATCTTAGTCATAATATTCTTTACTGGGCTAGTTGAGCTCACCATTTTCCTTTTTGTTCCATTTTTCTTCTCAGGAGGCGAGAATGTAGCGAGTACTAGTCGGGGTGTGGAATGATGGTTTTAGAAGTTGTTTTAGTAGTCCTCACTATTTTGTAAAATAGTGTATCAATAATTATAATGAGGACTTATTTGAGTGTGGATATTGTGTAGATGACAATATTTGGATTTAAACTCACAGTTTATGTGTTGTCGTATTTTGTACGATAATTGTATTAATAAAGTTGTAGTTGTTTCTGTACCATGTATTTGGCAACTCAGAATGGGTGTTGTATACCTATTTTGGGGGCGTCACAGTAAAAGTATAGTAATACGCGTGGTTGCATAGTAACACACAGTATTGATTATTGATGCTTACATGAGAAGTCACTCAGTTTTATTCAATTATTACTACAGTAATTGTTGCATAGTATCTCACGTTATGTGATTTAATTATTGTCGATATTTTTTATATATTACTAAATCAATAATTGAGACGATACATTTATTCATATTATTATTTGTAATATTGAAGATGTCTAGAAAGTTCCGTCGAGGAGAGGTTTGGTCACCTAATTGCTCGCCAATAGGGAGAAATCCTTATCGGAAAGCCCCCTCTTTCTTGGGAATGATCTGGTTGTTATATATTGCGAATAATAATAATGATGAATACATGTTGTTAAAAATACTGAGGGGATTTTATGAAGTATTTGTTGTAAATATTTTTGTATTATTTGGACCCCCATTTACCAATTGTTCAAAATAATCGGTAGAAATTTATTCTTTATAATTAAGGTGGGGGCCACATGTGGGGCCCACGTGTGGATGAAATAATTTTGGAAATTGGGGGGGAGAGTATACGTAAAGGGGAGGGAATTTATATATATAAGTATGTGATGTGTGTGTGTGTATATATATATATATTATAATATATGTGTGAGTGGAAAGTGGTGGAAAAGGAGTGAAAGTGTGACACCCCCAAATCTGGGTACTTCAATTTCCACATGATTTGGTGTTCACTATTCAAACATCATATATCTATCTACCCATAATCAATGAAAGCATTAATAATTAGAAATAAATCCTCTCCTTAAGGAGTTACATTGAAAGAATACATAAATCCCAGGTCATACTAACCTTAAATCTTAACTGCGGAAAACATAAATAATTAATCATTTTACACATCATTAACATAAGTCTAAAACATAAATTCAATATCACATAAAACAACAAGTCTTCGTCACTTGTTAATCTTGCCCTTGCCTTTACTAGTAGAAGGCTCGTCGTACCTTTCATTCTTAACTGCAATGTTATTATTACGCAAGAGTGAGCATGATTGCCCACAAGTATAAAAATGAAATAACAATATATAATAACATGCGAGTGAATCAAGGACTTTTGAAATAAAATTCAACCTTTGAATCAAGAATGAATAACAAGAATTCAAAAGATTTCTGAGGGTCATAAGACCTTGAACTATGTCCTAGGTTATCAATGGTTATACTTGAAACCCTTAACAGTCATAAGACTATGGACTCTTCTACTCGTAGTTAGGGGGATCAACCCTTAGTACCATACTGTGCAAAATATGTTAACGCTAACGCATAAGTAATCCCTATACAGGGTTGTTCATTTCAGTTTGACATTAGTGTCCACACCAAAGGAAGTTTGGATTGGATAAATCAATAAGATTTCTAAAATTTAGAACGTTCATCAACTATGGACTAGTCGAATCAAATAAGGTTCACTAGTCTAATATGGTTCAACAATAAATGATATTTAAATTGAATAACAATCTCAAGAGGTGTACAATAGAACAAGTATTGTATAACATAATCATACTTTGAAAAGATAAATAATCTTCAATATAACAATTTGAACTTGATTTAATAATAACGAGAATTTACTCGGTGTAATTTATAAAGTTGAATAATGATAACAAGTAGGGTTAGAAAACTTGCCTCGTGCATAGGCTAAACGATTACTACTTCCGTTCACCACAAATCCTACACATACCATATGTATTCACGACATTCATTAGTTACATTTTTACTTAATTATTTAATATAAACTCCACTTTATTTAACAAATCATTACCCTTCTAATTTAATTATTTAATTAAATTAGAATATTTTCATTCTCTTACTATTATTACACTCGAATAAATTATTTCATAATAATTTCCATCGAATATTTATTTTATTCCATAAATATCTCAATTAAAATATTTACTTTATTTTATAAATATTTTAATAATAATTTTCATCGAATACTTATTTTAATCCCTAAATATCTCAATTAAAATATTTAATTTATTTTATAAATATTTTAATAATAATTTTCATCGAATATTTATTTATTTATTTTTATTTTTTTATTTTTGCTCGTGGGAAGTGAGGTAATTTAGTTTAGTAGCGCCTAATTTGAGGCGAGGTTACCAGACTTCAGTTTTTGCGATTTACAGAGTTCGCGAACATAACAAGGCCAAATTAGGCCAAAAAATCTCTCACAAGTAAAATTATACTGTAAGACCCCAACTTATTATTAATGAAATTTAATTTTCTCTATTTATTATTTTGAAATAGTAAGGGTTGATGTGATTAATGTGGATAGTTAGGGTAAAAACACGCAAATATTTCAAAATAAGCAAGTGGTTATAAAATATTCATTGTTGTGGGGAATATTCGTTTGGTCGTGGAATATTAAATCGCTTGTCAGGGAATATTAAATGCGACGGTACTTGACCATGTGTGGGCCCCATAACGGAAAGCGATTGGATGAAGAAAACGACAAATATAAGTTGGTTAAAAATAATAACAGTAGTAGTTGTTACCATTAATCTTGTTAAAATACTCGGTGGTTAAAACACAAGTAGATTGCGGTATTGCACCAATTATTGATTCTTACGTGAAGGCACTACTCAATAATGGTTACGATAATTCGCTCAAAGATTTTATTGATTCAATAATTGTTGCGTTGATATTTTATATTCTTTGTTGTTTGATAATTGTCATTACACAATATTTTTCATTATCGAAGCAATAATTCATATTATCCGAATAATATTATTAGATAACATTATTGGCAATGTCTAGAAAGTTTACGTCAAGGAGAGGTTTGGTCACCTAATTGCTGGCGCTTGAAGAAGGAGAAATTCTTATTGGAAAGCCCTCTTTCAGGAGGCGCTGGTTGTCAATATTGTGATTACGTAATATTATTTGTGAATAATTAATTATTAATTCATATGATGAGGAAAATATTGATTTTATGTGGATATAGATGGAGAAAAATTTTAATGTGACAATTGTTGAAAATTGAAATTTTATCTTTTCTCGATAAGATAATGTATTATTATATTTTAATAATATAATAATGGCGATATTTTTACAACGAATGTGGGATATATGAGTATACGAGGAGGAAGAGTATTTTTGTTGCAATAAATGTTTAAAACACGTTAAACATGTCGGTGGACCCCATTTATTGACTGAAATTTGATTATAGCCTGTAAAATCGTCCGTTTGTGGATTTCGGTCAATTTCTGTTTGGAATTTGGAAAAACTTTCTTCTGCAAAGTTGTAGAGAATTGAATTTTCTATAAAAACTCGCGAGATTCGAATTTTCTGATAAAAGGGCTATTTATTATGAATTATTGATGTTCTGAAATTCCTGAATAATTGATTTTTGGAAGTTTTAATTATTTTAAATAATAAAAACGTTTTTGATTTGTTTGGTAGCCTTATTTGTTGTCAAGCATGGCTGAATTCAGATCATAGATTGTGTGCGTAGAAATTTATATATAATATATTAATATTATATTAAATTTTACTGCTTTAGTGTTCTAAGCAATTTCTATAAATAGGGTGCTTAGGTTAGAATTGAAAATCACACCGTAAACTCAAGTTTTCTCTCTCTATATTATCGGCGTATTCTTGTGAGTATTTTGAGTATAATTTGAGTATTGCTATTTGATTGCAACTTCAAGTCATAGCCTTTATATCAGGTGTTTTTAGAAATCCGATCTTTCGAGGTAAAGGATATTTTTTTCAGTAATGATATTATTTCTTCAATATCATTATGTTGAAATATTGATCTGAAGTTTTTATCAAATTTGGAACTTTTGTGTGTGAGTTACTATTCACGATATCGGCACTATTCACGATATCTGACATTATTCACGAATACGGCAGACTATTCATGAAAAATAAAAAATTTTCTTTTCAGTCCAAAATATCTATTCGGATACTAGCTTTGATTGAATCCATGTTTTGATCATTCTTGAATTTTACACCACTCGCGATTATTTTTGAGGTATTTTTGGACGTGAATAAAACAAAGTACGAATCCTTAATCCTTAATCCTTGTCATTTTGTTTCTTTGGATTCTTTTCTTAAAAAATATTTTCATCATCTTGGTCTTAAATGATGATATTATGGAATATCTTTGGCTGTAGTGCAAAGATGAATGATTTGAAGAATATCTTTGGCCCATAGTGCAAAAGATGAGCAGTGTTTAGATGAACATGACTAATCGATGAATATCTTTGGCTGTAGTGCAAAGATGAATATGTGATTCGGATATATATTGATTGATGTTACGGGGATAAAAGATGAGCGATGAACTTTTAAATTCATACATGGAAGATAGTAGTTTGCATTCTCTACTTAACTCTTCTAATGAATTATTATTTCGCTTCTGAATATTGATTTAAAATTTGTTGTCTATTGTATTCTATTAGATTTTTCCTGTTGAAGACTAACGGTAATTTGTTGTATATTATCTTAGTCATAATATTCTTTTTTCTTGAGCTAGTTGAGCTCACCTTTTCCTTTTGTTCCATTTTTCTCGTGGAGGCGAGAATATAGCGAGTACGTAGTCGGGGTATGGAATGAAGGTTCTAGAGAGAGTTGTTTAGTAGTCCTCACCATTTTTGTAAAATAATGTATCAATAAATGTGATGAGAATTTATTTGAGTATAGATATTGTCTAGAAGATAATATTTGTATTTAAACTCTTGATTTTTTCTTGTTGTAATAATAAAATTGTAGTTGTTTCTGTACCATGTATTGACAACTCAGAATGTGTGATGTATACCTATTTTGGGGGCGTCACATATACGTTTTGTGAAGAGCATAGAATATGGCCATAACTTCCAATTAGTTTATTTTTACACAAAATTAGACATGCCCAAACACTATAATACATATATGATCACTACTTAACCCTTCTAGCATGATTTTAACATGTTAAAACACATAATTTGTAGAATCAACACATGTAATTTACTGTTCTTGGTGTTTTTGAAAGTTTTGAATACAGAACATGAAAATCAACACTACGGATTCGTTATAACACTGAATCCGTTCATTTGAAGTTTGGTCTCTTCGTTTTAATATGCATAATTATATACATGTATAAAATTTATGACACAATATGTGTTTGACGTATTAAATTTGCGAGTAAGGGCCATATAGCCATATTTCTATACTCTGTAATTTTGCAGCAACAATATACGACATATATTTTATGAAACTGATGTTATGGTTCATACAACATAGTAAAAACATACTACGCTAATCATATTAACACATATATGTGTAAATTTATAATACAACTTATGATTATCGTGTTAAATTTGGTATATAAAGGCCATATGACCATATTTCATACTTTGTAATTTTGAAGCAACAATATACGACATATTTTATGAAACTGATGATATGGAAATCTACAATATATAGTAAAAACATGCTATGCTAACATATTATCACATATATATATATATCCACATAATCAATACAATTTCCAATTACAGAGATTTTAACCGAACTTGAAAGCCATTTTCATGAAAACTTTTAAATGATGTGAATAAAACAAACTAGGTTGAAGAGATTACCCAAAGCGTAGATGAGTAAAGATGAAACCCTTATCAATTAATTCTTCAATCACACAACTCACAAATTCCCTCAAAAATTTCTCAATCTCTCTCTGTGATTTGCTTTGCCAAACTTAGAAAATAAAAGACTTAATCAAAATAAAAGAAGGCGTATTAATTTTATAAAAAATGAAAGCGCAGCTAGGTGGTGGTCGATTAACCCATCATGGGTTAAGCGCTACTAACTTCCCTTAGGGCCTCGTTTGGCTGGCAATAATAGACTCCATAACTATTTAATTTAATAATTCTCTTATACTATAGTTTAAAACATGTCACACCCAAATTACACAATAAAATCAAATATCTTATTTACTTTAATTTAAATAAACTATGATAATTTCTCATTAATTCCCATAGTCATAAAATTAAATTTCTCATTTATTAAATAGGTCAAATTATTTAATATCTAATTAATTATTAAATTAATTAAAATAACATTATGCTTATTAAATATTTCATTTAATTCAATAAGCTCACATAAATACATAATCTAAGTAATAAAATTCTCCACATTAATCTAATAACTATAACACATATAATTAAATTAATTTACCACACTTGCATCAATTAATTATTAAATGTAATAATTAAATCATCAAAAATATTTATTTAATTCAATAAATATTAAAATTAAATTATAAAATCTCGTTTGTCACAGAAAGTGATAGATAGAAGAAAAGTGGCGGTGGAGGAAAATGTGTGTATGGTGAGAGTGATATGATGAGTATGATGTGTGTGAGAGTGATGTGTATGAAAGTGACATGTAGGTGGAAAAGTGAATGTGTGTATGGGGTGGAGTGATAATGCCCTGTAAGAGAGGGAATTGGTATATATGTGTGTGATAGTGAAATGTGTATGAGGTGTGTGTGTGTATGATAGTGTGTGACGATTTGATTGTTTGAATTGTGATTCTGAGGACAGAATCTTTTTAAGGAGGCAATGATGTAACATTCCAGAATTTTAAATGTAATATTAAATATTTATTGAATTATATAAATATTTAATGGATGTGTTTATCGTTGAATAAATATTTGTTTAATTGATTTAATTTTATTTGGAGAAATATTTGCTAAATAAATAGTTGATGAATTAAGGAAATTATTATTATATTGATATTTCAATTTAATGGTTAATTATTTGTATTGTGTTATGTGATTAAAGGATTTATTTAATTAATTGTGATTTGAATTAATTAAATTAAATATGAAAACTTGATTAAATATAGTGTGACAAAGAACTATATTACAAGGAGTTATTAAAATAAATTAAAGTAGTTTAATTTAGTTTTTAACAAACAAGGCTTAATATATTAATTCTTTAAATTTAAAGGGTTTTGCCAAACAAGCCTTATGGCTTTTGAGATTTCTAGTTTTTGAAATTAAATAAAATAAATAATAATAAAATAAATAAAATAATAAATATAATATATTTATATTATATACGTTTTATGTTATAATTGTTAATATCATTAGTATACGTATTAAGGTGTCAATTTTTCTTTTACGTATTATGTGTCTATATTGGCTAAGCCTAAGAGAGTAGAACATTGAGAGTTCAGAGAGCATGAGAGAATTGAGAGAAAGCTTGAGAGAAATTGAGAAGGGTTGTCTGCAATTGCAAGGAATTATTACACTAGTTGAAGGTATTTCTTATACAACCCTAATATATATATGTATATGTCCACATATTTGAACTACGACAAAGTTTTGCTATGCTCTGTGAATTATATTTCTTCCGAATTTTTGTTATGTAATTTAGTTATGGTGATTATACATGCTATAATGATAGAGTTTATGTTTAAACAAGAGAATTGGATGCTAAATTTGTTTGACAGTAGGAAGAAAATTTGTCAGTATATATATTCTTTGTATGGCTTAGGTAAGTACCAATTTAGATGGTAAATTCTTATGTTAAACTGTAAATTGACGCTTGTATATGTTAGTTCATTGAGATACGAACATAACGTAATTTGAATGAGATGATTTGATCATGTATTGAATTCACAGTGATGATTTTTAGGATGAATGTCAAGAAAATTGAGTTTTTATGAAAAACATGAAAATTGAGGAATTAAAATAGTTCTAGTTGTTGATAAATTGTGCTAATTGGTTGTAAACGTTAGCAAACATGTTTCTCATACTGTTATATTTATCTTACGTGTTATTCAAGAAACGATTTATTCAAGATTTTATTAAGATAGCCACTCCATTAACAAATTTGGCAAGGAAAGCTGTGAAATTTGTTTGGACGGAGAAATGTGAATAAAGTTTCCAGGGTTTAAAGAAGAAATTAAGCATGGCACCGGTGTTGTCATTACCAGATAGTACAGGTAACTTTGTGGTGTATAGTGATGCCTCACATAAAGGGTTGGAATGTGTTCTTATGCAGAACGACAAAGTAATTGCGTATGCATCAAGACAACTGAAGGATTATGAGAAAGGTTATCTGACTCATGATTTGGAATTGGCTGCAGTAGTTTTTGCTCTCAAGATATGGAGACACTATCTCTATGGAGAGAAATATTAAATCTGGACAGACCATAAAAGTCTAAAGTATATTTTCACACAGAAGGACCTGAATATGCGACAAAGAATATGGATGGAATTGATAAAGGATTACGATTGTGAGATCTTTTATCACCCGGCCAAAGCGAGTGTGGTTGCTGATGCTTTGTGCAGGAAAGGTCGGGAGAAGTTGATGCTGATAACCACTCATGTGACGCCCCCAAAATAGGTATACAACACCCATTCTGAGTCGTCAAAATACATGGTACAGAAACAACTACAACTTTATTAATACAACATAAAAACTGTGAGTTTAAATACAAATATTGTCATCTAGACAATATCCACACTCAAATAAGTCCTCATTACAATTATTGATACACTATTTTATAGAATAGTGAGGACTACTAGAACCACTTCTAGAACCATCATTCCACACCTCGACTAGTACTCGCTACATTCTCGCCTCTTGAGAAGAAAAATGGAACAACAAGGAAAAGGGTGAGCTCAACTAGCCCAGTAAAGAACATTATGACGAAGATAATATAGAACAAATTATCGTTAGTCCTCAACAGGGAAAAATCTAATAGAATACAATAGTCAACCAGTTTTAAATCAATCTTTGCAGCGGAAATAATAATTCATTAGAAGAGTTAAGTAGAGAATGCAAACTACTATCTTCTATATATGAATTTAAAAGTTCATCGTTGATATTTTATCCTGTAACATCAATCAATATATATCGGAATCAAATATTCATCTTTTGCACTCTGGGCCAAAGATATTCATTAGTTAAGTCATATTCATCTAAACACCTATTCATCTACGCACTACTGGGCCAAAGATATTAATCAGTCGGTCGTGTTCATTTCAACACACATTCATCTTTGCACTACTGGGCCAAAGATATTCATCAAGAAATCATTCATCTTTGCACTACAAGCCAAAGATATTCGGTAATATCATCATTTAGGGTGAGGATGATGAAAAATATTTTAAAGAAAAGCGAATCCGATTGAAACAAAAGAACAAGTATTAAGGATTAGTACTTTAAATAAATCAAGTTCAAAAATACTTCATAAATAACCAGATTGAAGTAAAATTGAAGAATGAAGATCAAAACATAGATCCGATCAAAAATAGGAATCATAACGAGACAATCTTGGACACGAGAAAAGAAAATTTAATTTTTACGTGAATAGTATCGTGATTCGTGAATAATCAAGTATCGTGAATAGTGTCGATATCGTGAATAGTAACTCCGACACTAAAAGATAGAAATTTCACAAAAAATATCATCATGCTTCGTGAATAGTACTCGTGAATAGTAACTCATGAATAGTAACCCCGACATGAAAAGTTCCAAATTTGATAAAAATTCCAACCAATATTTTGGCATAATGATATTGAAGAAATAATATCATTTTTGAAGATAATAACACCCCTTATCTCAGAAAGAATAGTAAATCTGACTGGAATACTGGATATAGTGCTGAAAGAACTTGCACCATATAACAATACTCAAAGTACTAAAATACTCACAAAATACGCTCAATATTATAAAGAGAGAAAGAGAGAGAAATCTTTAATTTCTGGTGTGATTTTCAATTCTAACCTAAGCACCCTATTTATAGGAAATTGCTTTAGAACACCAAAGTAGAAAATTAAATATAATAATATTATATATAAACAAAATTCAAACGCCTACATCTTGAATCTGAATTCAGCCACCATGCACATGTTAAAGATGCCCACAACATATAAAAAACGTTTTTATTAATAAAAATAAATAAAACTTCCAAAAATCAATTATTTCGGAACTTCAGAACTTCAATAATTCATAATAAATAGCCCTTTTATCAGAAAATTCGAATCTCGTGAATTTTTATAGGAAATTCAATTCTCTAGAACTTTGCAGAAGAAAGTTTTTCTAAATTCCAAACAGAAATTGACCGAAATCCACATACGGACGATTTTACAAGCTATAATCAAATTTCAGTCAAGAAATGGGGTCCACCGACACACAAAACATGTGTTAATCATTTAATGCAACAAAAATACTCTTCCTCCTCATATACTCATATATCCCACATTCATTGTAAAAATATCATCATTATTCTATTATAATAATATTATAAAATATTATTTTATCAGAAAAAATAAAATATCAATTTTTTAACAATTGTCACTTTAAAATTTTTCTCCATCTATATCCACATAAAATCAATATTTTTCTCATCATATAAATCAATAAATAATTATTCACAAATAATATTACAGAATCACACGATCTTGTGACCGGTAGTTCCCAAGAAAGAGGGGCTTTCAATAAGATTTTTCCTTCTTGGTAGCGTGATTAGGTGACCAAACCTCTCCTTAGACAGAACTTTCTAGACATTGCCAATAATTTTTTCTAATAATATTATTTAGATAAAATGAATTATTGATTCGATAATGAAAAATACCGTGTAGTGATAATTATTGAAAGAACAGTAATATAAAATATCAACGCAGCAATTATTAAATCAATAAAACAAAATATTGAACAGTAATTACTGTAACAATTATTGAGTAGTGCCTTCTTACGTAAGAATCAATAATTGGTGCAATCTGATTGTCTTCTTGTGCAACAAATAGCGTATTCTTGTGTTTTAACCACCGGGTATTCCAACAGTATTAACGGTAACAACTGCGCCATTATTTATAAACAACTTATACTTGTAATTTTCTTCATCCAATCGCTTTTCGTTATGCGCCCACATAAGGCTGTGTCATCATACGAATATTCCCCGACAGTAAGAATATTCCACGACCAAACGAATATTCCTCGACAACAATGAGTATTTTATAACCACTTGCTTATTTAAAATATTTGCGCATTTTACCCACAACTAACCACATTAATCAAATCAACCCTTACTATTTCAAATAATAAATAGAGAAATTAAATTTCATTTATTAATAATTTGGGGTCTTATAACCTCCCCTCCTTATGAAATTTCGTCCTCGAAATTGACGTACGTAGGACATGCTCTTTTCCAATCCAAAATCTTGACAGTTACCTCTTTATACGTTAAGTCTTTGGCTATCTCGTCCGGTTCTAACTCAATAACATGGTTCGGGTCGTCCACATATTTACGTAACATCGATACGTGAAAAACGTTATGAACACGCGTCATACTTGGCGGTAAAATGAGTCTATAGGCCACAGTTCCTATTCGATCGAGGATTTCAAATGGACTAATAAATCGAAGGTTTGAGCTTTCCTCACATCGCCGATTCTCGCTTTTGAAATAACGACTTCTTGCATCTTCTTCTTCATATTCATCAACTCCAAGTCTGTAGCTTGAGCAATTTATCGATTAAAGTCGATTCTAATCGTATATTCGTTATCTTCATGCAGTTTCTTGGAATCTTTAACTCTATCTCCATCTTCTGTAAGTCGTACAAAATGGGTATTTGTGTTAACAATATCGCACTCGTAACCACATACGATTTTCTACTCAACACGTCAGCTACCATGTTCGTTTTTTCCAGGATGGTATTGAATGGTATAGTCGTAATCTTTCAACAGCTCGAGCCAACATCGTTGCCGCATGTTGAGTTCTACATTCCTCGCTCCATTCGAATTTTGTATCTCTACGAGTCAGCTGCGTTAATGGAATAGCGATTCGAGAATATCCTTCAATGAATCTCCGATAATAATCAACTAAGCCTAGAAAGCTACGTATTTCGATTACTGACTTAGGTTTCTCTCAAATGTGACTCATATCCCAACCTTGGATAACACGTCATAATGACACCTATCAGTTTACTATCGCACGAATTTGGCATCCCCTATGGAGAGTCTGGCATCGGTGTATTCCACAAAGGAAGTCAACAGATAAAGGCTTGGGTAAAAACTTCTACAGTTGAATTTTTAACTCCTGAAGTTCAATAGGAGCCATTCGATATGAGATTTTAGAAGTGGGTTTTGTACCGGATTCAAAGATGATACAAAATTCAATATCACGCTCTAGAGGTAGGCCAAGAAATTCTTCAGGAAATACGTCAGGGATTTTACCAACAACAGAAATATCATTCAAATCTGACGTATTTTTGTTCAAGTCCATGACATGGGCTAAGAAAGCTTGACATCTGTTTTTCAATAAACGAATGGCTTTATGGCTTGATATTAAAGAGTTTGACTTCAATGGTTTGGTTGCTTGAATTCGAATAACAGGTTGGTTAGGAATATGAAAACTAACAACCTTACGAAAATAATCAATTTTGGCATGATGAGTAGTTAACCAATCAATCCCTAAAATCACGTCAAATGCAAGTATCTTTAAGAGATAAGGTCAACAAGTAATGTGATGGTGCCAACTTGGATCAAACAAGATTTATAAATAGTGGATGTAACGAAAGTTTCTCCTAACGGAGTTTCCACAGATAGGTCAAAGTCTAACTTCTCCAGAATCAAGTTTAAACGTTGAGCACAAGTAAAAGAGATAAAAGAATGGGTAGCACCGGTATCTAGTAAGGTATAAACTTCGCATGAATTTATGATTAGCTTACCCGTGATCACCTCGTTTGGGTTCCTCGCATGTTGACCAGTCACGACAAACGCTTTTCCAGGAACCGTTGACTTTGACTTTTCTTGGACAGCCTTTTGAGTCACCATCCCCACTAGGCTTGTTTTCGCTACCGTACAATCTCGAGCGATATGTCCTTCCTTTCCACAATTATAGCATACCTTGAACTGTTATGGACAGTTTGGGCTGATGTGTCCCTCTTTTCCACATTTATAGCATACGATAGGTGGTCGTTCTCCTCCCTTAAAACCGATTCTTTCTTTGGTCTTTGGCGTCTTCATAGTGTCATTGTTGAATCTCCTCTTTTTAAAATCTCCCCCCGACTCGCTTCTTCTATTTTTATGGCCACGAGTACCACCAGAGTGGTTGTCGCTCTTGTCCGTATTTTTCTTTTTTCTCACTTTGGTTATCGTTGTTTCGATGGATCATTGTCCACCGCAGATATGATCTGGTTGCGGTCTCTTGGTTGAACGTACTCGCTATCTCGCTCTTATAATTGAGCCATGTTGACAACATTTGAATATAAAGAAAATTTGTGAGAAATGAGGTATTGACATATTTTGGGCTTCAAACCTCGCAGAAACATTCGCGTCATTCTCTCCTCATTATCAACCAAATGGGATGAGAATCGGGACAACTCGGCAAACTTAGCTTCGTACTGCGACAGGTTTATATTGTTTTGCTCCAGCATAATGAACTCTACCTCCTTCATGTGACGAATACTTTCAGGAAAGTACTTGTCATTGAACAATTCTTGGAACTTCTCCCAAGACATCTTCAGTGCGGTAGGCTGAGTACGCTTTACGGATTCCCACCAATAATCTGCCTCTCCTCGTAACATGAAAGTGGCGAAAGGAACCTTTTGCTCCTCTGAGCATCCCAAGACATCAAATATCTTAGTGATCTGCTTTATCCACGTCTCTGCCGTAAGTGGTTCTGGCTTTCTCAAAAACTCTGGCGGTCCTAACTCCTTGAACTGCTTAGCGGTGACCATCAGTGAGTTGCCAGTGTTTCCACCTGCATTTTGAACAGTAGTCTTTCTCGTTTGGTTTTGCATGAATTCTAGAAAGTTCCTAAATATACCATCGTTCATCATCTGCTCAGTGGTGTTGTTCACAGGAGGAACATTGTCAGCCTGTTGCACGTTCTCCTCGTTGGTGAGCAAAGGTGTCTCCACGGTCTCATTTACTCCACTGTTAACATTCTCAGTCGACATTCTTAAATACTGCCATAAAACAAGGGTTAATTAAACAAGTTAACAAATCACATAATACCCCTATATTATGACCGACCAACAAATACGCTTAGGTAGGACACACTAGCGAAGGATTTACTCGTCTCTCCCCTCCTAGTTCTATTCCCCGATCTCCCCAGAGATCATATCCCTAAGCTCTGATACCAACTGTGACGCCCACAAAATAGGTATACAACACCCATTCTGAGTTGTCAAAATACATGGTACAGAAACAACTACAACTTTATTAATACAACATAAAAATTGTGAGTTTAAATACAAATACTGTCATCTAGACAATATCCACACACAAATAAGTCCTCATTACAATTATTGATACACTATTTTATAGAATAGTGAGAACTACTAGAACCACTTCTAGAACCATCATTCCCACACCCCACTACTAGTACTACATTACATTCTCGCCTCTGAAAAGAAAAATGGAACAACAAGGAAAAGGGTGAGCTCAACTAGCCTAGTATAGAACATTATGACTAAGATAATATAGAACAAATTATCGTTAGTCCTCAACAGGGAAAAATCTAATAGAATACAATCGACAACCCGGTTTTAAATCAATCTTCTTGGCGGAAATAATAATTCATTAGAAGAGTTAAGTAGAGAATGCAAACTACTATCTTCTATATATGAATTTAAAAGTTCATCATCGATATTTTATCCACGTAACATCAATCAATATATATCGGAATCAAATATTCATCTTTGCACTACTGAGCCAAAGATATTCATCAGTTGGTCATGTTCATCTAAACACCTGTTCATCTTTGCACTACGGGCCAAAGATATTAATCAGTCGGTCATGTTCATCTCAACACCTGTTCATCTTTGCACTACTGGCCAAAGATATTCATCAAGAAATCATTCATCTTTGCACTACAGTGCCAAAGATATTCAATAATATCATCATTTAGGGGTGAGGATGATGAAAAATATTTTAAAAAAAGCGAATCCGGTGAAACAAAAGAACAAGTATTAAGGATTTCGTACTTTTAAATAATCCAAATTCAAAAATACTTCATAAATAAACAGTTGGAGTAAAATTGAAGAATGAAGATCAAAACATAGATCCAATCAAAGATAGGAATCATAATGAGACAATCTTGGACACGTAAAAGAAAATTTAATTTTTTACGTGAATAGTGTAAATGATTCGTGAATAGTGTCGTATACGTGAATAGTAACTCCGACACTAAAAGATAGAAATTTCACAAAAAATATCATCATGCTTCGTGAATAGTACTCGTGAATAGTAATTCATGAATAGTAACCCCGACATGAAAAGTTCTAAATTTGATAAAAATTCCAACCAATATTTCGGCATAATGATATTGAAGAAATAATATCATTTTTGAAGAAAATAACACCCCTTACCTCAGAAAGAATAGTACATCTGACTGGAATACTGGATATAGTGCTGAAAGAACTTGCACCATATAGCAATACTCAAAGTACCAAAATACTCACAAAATACGCTCGATATTATAGAGAGAGAAAGAAAGAGAAATCTTTAATTTCTGGTGTGATTTTCAATTCTAACCTAAGCACCCTATTTATAGGAAATTGCTTTAGAACATCAAAGCAGAAAATTGAATATAATAATATTATATATAAACAAAATTCAAACGCCCACATCTTGAATCTGAATTCAGCCACCATGCACATGTTAAAGATGCCCACAACATATAAAAAACGTTTTTATTAATAAAAATAAATAAAACTTCCAAAAAATCAATTATTTTGGAACTTCAGAACTTCAATAATTATAATAAATAGCCCTTTTATCAGAAAATTCGAATCTCGTGAATTTTTATAGGAAATTTAATTCTCTACAACTTTGCAGAAGAAAGTTTTTCCAAATTCATAACAGAAATTGACCGAAATCCACATACGGACAATTTTACAGGCTATAATCAAATTTCAGTCAAGAAATGGGGTCCCCCGACCCACAAATCATGTGTTAATCATTTAATGCAACAAAAATACTCTTCCTCCTCATATACTCATATATCCCATATTCATTATAAAAATATCATCATTATTCTATTATAATAATATAATAAAATATTATTTTATCAGAAAAAATAAAATATCAATTTTTTAACAATTGTCACTTTAAAAATTTTCTCCATCTATATCCACATAAAATCAATATTTTCCTCATCATATAAATTAATAATTAATTATTCACAAATAATATTACAGAATCACAGGCAGCAAGATCTTGTGACTGTGCCGTTCCAGGAAAGAGGGGCTTTCCAATAAGAATTTCTCCTTACTGGCGCGCAATTAGGTGACCAAACCTCTCCTTAGACAGAACTTTCTAGACATTGCCAATAATGTTTTCTAATAATATTATTCAGATAATATGAATTATTGATTCGATAATGAAAAATATTGGGTAGTGACAATTATTGAAACAACAGTAATATAAAATATCAACGCAACAATTATTGAATCAATAAAATAAAATACTGAACAGTAATTACTGTAACAATTATTGAGTAGTGCCTTCTTACGTAAGAATCAATAATTGGTGCAATACTGGTGTCTTCTTGTGCAACAACGCGTACATCTTGTGTTTTAACCACCGGGTATTCCAACAAGATAATCTCAGAATAAAGCTATGCAGATTATTTATAAACAACTTATACTTGTCGTTTTCTTCATCCAATCACTTTTCGTTATGGGCCCACATAAGGTTGTGCCGTCGTACGAATATTCCCGGACAGTAAGCATATTCCACGACCAAACGAATATTCCCTGACAACAATAAGTATTTTATAACCACTTGCTTATTTAAAATATTTGCGCATTTTACCCACAACTAACCACATTAATCAAATCAACCCTTACTATTTCAAATAATAAATAGAGGAATTAAATTTTATTTATTAATAATTTGGGGTCTTACAACTCAGGAGGAGCTTATTTTAGCAATGACAAAGCTAGAGTTGGAAATCAAATTTCCAAAGGAATCCGATGAACGACTATTCTAGATAAATGCTAGTCCAACTTTGGTGGACAAAGTGAAGAATGCTCAACTACAAGATGAAGAATGCGAAACGATCAAAGAGAAAGTGGTTGACGGTAGTGATGTAAAATACAAGATAGATACCGAAGGACTACTACGGTTCGAGGGAAGAATTTGAGTTCCAGTAGTGCCAGAGCTTAAAGACGAAATCTTGATCGAAGCACACAACACAAGATATTCGATTCATCCAGGAAGTACAAAGATGTATCAAGATTTGCGACGACATTTTTAGTGGTCGAATATGAAAAGAGACATTGCAGAATGCGTTGCAAAATGCTTGACATGTCAGAAGGTGAAAGCTAAACATCAACGACCAAGCGGGTTACTTCAACCGTTGGAAATACCGGAATGGAAATGGGAGCATATCACAATGGATTTTATGGTAGGACTTCCAACGACTCAGAAAGGATACGATGTGATATGGGTGATAGTGGACAGACTAACAAAATCTGCACACTTTTTACAAATAAAGATTAGATTTAATCTTGATCAGCTAGCGAAACTGTACGTTAAAGAGATCGTGTCAAGACATGGAATTCTAGTGTCAATTGTATCAGACAGAGATCCAAGGTTCACATCAAACTTCTGGAAGAGACTACAAGAATGTATGGGAACACAATTGCGAATGAGTACATCATACTATCCGCAAACCGATGGGCAAAGCGAACGAACAATCCAAACGTTGGAAGATATGCTGAGAGCATGCACCATAGATTTCAAAGGAAGCTGGGATGAACATTTACTGTTGGTAGAATTTGCCTACAACAACAGTTACCATGCGAGCATCAGCATGCCACCTTACGAGGCATTGTACGACAGAAAGTGCAGAACTCCACTATGTTGGAATGAAGTCAGTGAACGCCAACTGTTAGGACCAGAACTAGCACAACAAACTGCTGAAGTTGTCAAACTCATCAGGACAAGATTGGTAGTAGCCCAAGACAGAAAGAAAAAGTATGCCGATCAACATAGGCAGAATCACAAATTTGAAGTAAGAAATTTCGTTTTCCTAAAAGTTTCTCATTGGAAGGGGAAAATTCATTTTGGCAAGAAAGGAAAGCTCAGCTCAAGATTTATTGGACCGTTTGAAATACTACGAAGAGTGGGGGAAGTGGCTTATGAGGTAGCTCTACCTCCAGAATTGGAAAACATTCATAATGTTTTTCGTATTTCGGTGTTACGACCGTATAAACCCGATTATAAGCACGTGATCGAGTACGAACCATTGCAATTCGATAAAGATTTGTCTTATGAAGAGACTCCTATGCAGATAGTCGACAAGAAAGAACAAGTGCTCAAAATTAAAGTGATACCTTCTGTGAAGGTGATATAGAGAAACCAAAATGTCGAAGAGGCAACGTGGGAACTCGAAGCTGAAATAATGAAAAATTACCTGAGTTATTTGTTTAATCTATGACTTCGATTTTAGGGACAAAATCTTTGTAAGTAGGCAAGAATGTGACGATTTGATTGTTTGAATTGTGATTCTAAGGACAAACTCCTTTTAAGGAGGGAATGATGTTACATTCCAGAATTTTAAATGTAATATTAAATATTTATTGAATTATATAAATATTTAATGGATGTGTTTATCATTGAATAGATATTTGTTTAATTGATTTAACTTTATTTGGAGAATTATTTGCTAAATAAATAGTTGATGAATTAAGGAGATTATTATTATATTGATATTTCAATTTAATAGTTAATTATTTGTATTGTGTTATGTGATTAAAGGATTTAATTAATTAATTGTGATTTGAATTAATTAAATTAAATATGAAAACTTGATTAAATATAGTGTGACAAATAACTATATTACAAGGAGTTATTAAAATAAATTAAAGTAGTTTAATTTAGTTTTTTAACAAACAAGGCTTAATATATTATTCTTTAAATTTAAAGGGTTTGCCAAACAAGCCTTATGGCTTTTGAGATTTCTAGTTTTTGAAATTAAATAAAATAAATAATAATAAAAAAAATAAAATAATAAATATAATATATTTATATTATATACGTTTATGTTATAACTATTAATATCATTAGTATGCGTATTAAGGTGTCAGTTTTTCTTTTACGTATTATGTGTCTATATTGGCTAAGCCTAAGAGAGCAGAACATTGAGAGTTCAGAGAGCTTGAGAGAAATGGAGAAGGGTTGTCTGCAATTGAAAGGAATTATCACACTAGTTGAAGGTATTTCTTATACAACCCTAATATATATATATATATATATATATATATGTACATGTCTAAATATGTGAACTACGACAAAGTTTTTCTATGCTATGTGAATTATATTTCTTCCGAATTTTGTTATGTAATTTAGTTATGGTGATTATACATGCTATAATGATAGAGTTTATGTTTAAACAAGAGAATTGGATGCTAAATTCGTTTAACAGTAGGAAGAAAATTTGTCAGTATATGTATTCTTTGTATGGCTTAGGTAAGTACCAATGTAGATGGTCAATTCTTATGTTAAACTGTAAATTAATGCTTGTATATGTTAGTTCATTGAGATACGAACATAGTGTAATTTGAATGTGATGATTTGATCATGTATTGAATTCACAGTGATGATTTTTAGGATGAATGTCAAGAAAGTTGAGTTTTTATGAAAAAAATGAAAATTGATTAATTAAAATAGTTCTAGTTGTTGATAAATTGGGCTAATTGGTTATAAACATTAGCAAACATGTTTCTGATACTGTTATATTTATCTTACGTGTTATTATCACTGTTTGGTGGGTAAAATTCGTGTTAGTTGGCTTAAGAAAAGCGCCAAGCTGTCTCTGCAAAAGCGGAGTTTACATCAGCGGCATATGACCCTTTCTTAGGCGCGTCATATCCCAGTATAAATCTGGCGCGGTCGCGCCAGTGCCCATTTCCAAACACTAAAGTTTGCTAATTCTGCAGACTTTGGTCGTTCTTTGTAGCTTAACTAGAGGTTATGGTAATGTGTCCAACATGTAATAACAAGGCTAAAACAGAGTTGTGTTATATGTATTATGAATTCAAAGTTGAAAAAGTGATTAGTAGGTTACGGACGTATTGTATGATAACTTAGTTTATACAGTGAATGTTAGATAGGTGTTGTGATGTTAACACTTGGGAATTTTGAAATATATATAGTAGCATAAGACTTGTGCTAAGATGATAAGCTTAGCTAGAAATGTATATGTTATGGTATGTTAGCATATCTAATTGACAATGTTATTCTAAACCAATGTGTAGGTGAACGTGAGTTTAATATTGTAGCTTACACTCGAGGCAAGTTTCTAAACTTTCTTTTTACATTGAGCAAGTTTTCTAACTCTACACTTTCGTTGAGTTAGTTCTATTATTATATTGTATAACTTCATCCTTTTGATTGAGCAAGCTTTGTATCTTAACTGTTATTGAATAAGTCAATTGTTTCTAAAATTCATTCGAGCAAACTCTAACTCTAATGTTATTGGAAATTCTTATTTGATTGATTCATTCTAACTTGTTTACAGTTAAGCAAGTTTCTTAAGTTCTATTATTGTATAATGAATGAAGTTTTTGAACTCTCGTCTCTATTATTGAACTGTTTTAATTCTTTGTATGAGTTAATACCTTGTTGGGCAAGTTTTTAGTTTTCAACTTGCTATCAGTTAAATGTACGTTAAGGAATTTCATTTCTAATGATTATAAGACTCAAACCTTATCTTATTTTACTGTTCAAACAAAGGTTAATCATTTTATTCATTTTATTGAATGCTTATGCTCTATAGTTATTTCAAGCATGAGTTTGATATGTATAATCAGTTCATTTATGATTCTCAAATGTTCTAAGTTATGTTGTTATTAAACAACTATTGTGTTATCAAGCATTGTTGATTCAACTAGTTCCCTAGTTGATGATCATTAAACTTCAATTACCCTTGAAAGCTTATCCAAACCAAACTTTCTTTGAAGTGCGGACTTGTACTCTAAATCTTGAGATGAACAACCCTATGTTTTGGGGTTTACGCTTAGCGTTGAAATGGTTGTGCACAATACATTGTACGAAGGATTGATCCCCCTAAGTACGTGGAGTCCTTATAGTCATATGACTATTAAAGTTAAAGTTGAAAGATTACTTATAATTGTGGACCTGGTTTGTGGTCATTAGGCCCTCAGTAGTATGTTTAAGAATGTTAATAGAACATATCATTCAGTTCTATTGAGCCTATGATTTGGCAAATGTTGTAATATTAATAGAACATATCATTCAGTTCTATTGAGCCTATTATTTGGCAAATGCTGTAAAGATATTTATTCTTATTTCAAGTGAGCTTTGTTTGCTCACTTTTGCATATTTATACACTTATTGCAGCTATAGTTGAGAAGGTAGATAAACCTACAACTAGCAAAGGAAAGGAAAAAATGTACAAGTGATGAAGACTTGTAATTTTGCTTTATCGTTATGATGATAGACTTTTAATAATGATGTGATGTAATAATTTTATTTTCGCACTTATATGATGTTTAAAGGTTAGATAACCTGGGAGATAATGTTTTTGTTAAAGTTATCCTGTATGGGCATGTTTTATTATTCAATTTATTATGATTGGATAGTCAGATATGAATGTTTTGATTACGTGAACACCAAATCTTGAGGTAATGAAGTACCGGGATTTGGGGGTGTCACAAGTTGGTATCAAAGCTTTAGGTTATGAACCTTAGGTTGGGGAAAAGCCTTAGGAAGTAACCTTTGAAAAGATAGTGGTGATTAACTCTTATCGAGTTTTAAGGAAGAAATAATAAAATACTTATGTGATTATGTGTTTATAACTTATGTGCTCGTGATTGTCGAGTAGTAATGATTAATATTTAAAACTTAAAATTTTGTTGTCAGGATGACTAATGTCGGAGAATCCAGTCAGGCTAGGGAGGATAAACCTCAGATGCCTATAGAGGAGGAGCCTCGCGACATTCAGGTTATTTGGGAATAACCATCGCCCACGGAGTCGGCCCGTTAGTCGCGATGGTTGAAGATGAGGATGATAATGTGGAGACGGATGAGGAGGATCCCGTTGAGTTGCCACAGGAGTAAGAGGATGACGATGATGAGGAGGTAGAGACTCCACTAACCTCGATAGCTGCTGTAACATTCCAGAATTTTAAATGTAATATTAAATATTTATTGATTTATATAAATATTTAATGGATGTGATTATCGTTGAATAAATATTTGTTTAATTGATTTAATTTTGTTTAGTTAATTATTTATTAAATAAATAATTGATGAATTAAGGAAATGATTATTATATTGATATTTCAATTTAAATGATTAATTATTTGTATTGTGTTATGTGATTAAATGATTTATTTAATTAATTGTGATTTACATTAATTAAAATAAATATAAAAGTTTGATTAAATAAAGTGTGACAAATAACTATATTATAAGGAGTTATTAAAATAAATTAAAGTAGTTTAATTTAGTTTTAACAAACAAGGCTTAATATATTAATTCTTTAATATTTAAAGGGTTTTGCCAAACAAGCCTTATGGATTTTGAGATTTCTAGTTTATTTAAATTAAATAAATAATATAAATAAAATATAATTAAAATAATGAATATAATATATTATATATGTTAGTAATTGATTTTGCAATTAGTAGTATTAAGTTATCAGTTTTGTATTATATTAGTACGCATATCAGTTTAGTTTTCTTTTACGCATAAACTAGTTTGCTAAAGCTTAGAGAAGAGAGAGTTCGAGAGCTTCAGAGAAGATTGAGAGAGAGTTACGAATTTTCACAACAAGTTCAGTGATTAACAAGGTTGTGCAAGCTAATTGAAGGTAATTTTCCATAATCTCCATATTATATATATATATATACATATATACATATATATGTATATGTGAGACTCCGAATTTTATGAAATAAAAGTATTCAATTTTTCTATTTTGGTAAATAGTTAAATTGATAAAAGTTTAAAGTTAAGTGTAATATTTGAATTTTTTTTTGCAAAGTAAGCGAGTTGATATAAAATATTCGTTTTGTCAGGGAATATTCGATTAGTCGGGGAATATTCTTTTTGTCGGAGAATATTCGTACGACGGTACAATTATTGGTGGACCCCACAAAAGAATTATTGTCGGATTGAGAAAACGACAAAAATACTTTATGAAAATAACGACGAAAATTTTACCGTTAATTGTTAAAACACCCGGTGTTAAAAGTACAGTAATGCGCGTGGTTGCATAGTAGTACACGGTATTGATTATTGATGCTTATGTGAGAAGTCACTCAGTATTGTTCAATCAGGTATTCAGGACACTTTTTGTGTCAGAGTACAATTCACGAATTACTATTACTATTCATGATTACTATTACAGATTCTATTCTGAGTTACTATTCACGAGTATTATTATTATTCAGTAAAATAAATTTCTTTTCAGTCCAAATTATTTTTGGGTACAATATTAGTCCATGAGGAGATGTGCTAATTTTTCAGACCGTTGGTTGAAGATAAAATAGTAAATCAATATGGACCGTAGGTGGATAGTTATAATAGTAAATCAATATGGATCGCTGGTTTAAAGTTTTAATAGTAAATCAATATGGACCGATTACTTTAAGTTTTAAAGTAAATCATATATGGATAATGATAGTTTAAAAGTAAATCATGAATTAGTTATGAATTACTATCGATCCATTCTTCTATAAATAGAAGCTCATTCCTTCATTATTTCTTACGAATTCTTTGAAACTCTAGAGAGAGAAATTATAGAGAAACTATAGAAAGTATGATACGCTACTTTCCTACTCTTATATTAGGTTTCTTTTACGGTAAGGGTATTATTTCTTTTGTATTCATGAAGAGAACTTACATTATTCCATTATTTATTATTCTTTTGGAATAACTTTGTATCTGTGAGCAACCTATACTTGGTGAAATTCTTACATTATTTTATTCTTTATTATTACATTGGAATATCACATGCATGCGTTTCTGTGGGACACGGTTCGATCTTTATTATTACATTGGAATAATATATGCATGCGTTTCTGACGGACTGGTTCCGATCTTTATTATTCTGTTGGAATATCCTGTCTATGCGTTTTACACCGGACGTGGTTCCGTTATTTATTATTCTGTTGGAACAACCTGCCTGTGTGGTATATCGCATGTCTGGTGATTTCTTTTGTTATTCCATTCTTTATTACACTCAGTTGGTTAAAACTTTGACTTATATACTCCATGAAATTTGTGGAATATCCTTAATATTTGCGTTTCATCCTTTATCTTTTCATAGAAATATTTTCTGAGCATTCTTGAATTTTACTCCACAAAGTTGTATCATGTTGACAATTTGGACATTATTGAGTTCAGGATAAATTAACTTATAAATCTTTAAAACTTATTCTTGAACTTGTTTTATTGAAATATTATGTCATTGTCATGATGAGTTATGTTGGTTATTATGTGAAAACATAAAAGTTCTTAGAAAACACAAAGGGTTGAAAATCAGAATTTAGTAAAAATGGAGTATGAAATTCAATTGACCATATCTCCTATTAAATTTCGAATTTTTGAGTGTGGTCAAGTTCAAGAGTTAGATCTATGAGTTTTCTAACTTATCCAAATGGAATCACTAGAAAAGGTGTTGTGGATTTTCGTGTGGACTGATTTTAGTAAAGGAGTCAAAAACTGAAAAGTGCCAAAAAGCTACTGCCAGAAAATTTAAAAGGGCATTTTCGGCCACTTAAATTGTGAGAAAAATTCCGGCCTTTTGGGACATGAAATATATGGTATAAAGTACCTACTGTCCAAAAATGAGCTCATTCCGACTTAAAATGAGCAAGTTGTGTCTATTTCAATATTTAAGTTTTTCCGACGAATAACGCTATAATCGGAGTTCTATAACTCCGATGACCATGAAATTTAATCTGAAAGCTCACGTTAACATGTGTAAGATCCTGCCAAGATTTGAGAATTTCTGGAGGTAACCTTGAGATAGCTAATTTCTTAAGGAATTAATTATAAATTGATTTTTGAAAAATAGTAAATGAATTTTAAAAATTCTGAGAAAAATATATGTTTAGTATGGGACTATATTATGCTTAATCTCAGAAAAGAATAATTTTTGGGTCTGATTTGGTATTTTTCATAAAAATGATTTAGTTACGAACATATGAATTAAATATGTTATGTGAAGTTGAAAAATTGGTAAATAGGATTTTATGGCTTGAAAATCCTATATAAGATATATACAGATTTTTGATGAGTAATTTAATTATTGGTGATGAAATCTTATGGGTATGTCATTTTGAATGATTAAATGCATTATTTAGAAAAGTGTAAACAATTAAATTAAATTGTTTATAAGTTTAAGGAGTGATTAAAATATTGTTATAATATTAACAATATTAGAATATGATTTTATTAAGTGATTGATAATGTTTAGATAAATTTAAAGTCTTTAATATTTATCCTTGATTTAGTTTGACTAATGCTTATAATAGTGTCATCATCTTCATGTTTATATTATGTTGAAAGTCATCTGTGGCCCATAGTGCATAGATGGACTTGGTATGATTATGACTATGGATTATTCGGTATAATCATAACCGTAATGTTACAAATAATGTGGAAAAAGTCCTCATTGGCCCGTAGTGCATTGATGGATAGTTTTTGGTATGATTATGGCTATGGATTCTCTTTGGTAGTAGTCTGAAGATGAATTGTTTTATGGCGTGATCGGGACCATTGATGAAAACACGATTATCTTTTTGGTAGTAGTGCATGGATAATTCGTGGTCGTGATCTTAAAGAATATCCTTGGCTTTTGTAGTGCATGGATGATTCGATGATGTGGATTAATTATTGGTGAGTCTCGTGCAATGAAATATTAATTCATAGATGTGATAATAATGAATATCTTTGGTCGTAGTGCAAAGATGATTTAATGATTATGAGCAGGAATTGTTATTTGGTATAACCATGATTTTTGATGTTTCAGGCGATGAAAATTATCTTCGATCACTGGTGTGCGAGAGAATTTAGAATCACAATTGTGATTATGAGTTATTCACATGATCGTGGACGGGAATTGTTGATTGATGTTACACGGATAAAGCATTATTGGTGGACTTTTAACATAGAGAAGATAATAGACCTTGTGGTCTATTTGACTCTTCTAATGGATTGATCGTTCATTTATGACTATGGTTGAAAAAGTTTTATTATCGTCATATGTTCTAAATCTACGATTTATTATTGATGAAAGCTATTGATAATTTAATTATCTTTAGTCATGATATTCTTTCTTGGGCTAGTTGTGCTCACATATACGCTTCACAATTCCTTTTAGGTAATAAGAGTGTAGTTGGGTCGGTGATGGGGATATAAGAGGATTAGAGCGGTGGTCTCTAGGCTGTAGAGGTTCTCCTAAGCGGTATAGAAAAGTGTGTTGTATTCTATACATCATTTAGTAGTTATATTTGGTGAATCATATAGGGTGAGGCGAACTGACGTTGGAAGGGTATTTTTGCCACTATCATACAAGATGTCTAATGACATACAACCTCGTGTTATTATAAGACATGGTTGTGCACATCCACTTGCTGAGTATATCTACGAGCACTACCTATATGATCTTGGAGTATATTTGAAATATAATTTTCACTTGGAGACAACGAAGATAATTATATGTCAAGAGAAGACTTACCATTGGAAATAAGATGATAATAATCTTCTTGTTTTTCTTTGGGGACTTTTGGGTTGACGAGGATAATTACGTGGACATATGATATCTATCATAACTGACGACGCATGGCCTCCCAAGTAAGAAGGTTTCTTGAGCACTTCCCAAATATTTTAATTTCTAAAAGCAGTTTTTGACTATACTTTTATGTAAAGTATCATTATAAGGTTGTCGAGGTACCATGAGAGTTATATACATACGTATTAAAAACTCATATTAAACTATGGTGCAGTATTCTATCTGATATTTCAATGATTGTATAAATAAAGTTGTATTAGAATTTTAGACCATGTATCTGACGACTCAGAATGGGTGATGTATACCTAATTTTTGGGGCGTCACATTTGGTATCAGAGCCATAAGTGTGAAGATCCCCGAGCCTCTCGCTGGTGACTTCCATGTCCTGGAATGCACCGAAGCCAGACTCTCTGTAGGGGACGCCGTCTTTCGGTGGCAAGCTGATAGGTATCAATGTGAGGTGCTATCCAAGTAAAGGGATTAGATTCACATTTGGTATCAGAGCTTAGGGATATGGTCGCTGGCGGAGATAAGAGTCTAGAACTAGGAGGGGAGAGACGAGTTATAAACTTCGCTAGTGTGTGACTTACCTAAGCTGAAATTGTTCACTTGATAAGTTGACAAATTATGATATTTCAATTAACCTTTGTTTTAAAGCTATATTCTAGAATAATATCTGAAATACAGGAGATGAGAAATTGGAAAATCATGGTAGCGAGGAAATTACCGGGAAGGTACAATCTGAAAAGAAAGCAAAGAATTCTCATCTCTTCGAATATCAGGCACGTACGTAAATTTCGAGGGCGAAATTTCATAAGGAGGGGTGATTGTGAGACCCCAAATTTTATGAAATAAAAGTATTCAATTTTTTTTATTTTGGTAAATAGTTAAATTGATAAAAGTTTAAAGTTAAGAGTAATATATGAATTTTTTTTTGCAAAGTAAGCGAGTTGATATAAAATATTCGTTTTGTCGGGGAATATTCGATTAGTTGGGGAATATTCTTTTTGTTTGGGGGAATATTGCGATGGTACAATCATTTAGTGGACCCACAAATGTAATTATTATTCGGATTGAGAAAATGACAAAAATACTTTATGAAAAAATAACTACGGAAGTTTTACAGATTAGCTTTGTTGAAACACCGGTGTTAAAAATATAATGTCTGGCGTGGTTGCATAGTAGTACACAATATTTATTATTGATGCTTATGTAAGAAGTCACTCAGTATTGTTTAATCGGGTATTCGGGACACTTTTCGTGTCAGAGTACTATTCACGAGTTACTATTTACGAGTTACTATTCACGAGTTACTATTCATGAGTTACTATTCATGAGTTACTATTCACGAGTTACTATTCACGGAGTACTATTCACCCGTAAAATATATTTCTTTTCGGTCACAATTATTTTTAGGTACAATATTAGTCCATGAGGAGATGTGCTAATTTTTCAGACCGTTGGTTGAAGATATAATAGTAAATCAATATGGACCGCTGGTGCATAGTTATAATAGTAATCAATATGGATCGCTAGTTTAAAGTTTTAATAGTAAATCAGTATGGACCGTTACTTTAAGTTTTAATAATAAACCAATATGGACCGTCCGTTTAAAAGTAAATCAATCAGGACTGTTCATGAATTAGTTACTATGCAGTCCATTCTTCTATAAATAGAAGCTCATTCCTTCATTATTTCTTACGAATTCACTGAAACTCTAGAGAGAGAAATTATAGAAACTATAGAAAAGTATACGCTACTTCCCTACTCTATATATTAGAGTTTTTTTTTTACGGTAAGGGGTATTATTTCTTTTGTATTCATGAAGAGAACTTACATTATTCCATTATTTATTATTCTATTGGAATAACTTTGTATACTGTGAGCTAACCTATACTTGGTGAAATTCTTACATTATTTCATTTTTTATTATTACATTGGAATATCACATGCATGCGTTTTTCTGTGGGACGTAGTTCGATCTTTATTATTACTGTTGGAATATCACATATATGTTTTTTCTGTGGGACTGGTTCGATCTTTATTATTACATTGGAATATATATTATGCATTTTCGCTCGGGGGACTGGTTTATTATTATTTATTATTCTGTTGGAATAATTATTATTATTACATGAATTATCTATCGTATGTACTGGTGATTTCTTTTGTTATTCCATTCTTTATTACACTCAGTTGGTTAAAACTTTGACTTATATACTCCATGAAATTAGTGGAATATCCTTGATATTTGCGCTTCATCCTTTATCTTTTCATGGAAATATTTTCTGAGCATTCTTGAATTTTACTCCACAAAGTAGTATCATGTTGACAATTTGGACATTATTGAGTTCAGGATAAATTAACTTATAAATCTTTAAAACTTATTCTTGAACTTGTTTTATTGAATTATTATGTCATTGTCATGATGAGTTATGTTGGTTATTATGTGAAAACATAAAAGTTCTTAGAAAACACAAAGAGTTGAAAATCAGATTTTAGTAATAATGGAGTATGAAATTCAATTGACCATATCTCCTATTAAATTTCGAATTTTTGAGTGTGGTCAAGTTCAAGAGTTAGATCTATGAGTTTTCTAACTTATCCAAATGGAATCACTAGAAAAGGTGTTGTAGATTTTCGTGTGGACTAATTTTAGTAAAGGAGTCAAAAACTGAAAAGTGCCAAAAAGCTACTGCCAGAAAATTTAAAAGGGCATTTTCGGCCACTTAAATTGTGAGAAAATTTTTGACTTTTTGGGACATGAAAATATATGGTATAAAGTACCTACTGTCCAAAAATGAGCTCATTCCGACTTAAAATGAGCAAGTTATGTCTATTTCAATATTTATGTTTTTTCGATGAAAAACGCTATAATCGGAGTTCTATAACTCCGATGACCATGAAATTTAAACTGGAAGCTCATGTTAACATGTGTAAGATCCTGCCAAGATTTGAGAATTTCTGGAGGTAACCTTGAGATAGCTAATTTCTTAAGGAATTAATTATAAATTGATTTTTGAAAAATAGTAAATGAATTTTAAAAATTCCGAGAAAAATATATGTTTAGTATGGGACTATATTACCTTAATCGAGAAAAGAAAATTTTTGGGACTGATTTGGTATTTTCATGAAAATGATTTAATTACTGAACATATGAATTAAATATGTTATGTGAAGTTGAAAAATTGGTAAATAAGATTTTATGGCTTGAAAATCCTATATAAGGTATATCTGATTTTTGATGAGTAATTTGATTATTGGTGATGAAATCTTATGGGTATGGCATTTTGAATGATTAAATGCATTATTTAGAAAAATGTAAACAATTAAATTAAATTGTTTATAAGTTTAAGGAGTGATTAAAATATTGTTATAATATTACAATATTAGATTATGATTTTATTAAGTGATTGATAATGTTTAGATAAATTTAAAGTCTTTAATATTTATCCTTGATTTAGTTTGACTAATGCTTATAATATGTGTCATCATCCTCATGCTTATATTATGTTGAAAGTCATTACGTGGCTTTTGTAGTGCATAGATGGACTTGGTATGATTATGACTAGGGATTATTCGGTATAATCATAACCGTAATGTTACAAATAATGTGGAAAAAGTCCTCATTGGCTCGTAGTGCATTGATGGATAGTTTTTGGTATGATTATGGCTATGGATTCTCTTTGGCCGTAGTGCAAAGATGAATTATTTTATGGCATGATCAGGACCATTGATGAAAACACGATTATCTTTTACCGTAGTGCATGGATAATTCGTGGTCGTGATACTAAAGAATATCCTTGGCCTATAGTGCATGGATGATTCGATGATGTGGATTAATTATTGAGCTGAGTCTCAACAATGGAATATTAATTCATGGATGTGATAATAATGAATATCTTTGGTCGTAGTGCAAAGATGATTTAATGATTACGAGCAGGAATTGTTATTTGGTATAACCATGATTTTTGATGTTTCAGGCGATGAAAATTATATTCGTCCTGGGTGTGAAGAGGAATTTAGAATCACAATTGTGATTATTAGTTATTCACATGATCGTGGACTGGAATTGTTGATTGATGTTTACGGATAAAACATTATTGGTGGACTTTTAACATAGAAGATAATAGACCTTATGGTCTATTTGACTCTTCTAATGGATTGCTTTCGTTCCGCTGACTATGGTTGAAAAGTTTTATTATCATCATATATGTTCTAAATCTACGATTTATTATTGATGAAAGCTATTGATAATTTAATTATCTTTAGTCATGATATTCTTTCTTTGGGCTAGTTGTGCTCACCCTATACGCTTCACAATTCCTTTTAGGTAATAAGAGTGTAGTTGGGTCCACCGCTGGGGTATTAAGAGGATTAGAATGGTGGTCTCTAGCTATGGAGGTTCTCCCTAAACAGTATAGAAAAGTGTGTTGTATTCTATACATCATTTAGTAGTTATATTTGGTGAATCATATAGGGTGGCGAACCCTGACGTTGGAAGGGTGTTTTTGCCACTATCATACAAGATGTCTAATGACATCTACAACCTCGTGTTATCATAAGACATGGTTGTGCACATCCACTTCTTTGAGTATATCTCTACGAGCACTACTATATGATCTTGGAGTATATTTGAAATATAATTTTCACTTGGAGACAACGGAGATAATTATATATCAAGAGAAGACTTACCATTGGAAAGAAGATGATAGTAATCTTCTTGTTTTTCTTTGGGGACTTTTAGGTTGACCAAGGATAATTACGTGGACATATGATATCTATCATAACCAGACGTATGGCCTCCATATACGAAGGTTTCCTTGAGCACTTCCCAAAGATTTTAGTTTCTAAAACAGGTTTTTTTGACTATACTTTTATGTAAAGTACCATTGTAAGGTTGTGGTCGAGGTACCATGAGAGTTATATACATTTGTATTAAAACTCATATTAAACTATGGTTGTATTCTATCTGATATTTCAGCGATTATATAAATGAAGTTGTATTTGAATTTTTTACCATGTATCGGCGACTCGGAATGGGTGATGTATACCTAATTTTGGGGGCGTCAATTCATAGTGATGATTTTTGGGATGAATATCAAAATTGGAGTTTTATGTGAAAAACATGAAAATTGAGAAATTAAAATAGTGTTAGTAGTTGTTAAATTGTGTGAAGTGATTGTATATGTTAGCAATAATGTTTATGATAGTTGTATATTTATTTTACGTGTTAGTATCACTGTTTGATGGGTTAAATTCGTGTTAGTTGGCTTAATAAAATGTGTCGTGGCTCTGTTTTTGCAAAAGCTGGTTCGCAAGTAATCCATTGCAGCCTTGCTATTCATATGCAAGCGCATGGCATCCCCTGATATAAAACTTCGCAGCATGTGCCATGAAAGTGGCCATTTTCAAACACTGAAGTCTATTTATTCTGCAGACTTTGGTTGTTCATTGTAGCTTAGCTTAAGGTTATGGAATGTTAGAATCATGTAACAACAAGGTTAAATAGAGTCATATTATGTGGATTATGATTTCAAAATTGTAAAAATGATTAGTAGATCAAGAACGCGTGATGTGGTAATTTAGTATACATAATGAAAGTTAGACAAGTGTTGCAAAGTAAAACTCTTAGAGTTTCTGAAATGTGAATGGGAACATGTTATGATATATAAGCATGTCTAATAGGTATTGTGGTTCTAAAATTATGTGTAGGTGATCGTGAGTTTAACTTTATAGCTTACGCTCGAGGCAAGTTTTCTAACTCTACACTGTCGTTGAGATAGTTCATTTATTATATTGTGCAAGTTTCTAAACTCTATCTTTTACATTGAGAAAGTTTCCTAAATTCTTTACTTTTGTTTAGCTAGTTCCATTACTACATTATGAGGCCTTATTCTTTGATTGAGCAAGCTTTCTATTTCAACTGTTGATTTAATAAGTCAATTGTCCTAGTTCATTCGAACTAACTTAAACTCTAATGTTATTGGAAATTCTCCATTGATTGATTCATTCTAACTTGTTTACAGTTAGGCAAGTTTCTTAAAAGTTCAGGAATTTTATTTCTAATATTATAAAAGTTGAACCTTAGCTTATTTTACTGTTCAAGCAAAGGTTAACCATTTTATTAATTCTATTGAATACTTATGCTCTATAGTTATTTCAAGCATGAGTTAGATACGTAGAATCAGTTCATTTATGATTCTCAAATGTTCTAAGTTAGGTTGTTATTAAACTAACGTTGTATTATTAAGCATTGTTGATTCAACTAGTTCCCTAGTTGATGATCATTAAAATTCAATTACCCTTGAAAGCTTATCCAAACCAAACTTTCTTTTGTGCAGACTTGTACTCTAAATACTGAGATGAACAACCCTATGTTTAGGGGTTTACGCTTAGCGTTGAAATGGTTGTGCACAATACATTGTACGAAGGATTGATCCCCCTAAGTACGTGGAGTCCTTATAGTCATATGACTGTTAAAGTTAAAGTTGAAAGATTACTTATAACTGTGGACATGGTTCATGGTCATTTGACCCTCAGTAGTATATTTAAGAATGTTAATAGAACAAATCATTCAGTTCTATTGAGCCTATTATTTGGCAAATGATGTAAAGATATTTATTCTTATTTCAAGTGAGCTTTGTTTGCTCACTCTTGCATACTTATACACTTATTGCAGCTACGGTTGAGAAGGTAGATAAACCTACAACTAGCAAAGGAAAGGGAAAGATGTACAAGTGATGAAGACTTGTAATTTTGTTTTATCGTTATGATAATAGACTTAATTTAATGATGTGATGTAACAATTTAAATTCCGCACTTGAATGATTGTATTAAAGGTTAGAGAACCTGGGATATAATGTTTTATTAATGTAATGTTGTATGGGCAGGTTTTTATTATTCAATTTATTATGATTGGGTAGTCAGATATGAATATTTTGATTACGTGAACACCAAATCTTGAGGTAATGAAGTACCGGGATTTGGGGGTGTCACAGCTGCTCAAATGTACGATGAAGTCTACGACCGTAACGTGGAACTTAAAGATACAGTCGAGGAATTGCAAGAGATAGTAGCTGAACAACAGACTGCAATGATAAGGAAAAACGACGAGATCCAGGATCGTGAGGAACGACTGACTTATGTCGAGGAGAAGCTAGAACAGACTGAAGGAGAGAAAGAACAACTGGTCGAGGAGGTAGAAGAACTGAAAAACAAGCTGAAAAAAGAAGCTACTAAGAGGGCAAGAGTCGAAGACGCATATGAGGAAGTGTTTCAACGAGTCGGGATAGCGGTGAAAGACGCACAAGTAAAAAGAATGAAGATGGAAGAGACGAATAGAGTATTCAACACCATGGTTAATCAAGCTCAAGATCGGGTCATGGGTTATCAAATTCAGTTCGAGACACTGCCATCGTGTGTATGAGATTGCAAAACAATGTTCCGGATTATGGAAGAAGAGCATAGTAAGGCTAAGAAATATCTTAGTAGAATATCGTAGTTGATATGCAAGTTATAAATATTAAATAAATTATAAATCCCAAGTGTTATGTAACCTATGGGATATGACGTTGATGTTGTCCTGAAACTTTTGTAGTTCAGGAAAGTAATGTAAATAGCAGTGATGCTATTGTTTTATATTTTCAAAGAGGTTATAAATAAATAAAAGTTGTTATTTTATTCAAAGTGTTACGTGATTATGTGGTTATTTCTTTTGTGGAGACAAGTTAAGCAGAAATTACTTAAAAGAGTTAAATATTAATCTAATGGGTGTATTTTAACAGAAAATGCCTCCCAGATGTCAACCACCACGATAGAGAACCACTGAAGGAACCAACAATAACGACAATGTTGATGCTAACCCCGTTCAACAATTAGTGATGTTAATGAAATGAGCATTGCAGAATCAACCACAAAACCAATGAACAACGTTTAAGGAGTTCAAGGCTGTTGGACCACCTGAATTTTGTGGGTCAGTGAATCCAGTCGAGGCACATACTTGGATTATGGAGATAGAAAAGGTGTTCGATGTTACTAGGGTAGTGGATAACCAAAAGACTGCTTTTGCAACATTCATGTTGAAAGCAGAGGCTTGGTGGCAGGCCATTAAAACTCGAGAAGGACCAGGGGTGATGACCTAGGATAGGTTTAAGGAGATATTCTTCGAGACCTATTTTCCCGAGAGTTTGAAGGGTCAGCTGGAAGTGCAATTTCTAGAATCAAGCAGAGGAACGATGATTCAGATCCGAGTATGCCGCTAAATTCAACGAGTTGGCGAGGTTTGCGCCTTTATCAAGTCAACACAGACGAACGCATGGGCGTAAGAGGTTTGAACATGGATCAAGCCCTGGTCAGACAAGTAGGTTTTCCTGTTCCTATTAAATACTTTCGCAACAGTAATGGAGAAAGCAATACTCGTTGAAGGTGGGGGCGAGGCAGTGACAAAGTTTAATCAGGAATAGAAGAAGAAGAAGAATGAGGTGGAGATTAAGAATGGAGGTGGTAGTGGGGGAAACAACAACAACAACTTGAAGAGGAAGTGGAATGGAAATGAGGGTGCTGGAAATTAGCAAGGTAACTAGCAAAATAAGAAGTTTGAAGCATGTGCTACATGCGGGAAGTTTCATAAGGGTGCGTGCTTGATGGGGAAATGAGTATGCTTCAATTGTGACCAGGAGGGTCACATCGCCCCAAATTACATTCAACCTAAGAAGAACGTGTGCTTCACGTGCGGATCCAAGGATCACTTTGCTCGTGAATGCCCTAAGAAGAAGGCTGAAGAGACAACCAGGAATAATGGAGGTAACAGTGGAGGTACAACATCAAACAAACTCACAACTAGAACTTTCAACATGACTGTGCAAGATGATGTGCAATCAAAAAATGTGGTGTCAAGTATTATGCCAATCAATGATATAAATGCTTATGTATTGTTTGATTTGGCTGCTACTTGCTCGTTTATCTTTGATGAATTTGCTAAGAGGTTAGAATTGCCTAGAGAGAACTGAATTTTCTTTTGAACATAGAAATTACGAATAAGGAGGTAATCCCTGTTAGATTCATATACAAGAACTGTAGGGTGAACATTAAGGAGAATATCTTGATGATAGATTTGATTCCGATTAAACTTGGAGAGTTTGATGTTATTTTGGGAATGGATTGGCTGTTCAAATATGGAGCGATAATTGATTATCAAAAGAAGTGTGTAAACCTTATGACCCGTCAAAGGTAGATTCTATAGTAGTAAGTCGCCTAGAAAAATGAAATGTTTGACGATTATGCAGGCCAAGAAATTGTTGAGTCAAGGCTGTGTGGGCTATTTAGCTTACATAGTCGATACGAAGAAGAAGAATGTGAAACTGGAAGAGATACCGGTGGTGAAGGAATTTGAGGATGTGTTTCCAGAGGATTTGTCAGGACTTTCGCCTGACAGAGAGATTGAGTTCGTGATCGACTTAGTGCCGGGGACATCACCTATATTGAAGGCCCCGTACAGAATGGCTCCAGTAGAAATGAAGGAACTAATGGTACAGTTGCAAGAGTTGCTAGACAAGAAATATATTCAACCAAGCGTATCACTGTGGGGAGCGCCGATGTTATTCGTGAAGAAGAAGGATGGGTCAACGCGTTTTTGCATTGATTATAGAGAATTAAACAAAGTCACTATTAAAAATAAATATCCACTGCCAAGAATAAATGACTTATTTGATCATTTGAAGGGTGCTAAATACTTCTCGAAAATAGATTTGAGAAGTGGGTATCACCAGTTGAAAGTGAGGAAGGAGGATATACCTAGAACAACATTCAGAACTCGGTATAGACATTACGAGTTTCTGGTGATGACTTTTGGTTTAACCAATTCACCTACTGCATTCATGGATTTGATGAATAGGGTGTTTAAACCATTCTTAGACAAGTTTGTAATGGTATTCATCGACGACATTCTGGTGTATTCCAAAACTCAAGAAGAACACGTGGAACACTTACGTTTGACATTGGAAACACTAAGAAAGGAAAAATTGTACGCAAAATTCTCTAAGTGCGAATTTTGGCTAGATCGTGTGCAATTTCTTGGGCACGTGATTGACAAAGATGGGATTTCAGTGGATCCATCAAAAGTGGAAGTTGTAATCAATTGGGAACAACCAAGAACACCGTCGAAAGTGAGGAGTTTCTTGAGACTGGCCGGTTATTACAGACGATTTATTCAAGAATTTTCTAAGATAGTCACTCCATTAACAAATTTGACAAGGAAAGTTGTGAAATTTGTTTGGACGGAGAAATGCGTAGAAAGTTTCTAGGATTTGAAGAAGAAATTAAGCATGGCACCGATGTTGTCATTACCAGATAGTACATGTAACTTTGTGGTGTATAGTGATGCCTCACATAAAGGGTTGGGATGCGTTCTTATATAGAACGGTAAAGTAATTGCGTATGCATCAAGACAACTGAAGGATTATGAGAAAGGTTATCCGACTCATGATTTGGAATTGGCTGCAGTAGTATTTGCTCTCAAGATATGGAGACACTATCTCAATGGAGAGAAATGTGAAATCTACACAGACCATAAAAGTCTGAAGTATATTTTCACACAGAAGGACCTGAATATGCGACAAAGAAGATGGATGAAATTGATAAAGGATTATGATTGTGAGATCTTTTATCACCCGGGCAAAGTGAATGTGGTTGTAGATGCTTTGAGCAGGAAAGGTCGGGAGAAGTTGATGCTGATAACCACTCAGAAGGAGCTTATTTCAGCAATGACAAAGCTAGAGTTGGAAATCAAATTCCCAAAGGAATCTGATGAACAACTATTCCAGATAAATTCTAGTCCAACTTTGGTGGACAAAGTGAAGAATGCTCAACTACAAGATAAAGAATGAGAAACGATCAAAGAGAAAGTGGTTGACAGTAGTGATGTAAGATACAAGATAGATACCGAAAGACTACTATGGTTCGAGGGAAGAATTTGGGTTCCAACAGCTAGAGCTTAAAGACGAAATCTTGACCGAAGCACACAACACAAGATATTCGATTCATCTAGGAAGTACAAAGATGTATCAATATTTGCGATGACATTTTTGGTGGTCGAATATGAAAATAGACGTTGCATAATGCATTGCAAAATGCTTGACATGTCAGAAGGTGTAAAGCTGAACATCAACGACCAAGCGGGTTAATTCAACCATTGGAAATACCGGAATGGAAATGGGAGCATATCACAATGGATTTTGTGGACAGACTAACAAAATCTGCACACTTTTTGCCAATAAAGATTAGATTTAATCTTGATCAGCTAGAGAAACTGTACGTTAAAGAGATCATGTCAAGACATGGAATTCCAGTGTCAATTGTATCAGACAGAGATCCAAGGTTCACATCAAACTTCTGGAAGAGACTACAAGAATGTATGGGAACACAATTGCGATTGAGTACAGCATACTATCCGCAAACCGATGGGCAAACCGAACGAACAATCAAAACGTTGGAAGATATGCTGAGAGCATACATCATGGATTTCAAAGGAAGCTGGGATGAACATTTACCGTTGGTAGAATTTGCCTACAATAACGCTTATTACCGCGAGCATCGAGATGCCACCTTACAAGGCATTCAGACGGCAGAAAGTGTAGAGAACTCCATTTGTCTTTGGGATAAAGTCGGTGAACGCCAACTGTTAGGACCAGAACTGGTACAACAAACTGTTGAAGTTGTCAAACTCATCAGGACAAGATTGGTAGCAGCCCAAGATAGACAGAAAAAGTATGCCGATTAACATAGGCAGAATCGCGAATTTGAAGTAGAAAATTTTGTTTTCCTAAAAGTTTCTACTTGGAAAGGGAAAATTCATTTTGGCAAGAAAGGAAAGCTCAGCCCAAGATTTATTGTACCGTTTGAAATACTACGAAGAGTGGGAGAAGTGGCTTATGAGGTAGCTCTACCTCCAGAATTGGAAAACATTCATAATGTTTTTCACATTTCGGTGTTACAACCGTATAAACCCGATTACAAGCACGTGATCGAGTACAAACCATTGCAATTCGATAAAGATTTGTCTTATGAAGAGACTCCTATCCAGATAGTCGACAGGAAAGAACAAGTGGTCAGAAATAAAGTGATACCTTATGTGAAGGTGATATGGAGAAACCACAATGTCGAAGAGGCAACGTGGGAACTCGAAGCTGAAATGATGAAAAATTACCCTGAGTTATTTTTTTAATCTATGTCTTCGATTCTAGGGACAGAATCTTTGTAAGTAGGGAATAATGTGACGATTTGATTGTTTGAATTGTGATTGTGAGGACAGAATCCTTTTAAGGAAGGAATGATGTAACATTCCAGAATTTTAAATGTAATATTAAATATTTATTGAATTATATAAATATTTAATGGATGTGTTTATCATTGAATAGATATTTGTTTAATTGATTTAACTTTATTTGGAGAATTATTTGCTAAATAAATAGTTGATGAATTAAGGAGATTATTATTATATTGATATTTCAATTTAATGGTTAATTATTTGTATTGTGTTATGTGATTAAAGGATTTAATTAATTAATTGTGATTTGAATTAATTAAATTAAATATGAAAACTTCATTAAATATAGTGTGACAAATAACTATATTACAAGGAGTTATTAAAATAAATTAAAGTAGTTTAATTTAGTTTTTAACAAATAAGGCTTAATATATTAATTCTTTAAATTTAAATGGTTTTTGCAAAACAAGCCTTATGACTTTTGATATTTCTAGGTTTTGAAATAAAATAAAATAAAAAATAATAAAACAAATAAAATAATAAATATAATATATTTATATTATATACATTTATGTTATAAATTATTAATATCATTAGTATGCGTATTAAGGTGTTAGTTTTTCTTTTACGTATTATGTGTCTATATCAAGCTAAGTTTCAAGAGAGCGAACATTGAGAGTTCGTGAGAGCTTGAGAGAATTGAGAGAAAGCTTGAGAGAAATGGAGAAGGGTTATTTGCAATTGCTAGGAATTATCACACTAGTTGAAGGTATTTCTTATACAACCCTAATATATATATATATATATATATATATATATATATATATGTGTGTGTATATCTACATATGTGAACTACGACAAAGTTTTGCTATGCTCTGTGAATTATATTTCTTCCGAATTTTGTTATGTAATTTAGTTATGGTGATTATACATGCTATAATGATAGAGTTTATGTTTAAACAAGAGAATTGGATGCTAAATTCGTTTGACAGTAGGAAGAAAATTTGTCAGTATATGTATTCTTTGTATGGCTTAGGTAAGTACCAATTTAGATGGTCAATTCTTATGTTAAACTGTAAATTGACGCTTGTATATGTTAGTTCATTGAGATACGAACATAACGTAATTTGAATGAGATGATTTGATCATGTTATTGAATTCACGGTGATGATTTTTAGGATGAATGTCAAGAAAATTGAGTTTTTATGAAAAAAACATGAAAATTGAGGAATTAAAATAGTTCTAGTTGTTGATAAATTGTGCTAATTGGTTGTAAATGTTAGCAAACATGTTTCTGATACTTCTAATATTATAAAACTTAAACCTTAGCTTATTTTACTGTTCAAGCAAAGGTTAACCATTTTATTCAATCTATTGAATACTTATGCTCTATAGCAAGCATGAGTTAGATACGTAGAATCAGTTCATTTATGATTCTAAAATGTTCTAAGTTAGGTTGTTATTAAACAACTAATGTGTTATCAAGCATTGTTGATTCAACTAGTTCCCTAGTTGATGATTATTAAACTTCAATTACCCTTGAAAGCTTATCCAAACCAAACTTTCTTCAAGTGCGGACTTGTACTCTAAATACTGAGATGAACAACCATATGTTTAGGGGTTTACGCTTAGCGTTGAAATGGTTGTGCACAATACATTGTACGAAGGATTGATCCCCCTAAGTACGTGGAGTCCTTATAGTCATATGGCTGTAAAAGTTAAAGTTGAAAGATAACTTATAACTGTGGACATGGTTCGTGGTAATTAGACCCTCAGTTGTATGTTTAAGAATGTTAATAGAACATATCATTTAGTTCTATTGAGCCTATGATTGGTAAATATTGTAATGTTAATAGAACATATCATTCAGTTCTATTGAGCCTATTATTTGGCAAATGCTGTAAAGATATATATTCTTATTTCACGAGAGCTTTGTTTGCTCACTCTTGCATATTTATACACTTATTGCAACTATGGTTGAGAAGGTAGATAAATCTACAACTAGCAAAGGAAAGGGAAAAATGTACAAGTGATGAAGACTTATAATTTTGCTTTATCGTTCTGATGATAGACTTTTAATAATGATGTTATGTAATAATTTTATTTCCGCACTTATATGATGTTTAAAGGTTAGATAACCTGGGAGATAATGTTTTTATTAAAGTAATCCTGTATGGGCAGGTTTTATTATTCAATTTATTATAATTGGGTAGTTAGATATGAATGTTTTGATTACGTGAACACCAAATCTTGAGGTAATGAAGTACCGGGATTTGGGGGGTGTAACATAGTGAAAGTGATGTGTTTGAGTGCAAATTGGTGGGAGAAAGTGTGTTAATTTATATGGTGTGTGATGTGTGATATGTGTGTGTGTGAATTAGAAAGGGGGGAGGGAGTGGATGCCTTGGAAGAAAGGGAGTATATATATATATATATATATATATTTATATAATATATATAGCATGTGTGTGTTGGATATATATATATATATGATATGTGTCTGGTGTGTGCATGGCGTGAATTAATGTGAGAGTGTGGGTGTAATGCCATGCCGTATAAGGCATGGTGTGTATGTATATATATATATATATATATATATATATATTATATTTACAGTTTTTGTTTTATTAGAATTTTTTATTGCACGGTAATGAATAGTAAAATCAAATTTTCTTCAGTTTTTCGCCCGTGAAGTTCGTAGAATATATCTTTATGCAAATTCAAGTGATTTCTAAATTCAAATAGTATCCTTTCCATTCTCCTATAAATAGGATGCTTAGTTAGAATTGAAAATCACACTAGAATCAGAGAATTCTTCTTCTATAATATTGAGCGTATATCTTTCGAGTTTTAGAAAGCTTTGAGTGTAGAAAATAGTGAAAGTTTTCTTTAAGAATATATCCGCTATACCAGTCAGAATTGCTTTCTTTTTGAGGTAAGGGGTATTATTTATTTCATATTTTCTTATGATATTATTTTTCGTATTCGTAAGAAATTGTATTTCGTTCAATATTCGCAAGAAATATTATATTCATTTAATATTCGTAAGGAATATTATTTTCGTTCAACAGTCGTAAGGGATATTATTTTTGTTCAATATTCGTATAAAATAATATTTTCTTCAATACTCAGTAGTATATAAGTAATATTATTTCGTTTTAGATTTCGAATTCTATACTCATTTTGTAAAGTTTTGGCGTCTATACTCCATGAAATTAGTAGAATATCCTTGATATTTACGCTTCATCCAGTATCTTTTCATGAAAATATTATTCTAAGCATTCTTGATAAGTTTTAACTTTTTCATGTCGGGGTACTATTCACGGGGTTACTATTATGACACCCCCAAATCCCGGTACTTCATTACCTCAAGATTTGGTGTTCATTTAATCAAAACATTCATATCTAACTACCCAATCATAATATAATTGAATAATAAAACCTGCCCATACAGGATTACATTAATAAAAACATTATCTCCCAGGTTATCTAACCTTTAATTACAATCATTCAAATGCAGAATTTAAATAAGTTCATTACAATAATCAACTTAAAGTCTGATAAATACTGTCAACATATTACAAGTCTTCAAAACTTGTTCATCTTCCCCTTGCCCTTACTGGTGCTAGGTACATCTACCTTCTCATCCTTAGCTGTAATAGTTATATAAGCAAGAGTGAGCAAACAAAGCTCACTTGAAATAAGAATGAATAAACTTTACAACATTCGCCAAATAATAAGCTCAATAGAACTGAATGATATGTTCTATTAACATTCTAAAATATACTACTGAGGGTCTAATGACCACGAACCATGTCCACAGTTATAAGTACTCTTTCAACTTTAACTTTAATAGTCATAAGACTATAAGGACTCCACGTACTTAGGGGGATCAATCTTTCGTACAATGTATTGTGCATAAATATTCACGGGTACTATTCAATCAGTTACTATTCACCCGGGGTACTATTCATGACAAAAATTGATTTCTTTTCGGTCCAAATCATTTTTGATATAATATTATTCTTGAATTTTACTCCACAAAGTAGTATTATGTTAACAATTTGGACATTATTGAATTCTGGATAAATTAAATTATAAATCTTTAAAATTTATCCTTTACTTTCATTTAATTGAATTCTTATATCATTGTCATCATCCTCATGCTTATATTGTTATGAAAGTCATCTTTAGCCCGTAGTACATAGATGGACTTAGTATGATTATGACCAGGGATTATTCGGTATAATCATGACCGTAATGTTACAAATGATGTGGTAAAAGTCCTCATTGGCCCGTAGTGCACTGATGAACAATTTTTGGTATGATCATGACCATGGGTTCTCTTTGGCCAAGGGTGCAAAGATGAATTATTTTATGGCGTGATCATGACCGTTAATGAAAACATGATTATCCTTGGCCCGTAGTGCATGGATAACTCGTGGTCGTGATACTAAAGAATATCATTGGCCTGTAGTGCAGGGATGATTCGTTGATGTGGATTATTTATTAAGCTGAGTCTCAGCGATATAATTGATGATAAACTTTTTAAATCATAGAAGATAGTAGATTTTATGCTCTACTTGACTCTTCTAATGGATTGCTTATTCCGCTGCAGTTAGACTTGATGTTTATTATATTTTATCAGTTTAACACTGTTGAAGGCTAATGATAAATTATTCTGTATTATCTTAGTCATAATATTTCTTACTAGGCTAGTTGAGCTCACCCTTTGCTTTCATGGTTCACTTCAGGAAATGAGAATATAGCTGGGACTAGTCGGGGAACGGAGTGACGGTCCAGATGTTTGCATTAGTAGTCCTCACTATTCTATGAAATAGTGTGATAATAAATGTATTGAGGACTTATTTTGAGTTTGTATATTGTCTAGAAGACAATATTTGTATTAAAACTCACAACTTATGTTGTAAATTTAAGTTTGTATTTGTATTCTGTACCATGTATTTGGCGACTCAGAATGTGTGATGTATACCTATTTTAGGGGCGCCACATAATAGATCTTCATGTTGACCCTTAGTATGAACTAGGTCCCACTCTGTGTTTCCAAGTCTTGAGTCATGTTCCTGAATCTCTGCATCCTTCTGCTCCATCGTAGCGTGATGCATCTCAACCAACTCCTTCAGTTCCTCAACATTATCTTGTAACTCTATGTTACGGTTGTACAAAGCATCATACATCTCAACCGATATAGAGTTTGGTGAAAACTCCACAGGATCCTCTTCCTCATCATCCTCCTCTATCTCCTCAGAACTATCCTCCTCGGGATCGGTCACAGGCTCATCCTCCTGGATTAACTGTTCCCGCACTACGTGAATATCCCGGGGTTCATCATCTTTAGATATCTGAGGTATCACCTCCCTAGATGGATTGGATCCTCCTTCGTTAGACATCTGTCAACAAAATATTTTAAGTTTTACTTAACATTTTCGATACTCACAAGCACATAAGTTATTAACACATAGAACATAGTGTCTTTTATTGTTTAGCTTCAATAGACACCTTAATCCATTCCTTAAAACCCGATAAGAGTTAAACACCACTATGTTTTCTGTTTTCTTAAAGGTTACTTCCTAAGGTTTCCCCACCTAAGGTTCATAACCTAAAGCTTTGATACCAACATGTGACACCCCCAAATCCAGGTAATTCATTCCCACAGAATTTGGTGCTCACTATCAAAATAATTACATCTAACTACCCATAAATAAGGATAGAACATCAATTATTTTAAATAATAATCTTTCCCATTTAAGGTTTACATCATCTCATAAACAATCCCAGGTAATCTAACCTTAAATTATTACATAAGTTTGCGGAATACATCATAAAAGAAATCAAGTCTTATAACATAATGCATTTAAATAAATTCTAATAATTCTTTAACACTTGGACATCTTGCCCTTTCTTTTGCTAGTAGATGGCTCATCGACTCTTTCAACTTTAGTTGCAGTGTTAATTGCAAGAGTGAGCAAACAATTGCTCCCTGATATAAAGAGTAGTAATAATAATGACATGAGAATGAACAACGAATGCTGAAAAATAGTGAACTTGTTCTATGAATCAAAAATAGAAAACAAGTTCGAACTTTAATGACTGAGGGTCTTAAGACCACGAACTATGTCCCCGATGATTAGGTATTACTACCCCAACCTTAACAGTCAATTAGACTATACAGACCCTGCTTAACGTACTTAGGGGGATCAGCCCTTTGTACCATGTATTTTGCACAAATATCTAAACGTTACACGTACAAAATCCCCTATGTTAGGGTTGTTCGTCTCAGTTTGAATTTAGAATTTCCGTACTAAAGAAAGTTTAGCTCGGAACTAATTATTAGTGGTTCTAGAATTTTAGAACACTATTCATAATAAACTAGTTCAATCAATAAGAGTTTGCTTACTACTTGAAGGTTTAATATAATAATATAGAATTGAACAAGGTTATCAATGTCAAAGACCGAATAACAACAATGTATAATTGAATAACCATGATATACGTGCGAAGTGCTATATTCAAAAGAGTTAGGACAATCTCCTTTGAATCGATCTATTAGAACAATATATGCCTCGAATAATATTAAGGAAAATGAAACTTGCTCGATGTAACGAATTAGGTTACAAGAGCTTGTGCAACTTTAACATAGAATTTAGAATCTTGTACAATGATAATTTAGGAATAGAAAGCTTGCATTCTTATAAAGAGAATGAAGTTAGGAAACTTGAACAATAAAAGTTTAGGATAAGAAACTTGCCTTGTATGTAAGCTACACAAGTAATAATATTCGCCAATTACCCTACATATATAATTGAAATCGCAACAATAATTAGTTGTATGAATATTAGCTTTAGGGGTTTAAACCACCATTTAAGTCATAATCTTAGCTTAACTTCTAATCATGTTGGTTAATATCCTTAACGAATCTGAAATTACATTATAAACTAACATAAACCTCATCATTTATCTTTAACTTTTAAAAACATCACATTTGGTTTCATTACATAACTTATTCAAATAATTACTTAAGAATCTTCACACTTTATATTACATCACATTGAAATATTTTATTATAGTCCACGTTATGTCTAAACATCACTAACATGTATGCCAAACCAATTTAGGTCCTTGAATTACAACCTACAAATAAACAAATGAATAACGCTTAAGCTCAGAGCGGTGCTTGTATTGCTGTATTTCACAGAGATTCATGAGAAGCCTACTACACAGTATGCATCAAGCATTTACGGTTATGGTAGCACAACACTGCGCCACGCCCAAATAGAAACTCGCAGCAGCAGCTCTACTACACAGTAGACACCCAATTCAACCCAAAACCATATAAATTCACAAACCTAAACATCTAAAACTCTGTAATAACATAGTTAAGCATGCTATACACCATTCTAACTATATAAACATCACATATACACGAATTTGAAGAATCAAAACCATAATTTTCCAAATTTCTTTAATTTTTACACTTTTAGCGAACTCGATCGCCACTACTTCGTTTCCTAACCAATTGACATGATTCAAACTACGCCGCTTTCATTTCTTAACATACTAACATAATCCAACATAAATTTTCAGATTATCATACATATTAAACATGAAATTTTGTACTTTCTAAAGCCATATCACATGAATACACACTAATATTTACTTTTCTCCCTACAAACCCAATTTCATGTATTTAATCATCAAATAGCACTGACATAAGTTGATTAATAGATTACAAACCACATACATACATGTATGGATCCAACGTGATTAAGTCATTTACAAAAGATGATCATAAAAACTCAAAACATAGCATTAGAAGTAAAATATACCTTCAACCCTAGTTGTATGCTAGCAAGAGATGGTGACCCTCTCTCAAAACCATTGTGATTCTTTCTCTCTTCCAAACTCTCTGATTATAGCCTTAGGAAGAAAAAGAATACGTAAAAATAAACTGATATCCCCTCTCTCTCACGTACATCAGTTTAAGAACCCAATAGGCGTCAGTTAAATAAACCAAAGGCCACAAGGCCTTGTTTGGCCACACACCAATTCCCCAATACCCAATTATTTTAATAGTCTTATAGTATATAGTTTTCACTTGTCACACTTTAGTTAATTTAAATAACTTTAGTTTAGTTAATTTAAATAACTTATAATAGTAATTATTATAATTTTAATTATAATTATATTTATGAATAATAAATAATTATGTATCTAATTTAAATTAATAAATTAGACTTAAACATAACTTTACTTAATTTACTTATTTTCTTAAATATTAAACAATTCATTTAATTTAATTATTTTCATTAAATTAAATCCTCAAATAATAAAATTACCATTCATTAATTTAGTTAGCATAAATACTCAACTAAATTATTACATCACAATTCATCAAATATTTATTTTTCCCAATAAATAAAATTATTAAAAATATTTATTTAATCAACAAATATTTAAATTAAATTTCAAATATCTCGATTGTTACACACACCCCGACTTGTTTCCGCTATATTCTCGCTTCCTGAGAAGAAAAATGGAACAAAAAGGAAAAGGGTGAGCTCAACTAGCCCAGCAAAGATTATTATTACTAAGATAATTTAGAACAAATTATCCTTAGTCCTTAATAGGGAAAAATCTGATAGAATATAATACAGAATAAGTTTAGATCAACAACTGCAGCGGAAACAATAATCCATTAGAAGAGTCAAGTAGAACATGAAATCCTCTATCTTCTATGATTTAAAAAGTCAATCATCAATATTTTTTCCCTGTGACATCAATCAATATACATTTTGAATCAAATATTCATCTTTGCACAACGGGCCAAATTTATTCATTTGTATCACCAGTTGGTCATGTTCATCACAACACCTGTCCGTCTTTGCACTATGGGCCAAAAATATTCATCAAGTAATCATTCATCTTTGCACTACAGGCCAAAGATATTCAGTTATATCACCATTTAGGACTAAGGATGATGAAAAATATTTTAAAGAAAATGAATCCAGTAAGATAAAAGGACAAAGATTAGGGATTCATACTTCAGTTTATACAAGTTCAAAAATACTCCATAATAATCAATTGTGGAGCAAAATTCAAGAATGAAGATCAAAACATGGATACAATATAAGATAGTTGTGACGCCCCCAAAATAGGTCCACACAACCCATTCTGAGTCACCAAATACAGGGTACATAAATAAACTATAGCTTCATTATTACAATTGTCGTGCAAAATACGAAAACACATATGTTATGAGTTTAAATACAAATATTGTCTTCTAGACAATATTCAAACTTAAATAAGTCCTCATTACAAATTATTGATACACTATTTTACAAAATAGTTAGGACTGCTAAAACAACTGCCCTAAAACATCACTCCACACCCCGACTAGTTCCCGCTATATTCTCGCCTCCTGAGAAAAATGGAACAAAAAGGAAAAGAGTGAGCTCAACTAGCCCAGTAAAGAATCTTATGACTAAGATAATGTAGAAAAAATTATCGTTAGCCTTCAATAAATTAGATAAAATATAATGGACAACAAGTTTTAGATCAATATTCACAGCAGAAATAACAATTCATTAGAAGAGTTAAGTAGAGAATGAAGTCTACTATCTTCTATGATTTAAAAGTCCATCATCAATATTTTATCTCTGTAACATCAATCAATATACATCTTGAACCAAATATTCATCTTTGCACTACGGGCCAACGATATTCATTTGTATCACCAGTTGGTCATATTCATCTCAACACTTGTCCATCTTTGCACTACGGGCCAAATATATTCATCAGATAATCATTCATCTTTGCACTACAGGCCAAAGATATTCAGTTATATCACTATTTAGGACTGAGGATGATGAAAATATCTTAAAGAAAATTGTGAGGGCCCCGAATCCGAGGTCCCGAATTACCGCGGATTGGTTCGATCATTCTAACACTATTACCATTTGCGGAAGAAATAAACATAAATTGTTTATACAATACATTACACACTATTCCCCAAGGTCGAGTAACCTTAACTTAATACACCATTCATAACTATCTAACACATAACATCATTATCAAATTATACTATTACAAAACTAATCGCGCACATTAACGTTAAGCTGGAACTGTCGTTAACCTTTCCTTGTATCTGACGCGTTCGTCTTAATCTGCAATGTTTTATCATTATATAGCAAGGGTGGGCATAAGGATTGCCCAGCAAGTTTATGTTCAACAATATAACGATATATCATGATTGAAAGAATCTGAATAAAAAGCTAGCTATAATTCAACAATATAATTGTGAACTAGCAGGAACAAATTTATGACTGAACAAGTATTATACATGAACAAATATATCTGAACCAACTGGTAATGAAGGTGATCAGCCTTTCATACCTGACTTATACATGCAATATGTATAGAGTACAATTCATGGCAACCAGCAATGATTAACCATAAGCTTATCCGAATGAAACAACTCTTAGTAGAGTTAAGTAAAAACAAACTTGCCTGAACCGTTGATTACCGCTACGTAATTTATATCGCCTTATCCGAAGACCTAATATTAGTAATATAGATCTCCAATATTATAATAATATCATCACAATATAATACTACTATATATATAAACATAGAATAACCTAAACACATAACACATAATCCTATTAGTCTATAACACATATAAGACTCAATATCAGGTCAAACTATTTCAGTCTGACTTGAGTTCGACAAAGTTCTAACGTCCCGACGGTCTAGTCGAACTTTTATCGAGTCTAAGTTCAATTAAACTCTGACTTAATAGTAAACAATTATCTCAGATGATTTTAATATCAGTCGAATTATTTTTCATAAACTCGCAATAATTTTTAAATAATTATTAGCATTTATCTTAAATTTTCAATCATTAATATCGTATTTAAATGAATTAAATACCACATAATTCTTTTATCATTAATATTTATTTAATACTAAATATTAATGAAAATCATAACATAATATTATAATATAATTATAATATATCAAAGTATTTTAATACCTTAAAATCATATTTATATAATTTTTAAACACTTAAATCCATTATCCAGATAATTGATTTTAATATTAAAATATTAATATTTTCATAAAAAATATCAAAAGTTATATTTTATAACTTCAAATATTTTATAATACTTAAATCATTTTTATATGATTTATAAATCATTAATTCTATTTTTCTTAATTTATTTAATATAGTTATTAAATAAACTAATTATCATTAATATTAATTAATTATTGAATTTCATCATAAAATATTAAAAGTCACTAATAATAACTTAAAATATTTTATTATACCATAATATTATTTTTCATGATTTTTCATGAATTAAAATCATATTTAAATAATTTATTTAATATTATAATTAAATAAATTAAATACCATTTATATTCCAAAAATATTAAATATTTATGAAATATACTTAAAATAATAAAAAACTATTTTTCAGACTTTCAAATAATTTTTCGAAATTTATTATGTATTTTTAATAATTAAAAACTATTTTTATCTATTTATTTAATTAAAAATATTAATTTCCAAAAATAAATGTCGCTAAAGGGCCCTAAAGCGACAGACCCGTCGCTATAGGTGTTCTTGAGCTAGAACCCAGAACTTCATGACAGTTAACAAGTAGGTAGGTTTGACCGTGAATAGATTCTTGGTCTTCATGATTCTAGGCCACTAATGTTGTTACACATGTAGCATAAGTGTAATATTATAACTACAATCAAATTTCCTAGCCATTCAACAACCGATTAGAGAGATCTAAGCTCTCCAAATCATTGTCAGACCCTGTTCTTAAGTTTCTGGATTTTCCAGAATCGAGGTAGCTACTTTGAGCCTTTAAATCTTTGCCTTCCCAGCTTGGTTTGGGTGATATAATGGCCGAATCGTGTAAAGAACATGTTAGAGTCCATTTATATAACATAATATCATAACAACAACATAACATATTACAGATAATGATAGGTCAAAGTAGGGTCCAGGGGCTATTCTTGTGAAATCTGGGTTTCCCAGATTTCGTCCCTAGGCTGGTGGTCAACTCATGTTTGACCGGCTACAAATTTGTGTCGATGCAAGATCTAGTTAATCTAAGGGCTGGAATGTGCAGTCCTTATACTAGTCTACAAGATAACAACAACAACTTGTCCAAAATAACAAAAAACCGTGAGATCTAAAGCCTGAAAAAGCTTGTCAGAGGTTACTTAGATTTCTGGGCTGCCTAGAAACCAGTTTCTGTGAACGGTCAACCATCTTTGACCGATCATAACTTGAGTTCTAGATACGATCAGACCATGTTTCAAGTTGCAGAATAAAGACCACATAACATACTACAAAGTTATAACATAAAATCCACATAACATCAAACACATAAAGATCTATAAGCCCTGACATTAGGTTGTCAGGCCATTTTTTTCAGTTTTCCAGATTTTTCAAATCCTTAGATTCGAGAATCTAGATGTTATGGATCCATGATCCAACAACCCAGATCTCTAAAAGGCACCTTCTAACACATATCTAACCAATCAACTAACATCAAAACACAAGATTTAAGGATTTCGAAATTTTAGGGTTCTTATACTTTTAAAGCTTGATCTTGATTTCTGACTTTGATGATCTGATCTTGTTGTATTATTACATGATCTTGGCTTGTTTTCTCACACTCTCTCACTCTAATGCTACCTTTGGATCGATGGAATAGGAGGGAGAATGGAATGAATCATTCCATTGAAATGATAAAAATGTTGTTTGGTTTGTTTATTCCAACGGAATAATGTATTCCTAGTGGAATAGGTGTTAATTTTAAATTATAATTTTTATTCCTGGAAAGGGGGTCAGGAATAAATTATTCCATCTACTATTTTTAAGTAATTGACAAATATGCCCCTTAAAAGAAATACTTATCTTTATTAAAAAAATACTTATCTTTATTAAAAGAAATACCCCCTTCCCCTTACCCACCTACCTCACCCACTACCCCACCCCACCCCACCCCAACCCACCCACCCCCACCCCCACCCCCGTACACACCTACTCCTACCCCTACCAACCTACCCCACCCCACCCCACCCTTACCCACCTACTCCCACCCCACCCCCTACCATCCTATCCCCACCCACCCCACCCCACCCTACCCTTATTTTCTCTCTATTTTTTATAAATTTAATTTCTCTCTATTTTTTCAATCTTTCTTTCTCAAAACTTTGAATATTATATTAGTTTTATTTTCTTTTAAAATCATATTAATTAACCCCTTACCCACCTACCCATCCACCCCACCCCCCACAACCCACCCCTACCAACCTACCCCCCCCTCTACTAACCTACCCCCACCCCCCCACAATTAAAAAAAAAATATATGAAAAAAACATATATTATTATTATTCGACGTTCAAAAATTAAAAATTAACGAACATATTAGAACTCAAATAATCGTCACCAAACATATATTATTATTATTTGACGTCAAATATTTGACGTTAAAAAAATATGTTAGTAAACAATTAAAAATATTATTATTATTTAATCTATTAAAAAACAAATATTATTTTGATCATCAATTAAAATAAAGTTAATTCTAGAGAAATAAAAAAATATATATAAAAAGATAACTTACAAGTAAGAAAAAAAATTATATGAAAAGTATAGTAAAAAAAAGGAGAATGTAATTATAAAAAAATCTAGAGAAATATGTGTTAAAATTTTAATATAAATTGAATTTAAGTTAAATTTGAACATTTTGGGGTATTTAGGTCACTTTCTAATTATTTATTTCATTTTTAGATGTATTCCTAACATCAACCAAACATGTACATGGAATATTAAAAAATCATTCCATTCCCTTCCTTATTTCATTCCCTCATCTATTCCATTCCCTACTCTATTTCATTCCTTCAATCCAAACGTAGCATAAGATCCGAAAATATAGGGAGAGAAGGGACTTGGACAAAATGAAAAATAAAGAGGTCATTTCTCCCTCTTTAATCTCTTATAAATGCCTTGTATGTAATGTTATGGCTGAGCTAGCTGTTGGATTTTAGACAATAAGTCATAAGCTAGGCTAGGGTTTGGTCACCAACTTCACTAGGTCAATTCTTGCAAGTTAAGTCACAATAATGCACTAAGGGCATTTTAGTCTTTTTACATACAAAATTAATGGCATTCTTGTCAATTAGCAAGACCTTTAGGGTTTAGGATTTGGGCTTGGGTTTAGGGTTTGGAAAATCCTTAGGGTTTGCAATTTAATATTCTAAAATTTCCAATTTAGGTTTTAAAAATAGAAAATTAATATTTATAAATTATAATTAGAAAAATTTCCAATTTAGGATTTACTAATTATATAAAAATTTCTTAATCATACTTTAAATATTGCTAATTAGGATTAGTATTTCCTAATTAAAATTGCTAATTAAGCAACTAGGGTCAAAATCACGGATTAGGGCTTACAAACCACTAATTAGGGTTTCTAATAGAAAAATTAATTTTCCTAAATTAGAAATTAAATTTCGTAATTAGATTAGGGTTTTCTAATTACTCAACTTGAAAATTAGGATTAATGATTCCTAATTAACATTAAAAGTATTAAATTAACACTTAGGTTTTCCTTAATTATAAATTAGGGTTTCTAATCCAAAAATTAGGGTTTTATAAATTTAAAATTAGGGTTTGCTAATTAATTAAGCTTTACCCTAATTAATATTATAATTATTTAAACTTAAGCAATATAATAATCATTTAAGTTCCCATATTAGGGTTTCATACATCGAATTAGGGTTTCGAATTCCCAGAACTGAAATTAGGGTTTTCAGAACCGGTTTCTAGGGTTTCTTGTTAATCGCTATGATTTTCTAACCGAACGTTGACGTTCTTAATATATAATTAGGGTTTGTTACTGATATCGTTTATCTGGTCAGCCCTTGAACCTTAACCTCATACTGTACACAGAACGTATTCACGTATACACTTAATCCTGAATAATTCACCTAAATTCTTCACTGAATTTTGAAATCCTCAAAATTCCTACTTAAAAATATCAAACGCATACACTAATTTTATGTCTAGGTTCTAATTTTGAACCTTAAATCAATTAATAAAAATTTAAAAAATATTCAAAATTCTCGGGTTGTCACATTCACCTCTTCTTCTAAAAATTTGGTCCCCGAAATTTACCTTACACCATACTGCTTACACCATTCACACACATTATCACATGCTACCCAATACACTCTTCACAAGAGTAAAAATTTTCAAATTTTGCTGAGGAGTCATATAGAATATTTGTCTGTCATTTTCGCAAAGGTGTTATGGAAATTCATCCGCAAACCGTCATTACTTACAGACAGAAAGGGTGATTAGCCTAATATGTCCTGTACTGGCCATGCACTGATTTTATCTGTTTCTCTTCACTGCCATAGGCACAAAATTCTACCTCAGTCTTGTTGGATTCCACACCAAAACAATTTGGTTCGAGAAATTTCTTTCAATGAACACTTAGAGTTTTCATAAACTTTAGTCTAGCTGAATCGAATAGCATAGACCCATATCAATAATTCAATTCAATCGAATTATTTAGGTGTAGCCAAACCCCGTTGGCAAATTAAAATTTTTGAAAATATTTTTGAGAATGACGCCATGATGTCGTACTGTATTAACAGTCCGTTTGAGGATGCCGTCATTGTATGACTTTGTCATAACACATCATACCATAGTGGAATAACGATTTTAGATCAAATTCACACTAAGTATTCCTGTATTTACAACTTCATCAACTTTTTATCATCACTGCACTAGGTTACATGGTACATAAGTGATACATAAAATATATTTTTGATATTTCAAATCATTTTCGTCTAGCTGAAATAAGTAGCATAGACTATACTTTAAACCGTTTCAAAAATGATTACGAGTCTACATTTATTTTTTAAAAGCACATAGTGCGTATTTAGCTTGATGTCAACATTTTGAAGAATAGCATATCTAAGAGTTTCAGAAAACTTATGTCTCTACTAATAATCATTTGCTTATCAATCTATCTATTCCTATTATCTTCAATACTGCAATTACACACAACTATACCCAGTTCGTAAAACCACACTTATGAGTCCATAAATTGCCACAATCATATGAGTTTAAGAACTTTCCTAGACAGACCTTTGGCGTCCATTCACTGAGGGGTTCATAAACATTTCATATAACTATGAATCAAGTATGTCACCTAAGTATAAGTTTTAAGAACTCGTACTTAACCTTATATCCTATACCTATGACATATCTATCTTTTATACACATGAGAAAGGAATCACCCTCTTAACATGCATATATCAGATAGCGCGACACAAACATTTCATTGATTATCTTTGTCAGAACTAAGTAGTTGTTACACCAAGTACAATTCCCCGCCCACACAAGGAATCATACAACTCAGCCGCCGACATGAATCCTCAATTGAATCCCCACCTAACACTAACTCCCTTCTCAATACAAATTTCATTTAACTCGTATTCATAATCCTTTCCTGAATCTGTACCAATTCATAGTACAACTGACACCCAGCAATCTTGCTGTAAACTTTTCAATCTTTCGTTTGATCCTTCTCCATAATATAACCTTATCCGATCATGGAGTGATCTCATCGTATATATTACGATTCATTTCTATGTCTTGATCATTTTGTTTTACGATCTCCTATCACTTTGCTTTTAGTCTTTTAGACTCTATCTATTCATCACTATTGTTCAACTTTATTATTAGAGTTAGGGAACTCTATATCTTTTAACTCGTCGAGATTCGTCTTTGAATCTTACCGACCAACTAACTCTATGTGAGTTAGTACTTATCCTAATCACTACGGTTATTAGTCTCAGGTATTCCTACCTAAGGTTTATAACCTACAGCTTTGATACCAACTGTGAGGGCCCCGAATCCGATGTCCCGAATCACCGCGGATCCGGTTCGATCATTCTAACACTATTACTATTTGCGGAAGATATAAACATAAATTGTTTATACAATACATTACACACTATTCCCCAAGGTCGAGTAACCTTAACCTAATACACCATTCATAACTATCTAACACATAACATCATTATCAAATTATACTATTACAAAACTAATCGCGCACATTAACTTTAAGTTGGAATTGTCTTTAACCTTTTCTTGTATCCAACGCATTCGTCTTAATCTGCAATGTTTTATCATGATATAGCAAGGGTGAGCATAAGGATTGCCCAACAAGTTTAAGTTCAACAATATAACGATATATTATGATTGAAAGAATCTGAATAATAAGCTGGCTATAATTCAACAATATAATTGTGAACTAGCAGGAACAAATTTATGACTGAACAAGTATTTTACATGAACAAATATATCTGAACCAACTGGTAATGATGGTGATCAGCCTTTCATACCTGACTTATACATGCAATACGTACAGAGTAGAATTCATGGCAACTAGCAATGATTAACCATAAGCTTATCCAAATGAAACAACTCTTAGTAGAGTTAAGTAAAAACAAACTTGCCTGAACCGTTGATTACCGCTATGCAATTTATATCGCCTTATCCGAAGACCTAATATTAGTAATATAGATCTCCAATATTATAATAATATCATCACAATATAATACTACTATATATATAAACATAGAATAACCTAAACACATAACACATAATCCTATTAGTCTATAACACACATAAGACTCAGTATCAGGTCAAACTATTTCAGTCTGACATGAGTTCGATAAAGTTCTAACGTCCCGACGGTCTAGTCGAACTTTTATCGAGTCTAAGTTCAATTAAACTCTGACTTAATAGTTAACAATTAACTCAGATAATTTTAATATCAGTCGAATTATTTTTCATAAACTCGCATAATTATTAGCATTTATCACAAATTTTCAATCATTAATATCGTATTTAAATGAATTAAATACCACATAATTCTTTTATCATTAATATTTATTTAATACTAAATATTAATGAAAATCATAACATAATATTATAATATAATTATAATATATCAAAATATTTTTAATACCTTAAAATCATATTTATATGATTTTTAAACACTTAAATCTATTATCCGATAATTGATTTTAATATTAAAATATTAATATTTTCATGACAAAATATCAAAAGTTATATTTTATAACTTCAAATATTTTTATAACACTTAAATTATTTTATATGATTTATAAATCATTAATTCTATTTTTCCTTAATTTATTTAATATAGTTATTAAATAAACTAATTATCATTAATATTAATTAATTAATGAATTTCATCATAAAATATTAAAAGTCAATAATAATAACTTAAAATATTTTATTATACCATAATATTATTTTTCATAATTTTTTCATGAATTTTATCATTTTAAATAATTTATTTAATATTATAATTAAATACCATTTATATTCCAAAAATATTAAATATTTATGAAATATACTTAAAATAATAAAAAAAACTATTTTTCAGACTTTAAAATATTTTTTCGGAATTTATTATGTATTTTTAATAATTAAAAACTATTTTTATCTATTTATTTAATTAAAAATATTAATTTCCAAAAATAAATGTCGCTAAAGGGCCCTATAGCGACAGACCCGTCGCTATAGGTGTTCCTGGTGTTTTTGAGCAAGAACCTAGAAATTCATGGCAGTTAGTGAATGGATTCTTGGTCTTCATGATTCTGGGCCACTAATGTTGTTACACATGTAGTATAAGTGTAATACTATAACTACAATCAAATTTCCTGGCCATTCAACAACCGATCAGAGAGATCTAAGCTCTCCAAATCGTTGTTAGACCCTGTTCTTAAGTTTCTGGGTTTTCCATAATCGAGGTAGCTACTTTGAGCCTTTAAATCTTTGCCTTCCCAGCTTGGTTTGGGTGATATAATGGTTCAATCGTGTAACGAACATGTTAGAGTCCATTTATATAATATAATATCATAACAACAACATAACATATGACAGATGATGGCAGGTCAAAGTAGGGCCCATGGGCTGTTCTTGAGAAATCTGGGTTTCCCAGATTTCGTCCCCAGGCTGGTGGTCAACTCATGTTTGACCGGCTACAAATTTGTGTCGATGCAAGATCTGGTTAATCTAAGCGCTGGAATGTGCAGTCCTTATACTAGTCTACAAGATAACAACAACAACTTGTCCAAAATAACAAACAACCGTGAGATCTAAAGCCTGGAAAAGCTTGTCAGAGGTTACTTAGATTTCTGGGCTGCCCAGAAAATAGTTTATGTGAACAGTCAACCATCTTTGACCGATCATAACTTGAGTTCTAGATACGATCAGACCATGTTTCAAGTTGCAGAATAAAGACCACATAACATACTACAAAGTTATAACATAAAATCCACATAACATATCTAACCAATCAACTAACATCAAAACACAAGATTTAAGGATTTCGAAACTTTAGGGTTCTTATACCTTTAAAGCTTGATCTTGATTTCTGACTTTGATGATCTGATCTTGTTGTATTATTACATGATCTTGGCTTGTTTTCTCACACTCTCTCACTCTAAGATCCAAAAATATAGAGAAAGAAGGGACTTGGACAAAATGAAAAATAAAGAGGTCATTTCTCTCTCTTTAATCTCTTATAAATGCCTTGTATGTAATGTTATGGCTGAGCTAGCTGCTGGATTTTAGACAATAAGTCATAAGCTAGGCTAGGGTTTGGTCACCAACTTCACTAGGTCAATTCTTGCAAGTTAAGTCACAATAATGCACTAAGGGCATTTTAGTCTTTTCGCATACAAAATTAATGGCATTCTTGTCAATTAGCCAAACCCGTAGGGTTTAGGGTTTGGAAAATCCTTGGGGTTTGCAATTTAATATTCTAAAATTTCTAATTTAGGTTTTAAAAATAGAAAATTAATATTTCTAAATTATAATTAGGATTTACTAATTATATAAAAATTTCTTAATCATACTTTAAATATTGCTAATTAGGATTAGTATTTCCTAATTAAAATTGCTAAATAAGCAACTAGGGTCAAAATCACGGATTAGGGCTTACAAACCACTAATTAGGGTTTCTAATAGAAAAATTAATTTTCCTAAATTAGAAATTAAATTTCGTAATGAGATTAAGGTTTTCTAATTACTCAACTTAAAAATTAGGATTAATGTTTCCTAATTAACATTAAAATTATTAAATTAACACTTAGGTTTTCCCTAATTATAAATTAGGGTTTCTAATCCAGAAATTAGGGTTTTATAAATTTGAAATTAGGGTTTGCTAAATAATTAAGCTTTACCCTAATTAATATTATAATTATTTACACTTAAGCAATATAATAATCATTTAAGTTCCCATATTAGGGTTTTATACATCGAATTAGGGTTTCGAATTCCCAAAACTAAAATTAGGGTTTCCAGAACCAGTTTCTAGGGTTTCTTGTTAATCGCTACGGTTTTCTAACCGAACATTGACGTTCTTAATATATAATTAGGATTTGTTACAGATGTCATTTATCTGGTCAGCCCTTGACCCTTAACCTCATACTGTACACAGAACGTATTCACGTATACACTTAATCCTGAATAATTCACCTAAATCCTTCACAGAATTTTGAAATCCTCAAAATTCCTACTTAAAAATATCAAACTCATACACTAATTTTTTGTCTAGGTTCTAATTTTGAACCTTAAATCAATTAATAAAAATTTAAAAAATATTCAAAATTCTCGGGTTGTCACAAAAATGAATCCAATGAGATAAAAGGACAAAGATTAGGGATTCTTACTTCAGTTTATCCAAGTTAAAAAATACTCCATAATAATCAATTGTGGAGCAAAATTCAAGAGTGAAGATGAAAACATGAATACAATCAAAGATAGTAACTAATATAGACAATTTGGACAAAGAAAAGAAATTTAATTTTTCTGTGAATAGTGTCGTATTCGTGAATAGTAACCCCAACAGGAAAAGATAGAAATTCCACAAGAAAAATCATACTTCGTGAATAGTACTCGTGAATAGTACCGTATTCATGAATAGTGTCGTATACGTGAATAGTAACCTCGACATAAAAAGGTAAAAATTTCATAATAAAATTCATACCAATATTTCGGTATATGATATTGAACGAAATAACATCATTTATGAAGAAAATAACATCCGTTACCTCAAAAGAATAGTACTTCTAGCTGAAATATAGGATATAATGCTGAAAGAAACTTGCACTAAATAGCAACTCTCATAGTATCTAAATACTCACAAAAATACGCTCGATATTGTGACAACCCGAGAATTTAGATATTTATAAAATATTAAAATATTGAATTAAGGTTAAATAATAAACCTAGACAGAAAATAAGTGAATGGATTTGAGCTTTCCGAGAAGGAATTTTGTGAATTTAAAATTTCTTTTGGTGAATTATTCAGGATTAAGGATATAAGTGAATATGTTTTGTATTATATGTGTACAGTATGTGGTTGAGGGTTAAGGGTTGACCAGATAATCTATATCAGTAGCAAACCTTAATATTATATTAAAAACGTCAACGTTTTATTCGAAAATTTTATCGATTAATAAGAAATCCTAAAACCGGTTCTGGAAACCCTAATTTCAATTCCGGGAATTTGAAACCCTAATTCTGAAGTTGAAAACCCTCATTTCGGAATTTAAATGCTAGTATAAGGTTTAAAGTTATTAATTATAATTAAATTAGGGAAAACCCTAATGATATATGTGACGCCCCCAAAATAGGTATACATCACCCATCTTGAGTCGCCAAATACATGGTACAGAATTAAAATACAAACTTCTTTGATACAGTACGACAAAACGTAGCTGAGAGTTCAACACAGATAATGTCTCGTAGAGAGTATACAAACTTAAATAAAGTCCTCATTACAATTATTATCACACTATTTCACATAATAGTGAGGACTACTATAGCCATTTATCTGGACCGTCACTCCGTTCCCCGACTAGTCCCAGCTATATTCTCATTTCCTGAAGAGAACAATGAAAGCAAAGGGTGAGCTCAACTAGCCCAGTAAGAAATATTATGACTAAGATAATGCAGAATAAATTATCGTTAGCCTTCAACAGTGTTAAACTGATAAAATATAATAAACATTAAGTTTAACTGCAGCGGAACAAGAAATCCATTAGAAGAGTTTAGTAGAGCATGATATCTACTATCTTCTATGATTTAAAAAGTTTATCAACAGTTTTATCGCTGAGACTCATCTAAATAAATAATCCACATCATCGAATCATCCCTGCACTACGGGCCAATGATATTCATTAGTATCACCAATGATCATGATCATATCAACAACTGTCCATCAATGCACTATGGGCCAATGATGACTTTTACCACATCATTTGTAACATTACGGGTCATAATTATACCGAATGATCCATGGTCATAATCATACCAATCAACATTCCATCTATGCACTACGGCCAAAGATGACTTTCATCACAATATAAGCGTGAGGATGATGACAATGATATAAGAATTCAATTTAAATGAGAGCAAGGATAAATTTTTAAAGATTTATAATTCAATTTATCCAGAATTCAATAATGTCCAAATTGTCAACATAATACTGCTTTGTGGAGTAAAATTCAAGAATAATATTGTATCAAAAATAATTTGGACAGAAAAGAAATTAATTTTTCTCATGAATAGTACCCCCGTAAATAGTAACCGAGTGAATAGTACCCCGTGAATAGTACTTCGGGAATAGTAACCCGTGAATAATACCCCAACATGAAAAGATTAAAAATTATCAAGAATGCTCAAAATAATATTTTCATGAAAAGATACTGGATGAAGCGCAAATATCAAGGATATTCTACTAATTTCATGGAGTATAGAAGCAATACTTATCAACATAAGTGTATAATTAGAAATATGAAATGAAATAATATTACTTACATACTACAGAGTATGAAAGAAAATATTATTTCTTACGAATATTGAACAAGAATAATATCACTTACGAATACGAAAGAAATAATACCCATTACCTTAGTAGGAGATTGGATACTGCAATAGTGTAGAAACAGAATAATCTTCTTCTTTCTCTCTTATTCTCTCTATAGCTTGAATGAATTGGTGAAAAATAATGAAGAAATGAGCTTCTATTTATAGGCTTGGTAGAGTAAGGGTAAAATAGTCTTTTTGCCATAATTTATGACATCATCACTGACATCATCGATCATATTACATCATTGCTTACCTAATAAATTCGATGACATCATCGCTACCTCCTCGTCGTCAGATGACATCATCGCTACATCATAGAAATTCAAATTCAATTTGTTCTCTTCCGCTTCCTTTTACTTTTATACCATAAATTTACTATAATAATGTTACCATTCAAATTATAAAAAACGTACTATTATATAATCGCATCATACTACTATAATGTAATATTATAATAATATATTTGAATGAATTATTTTATCAGAAAAGATAAAATACCAACTTTTAACAAATGTAACATGCTAAAATTCCTCAGTTTAAAACCACATTGAATAAATATTTTCTTATCATATATATCAACAATTAATTATTCACAAATAATATTACAAAATTACAATATCGACAACCAGGTCGTTCCTAGGAAAGAGGGGCTTTCCGATAAGGATTTCTCCATATTAGCGCGCAATTAGGTGACCAAACCCCTTTCATCGATAGAACTTTCTAGATATTGTCAATAATGCAAATAATAATATTATTCAAATAATATGAATTATTAATTTGATAATTTGAAATACTGTGCAATGACAATTATTGAATCAATAATATAAAATATCAACGTAGCAATTATTGAATCAATAAAATAAAATATTGAACAATAATTACTGTAACAATTATTGAGTAGTAACTTCTTACGTAAGCATCAATAATCCAAGATACTGTACAATACCGTGTGATACAATGCAATCACGCGTATTACTGTACTTTTACCACCGGGTATTTCAACAGTTAACGGTAAAATTTTTGCCGTTATTTTTATAAAAAGATAATTTTGTCATTTTCTAACTCCGACAATAATTCTATTCAGGATCCACCGATGATTGTGTGTCGTGCATGCGAATATTCCCGCATAAAAAGAATATTCCCCGACCAAACGAATATTTTATAACAACTTGCTTACTTTGCAAAATTTATAAATATTACCCATAACTATAACATTATAACAAATTCACACCTTAATATTCAACAATATAATTCGAGAAAAATTAATCTTTATTTATGAAAGTTGGGGTCTTACAACTTACTTGTATCCCTAATTTTAATTGGAAACCCTAATTCTTGGGTTATAAACCCTAATTCATAATTATGAAACTTAATTGCTATATTAGCAATTTTAATTAGGAAATGTTAATCCTAATTACCAAGCTTAAATAATGATTAGTACATTTTAATATAATTAGGAAATCATAATTATAATTTAGAAATATTAATTTTCTATTTTGGAAACCTAATTTGGAAATCTTAGAATTTATTTTTAAAACCTAAAGGGTTAAACCCTAATCCTTAACGGTTAAAACCTAAACCCTAAGGGTTAAACCCTAACCCCTAAGGGTACGGACAAATTACTAGCATGCCATTAAATTAAAAGGAAAAAGACCAAAATGCCCTTTTCTTAAAACCTAAGCAAAAGATATGCCCAATCTTGTGAGTCATCAAGCCAAACTTTAACCCATGTGCATATTATCCTCCAAGATCAGATTTGGTGCCACCTTGCAATGATAAGATACATTGAATCTAAAAATCAAAAAGTTAAGTAAGTAAAATTCTTACTTTATCTCTCATTCATATCCAACCCATTCTCTCTCTAGCTTTTCGAAATTTAGAGTGAGAGAGAGAGAGAAATTAAGCCATGATCAGATCATAGCAAGCCAAGGATCAGAATCAAGAATCAAAGCTAGAAAGTGGTATAAACCCTAATTTTAAAAATTTTATGATATGATGTTACATGTTATTATTTGTTGGTTAGAAATGTGTCAAAGAGTGTTAAGTAGTGATCTGGGTTGTTAGATCACAGATCTATAACTTCTAGATGCACGAAATCGTGTTTTTTGAAATTGACTATGAACCCTAAAACATGGCCTGACAGACGAATGTCAGGGATCATAGATCATTGCCTGGTAATTGTTTTTGTGTGTTACGAGTTTGTACTTGTAGTATGTTGTAAGGACTTTGATCTGGAACTTGAATCAAGTCCAGATCAAGTGTAGATTAAAAGTTATAAGTGGTCAAAACCCGTTGACCGTTCACGAAAACTGGAAATCTGGGTAAAACCTAGAAATGGAGAAAGCTCTGACAAGCTTTTCAAGGCCTTATATCTTACTGTGTTTTTAGTAGTTTGGTCGTTTTGTTGTTTTGATGTTGTAGCCTACCATGAGGACTACACAGTCATGCTAATTGATCACCAAGAACCATAACAGGATCAAAGTTTTGAGTGGTCAAACCTACGTTGACCAACTCGTCGGAAGGAGATTCTAGGTAACCCAAAATCTTCAAGAACCGTTTGCTGACAACTACTTTGACCAACCCTAATCTGTCGTTTGTTTTGTTGTTATGCTTATCTAATGTAATAGACTTGTACCCTGACGTCTCGTCTACAGTTGTGAACCTTTAGAATATCATTATCAAGTCCATAATGCATATCATAAGGACCTAAACCTAGCACCCTCGACTGTTCTTCATTTTCTGGAAAACCCAGAAATGAAGAACAGCGTTGTCAGAATCATTGGAGGCTTCGATCTCTTTGTTTAGATATGAAATGGCAATGATGTTTGTTTAAGGTTGTAGTATTGCATCAATACTATAACATTAACCCATAAGCTAACCTAGATACACCAATATCCATGATTTAGGACTGGTCAAACCACTCACCCTTCACACTGAAATGAGTTTCTGGGCAAGCTCAAGAACAACTCAAGAACACCTATAGCGACAATTTCGTCGCTATAGGGCCCTTTAGCGACATTTAATTTTGAAAAATGATTATTTTTATTAAATAAATGGGTTTTAATTATTAAAAATACAAAATAAATTCCTAAAAATTATTTTAAAGTACGAAAATTAATTTTTAATAATTTTGAATATATTTCATAAATATTTATTATTTTTGGAATATAAATGGTATTTAATTTATTTAATTATAATATTAAATAAATTATTTAAAAATGAATCTAATACATGAAAAATCATATTAAGGTATAAGAAAATATTTTAAGTTATTTTTAGTGACTTTTAATATTTTGTGAAGGATTTCATTAATAAATTAATATTAATGATAATTAATTTATTTACTAAATATATTAAATAAATTAAGAAAAAATAGAATTAATGATTTATAAATCATATAAAAATGATTTAAGTGTTATAAAAATATTTTGAGTTATTAAATATAACTTTTGATATTTTGTCATGAAAATATTAATATTTTAATATTAATAGCAATTATCGGATAATGAATTTAATTGTTTAAAATCACATAAATATGATTTTAAGGTATTAAAATACTTTGATATATTATAAACATATTATAATATTATGTTATGATTTTCATTAATATTTGATATTAAATAAATATTAATGATAAAGTAATATTGTGGTATTTATATTATATAAATACTGATTTTAATGATTGAAAATTAAGCGATAAATGATAATAATTATGTGAAAATTATTATGAGACTTGGAAAATTATTTTGGCTAATAATATAATTATCTGAGATAATTGTTAAGTGTTTAGACAGAGTTTAATTGAACTTAAACTCGATAATTCTTCGACTAGACTGTCGGGATGTCAAAATTGTATCGAATTCAACTCAGACTGAAATAGTTTGACTTGATACTAGGTTTTATGTGTTATAGACGGATAGGCTTATGTAATAATGTGTTTAGATTATTTTAAATACTGTGATGATATTATTCTAATTGGTATATCGATAATATTTATATATTAGGTTCAGTCAAAGCTTAATAAATTGCATAGCGGTAATCAACGGTTCAGGCAAGTTCTTTCTTTAACTCGACCTCGAGTTGTATTATTCAATTATACTTGTGGTTAATCATTTCTGATTACCAAGTCTAAGAATTATTAAATCGCACTCTGTGCATACTGTATGTATTCATCAGGTATGAAAGGCTGATCACCTTCATTACCATTCGGTCAAATATATATATATATATATATATATATATATATATGTGTGTGTGTGTGTGTGTGTGTGTGTGTGTGTGTGTGTGTGTGTGTGTTCATGTTCAATGTTGTTCAGCTATGTAAAATTTGTTCCTGCTAGTTCGCAATTATATTGTAGAACTTTAGCCAGCTTATTGTTCAAATCTTTCTATCATGATATATCCTTAAATTATTGAACTTAAACTTGCTGGGCAAACTTATTGCTCACCCTTGCTAAATCATAATTAACATTGCAAATTAAGGCGAATACGTCGGATACAGGAAAGGATAAACCAAGTTCAGCTTGGGATAATATGTGCAGCTAAAAATGTAATTGTATTGTATGATAATAACATTGTATGTTAGATAGGTTATAAATTGTGTATAAGTTAAGGTTACTCGACCTTGGGGAATAGTGTGTAAAGTTTATTATATAAACAATTTATGTTTTTATCTTTCGCAAATAGTAATAGTGATAGAATTTGATTATATCGGATCCATGGTGATTTGGGACCCAGATTTGGGGCTCTCACAGTTGGTATTAAAGCTGTATGTTATGAACCTTAGGTAGGAATACCTAAGACTAATAACCGCAGTGATTAGGATAAGTACTAACTCAAATCGAGATAGTGGGTCGGTAAGATTCAAAGACGAATCTCGGCAAATTATAAGATACAGAGTTCCCTAACTCTGATAATAAAGTTAAACAATAGTGGTGAATAGATAGAGTCTAAAAGACTAAAAGTACAGAGATAGGAGATTGTAAAACAAAACGATCAAGACATAGAAATGAATCGTAATATATACGATGAAATCACCCCGTGATTTGATAAGGTTATAGTATGGAGAAGGATCAAGCGAATGATTGAAAAGTTTACAGCAAGATTGCTGAGTGTCAGTTGTACTATGAATTGGTACAGATTCAGGAAATGATTATGTATACGGATTAAATGATATTCGTATGGAGAAGGGAGTTATGATTAGGATTGTGTCGCGCTATTTGATATATACCTGTTGAGAAGGTAATTCTTTTTTCCTGTATATAACAGATAGATAGGGCATATGTAGAGAATATAGCATTAAGTACGAGTTTGATAAACTGTGTATAGTTTTGCGTGAATGGAGTATTAAGGATAATAGGAATAGATAGACTGATTAAGCAACTAATCATTAGAGAAGACATAAGATTTCAAAATCTTCTAGCTATGCTAGACTCAAAATTTTTGACATCAAGCTAAAAATGCACTATGTGCTTTTTGAAATGAATTTTTATTCTCAATTCCTAGTGACCATTGTGTATGAATGGACTTCGGACCACCAACACATCGTTACCTGTTGAGGTAATAAAACAGATTTGTAATGATTTTTGAACGGTTTAAAGTATAGTCTATGCTACTTATTTCAACTAGACGATAATGATTTGAAATATCAAAATATATTTTATTTATCGTTTATGTACCATGTAACCTGGTGCAGAGATGATAAAAAGTTGATGGAGTTGTAAATGCATGAATACTTAGTGTTGAATTTGATCTAAAAATTATTGTTCCACTATTGTATGATGTGTTATGACAAAGTCTTACAATGACGGCATCCTCAACGGGCTGTTAATACAGTACGACATCATGACGTCATTTTCAAACTAATTTCAAAATTTTAATTTGCCAACGGGGTTTTGGCTTCACACATTCGTAATTTGATTAAAATTGATTATTGATATGAGTCTAAACTATTTGATTCGGCTAGACCAACGTTTATGAAAATTCCAAGCGTTCTTTGAAAATTTTCCCGAACCAAATTTTTTTATGCGGATTCCGATAAAGACTGAGGTAAGAAAAAGTTTATGCACCCAAGGCGGATACTAGAAACAGATCAGACCAGAAGTACTTTATAAGTACAAGGCATACCGGGCTAATTACCCACTATATCCGTAAGTTATGACAGTTTGCGGATGAATTTCCAAATAACCTTTGCGAAAATGATAGATAATAGTCTATATATCTCCTCAGCACAATTTCAAAATTTTAACTCTTGTGAGGAATGTATTGGGTAGCTTATGATGATGACAATGAATGGTGAATGATTCAAGGTGTAAGGTGTTAGGAAAATTTCGGGGATAAAATTTTTAGAAGAATGGGTGAATGTGACAACCCGAGAATTTGAATATTTATAACATATTAAAATATTGAATTAAGGTTAAATAATAAACCTAGACAGAAAATAAGTAAATGGATTTGAGCTTTCCAAGAAGGAATTTTGTGAATTTAAAATTTCTTTTGGTGAATTATTCAAGATTAAGGATATAAGTGAATATGTTTTGTATTATATGTGTACAGTATGTGGTTGAGGGTCAAGGGTTGACCAGATAATCTATATTAGTGGTAAACCCTAATATTATATTAAGAACATCAACGTTCAGTTCGAAAATTTTATCGATTAATAAGAAACCCTAAAACCAGTTCAAGAAACCCTAATTTCAATTCCGAGAATTTAAATCCCAAATTCTGAAGTTGAAAACCCTAATTAGGGAATTTAAATGCTAGTATAAGGTTTAACGTTATTAATTATAATTAAATTAGGGAAAACCCTAATGATTTACTTGAATCCCTAATTTTAATTGGAAACCCTAATTCTTGGGTTATAAACCCTAATTCATAATTATGAAACTTAATTGCTAAATTAGCAATTTTAATTAAAAAATGTTTATCCTAATTACCAAGCTTAAATAATGATTAGTACATTTTAATATAATTAGGAAATCCTAATTATAATTTAAAAATATTAATTTTCAATTTTGGAAACCTAATTTGGGAATCCTAGAATTTATTTTTAAAACCTAAAGGGATAAACCCTAAACCCTAAGGGTATGGACAAATTACTAGCATGCCATTAAATTAAAAGAAAAAAGACCAAAATGCCCTTTTCTTAAAACCTAAGCAAAAGATATGCCAAATCTTGTGAGTCATCAAGCCAAACTTTATCCCATGTGCTTATTATCCTCCAAGATCAGATTTGGTGCCACCTTGCAATGATAAGATACATTGAATCTAAAAATCAAAAAGTTAAGTAAGTAAAATTCTTACTTTATCTCTCATTCATATCCAACCCATTCTCTCTCTAGCTTTTTGAAATTTAGAGTGAGAGAGAGAGAAATTAAGCCATGATCAGATCATAGTAAGCTAATGATCAGAATCCAAAATCAGAATCAAGAATCAAAGCTAGAAAGTGGTATAAACCCTAATTTTAAAAATTTTATGATCTGATGTTAGATGTTATTATTTGTTGGTTTGAAATGTGTCAAAGATCTATAACATCTAGATGTAAGAAATCGTGTTTTTTGAAACTGACTATGAACCCTAAAACATGGCCTGACAGTCGAATGTCAGGGCTCATAGATCGTTGCCTGGAAATTGTTTTTGTGTTTTAAGAGTTTGTACTTATAGTATGTTGTAAGGACTTTGATCTAGAACTTGAATCAAGTCTAGATCAAGTATAGATTAAAAGTTATAAGTGGTCAAAACCCGTTGACCGTTCACAAAAACTGGAAATCTGGGTAAAACCCAGAAAGCCAGAAAGCTTTGACAAGCTTTTCAAGGCCTTATATATTACTGTGTTTTAGTAGTTTGGTTGTTTTGTTGTTTTGATGTTGTAGCCTACCATGAGGACTACAGAGTCATGCTAATAGATCAACCAGAACCATAATAGGATCAAAGTTGTGAGTGGTCAAACCTACGTTGACCAACTCGTCGAAAGCAGATTCTGGGTAACCCAGAATCTTCAAGAACCGTTTCATGACAACTACTTTGACCATCCCTAATCTGTCGTTTGTTTTGTTGTTATGATGATCTAATGTAATAGACTTGTACCCTGACGTCTCGTCTACAGTTGTGAACCTTTAGAATATCATTATACAGTCTAGAATACAAATCATAAGGACCTAAACCTAGCACTCTCGCCTGTTCTTCATTTTCTGGAAAACCCATAAATGAAGAACAGCGTTGTCAGAATCTTTGGAGGCTTTGATCTCTCTGTTTAGATATGAAATGGCCATGATGTTTGTTTAAGGTTGTAGTATTGCATCAATATTATAACATTAACCTATAAGCTAACCTAGATACACCAAGATCCATGATTTAGGACTGGCCAAACAACTCACCCTTCACACTGACATGAGTTTCTGAGCAAGCTCAAGAACAACTCAAGAACAACTATAGCGACAGTTTCGTCGCTATAGGGCCCTTTAACGACATTTAATTTTGAAAAATGATTATTTTTATTAAATTAATTGAAATAAATGGGTTTTAATTATTAAAAATACACAATAAATTCTTAAAAATTATTTTAAAGTCCAAAAATTAGTTTTTAATAATTTTGAATATATTTCATAAATATTTAATATTTTGGAATATAAATGGTATTTAATTTATTTAATTATAATATTAAATAAATTATTTAAAAATTATTCTAATACATGAAAAATTATATTAAGGTATAAGGAAATATTTTAAGTTATTTTTAGTGACTTTTAATATTTTGTGAAGAATTTCATTAATAAATTAATATTCATGATAATTAATTTTTTTACTAAATATATTAAATAAATTAAAAAATAGAATTAATCATTTATAAATCATATAAAATGATTTAAGTGTTATAAAAATATTTTTGAGTTATAAAATATAACTTTTGATATTTTGTCATGAAAATATTAATATTTTAATATTAATAGTAATTATCGGATAATGAATTTAATTGTTTAAAAATCATATAAATATGATTTTAAGGTATTAAAATACTTTGATATATTATAAACATATTATAATATTATGTTATGATTTTTATTAATATTTGATATTAAATAAATATTAATGATAAAGTAATATTGTGGTATTTATATTATATAAATACAATTTTAATGATTGAAAATTCATGATAAATGATAATAATTATGTGAAAATTATTATGAGACTTGAAAAATTATTTTGGCTAATAATATAATTTTCTGAGATAATTGTTAAGTGTTTAGACAGAGTTTAATTGAAATTAAACTCGATAATTCTCTGACTAGACCATTGGGATGTCAGAATTGTATCGAATTCAACTCAGACTGAAATAGTTTGACTTGATACTAGGTTTTATATGTGTTATAGATGGATAGGCTTATGTGATAATGTGTTTAGGTTATTTTAAATATTGTGATGATATTATTCTAATTGGTATATCGATATTATTTATATATTAGGTTCAGTCAAAGCTTATTAAATTACATAGTGGTAATCAACGGTTCAGGCAAGTTCTTTCTTTAACTCGACCTCGAGTTGTATTATTCAATTATACTTGTGGTTAATCATTTCTGTTTGACATGTCTAAGAATTATTAAATCGCACTCTGTGCATACTGCATGTATTCATCAGGTATGAAAGGATAATCACCTTCGTTACCATTCGGTCCAGACAGGGGCGGATCCAACCACAAAATTCAGTGGGGTCAAATTTGATTTTTTTGTTAATAATGAAAATTATAACTATATATATATATATATATATATATATTAAATTCAATATAATTTCTCAACACTTAAGTCGTTAAGTTTAATTATATATATATATATATATATATATATATGTGTGTGTGTGTGTGTGTGTGTGTGTGTGTGTATTCATAATTTTCTTATAAAAAAAATATTAGAATGATATTTTTAATCAACAATTTTTTTTATTAAAAACTCAATATAGTATAAATGTGACAAATCCAAAAGAGTTGGATAAGGCCACGCGGGATAAAAAAAACTAAGTAAAAAATAATTTGGTGATAAAAGAAAAAGAAGCGAATGAAAACAAAAAGAGATAATGTCAGTTTTATAATATAAGAGATTTTTTTTAAGAAAAGTGGTGTTTTGAGTTTTAATTAGAAAAAAAATGAGTGTATTTCGAATCAAAAATTTTCTTCTCATTTTTTTCTACAACTAAATTTATTTTACAGGATGTTAGTTAAAAAAGAAAAAAAGTAGAAAGTACTTACTTTTAAGCCAAATATTACACATGGAGAGAGAAATAAAAATAGTACAAAATTATCATTATTTTAAAAAGTCACTTATACAAAAAGGTGGTGGGGGGGGGTGTGTACTATAGGAAAAGGGAAGGAGCCAAAATCCAATGAGGGCGGTGCCCCCTCGCTGCTAAGGTAGATACTTACAGGTCCAGATATATATATATATATATATATATATATATATATATATATATATATATATATGTTCAATGTTGTTCAGCTATGTAAAATTTGTTCATGCTAGTTTGCAATTATATTGTAGAACTTTAGCCAATTTTTTGTTCAAATCTTTCTATCATGATATATGCTTAAATTATTGAACTTAAACTTGCTGGGCAAACTTATTGCTCACCCTTGCTATATCATGATTAACAATATTGAAGATTAAGGCGAATACGTCGGATACAGGAAAGGATAAACCCAGTTCAGCCTGGGATAATATGTGCAACTAAAAATGTAATAATATTGTATGATAATAACATTGTATGTTAGATAGGTTATGAATTGTGTATAAGTTAAGGTTACTCGACTGTGGGGAATAGTGTGTAAAGTTTATTGTATAAACAATTTATGTTTATATCTTCCGCAAATAGTAATAGTGATAGAATTTGATTGTACCGGATCCATGGTGATTTGGGACCCGGATTCGGGGCTCTCATAGATATTATATAGAGAGAAAACTTCTGATTCTAACTAAGCATCCTATTTATAGGAAAATACCAGAACGCCAAAGTAGACTAAATTTAATAAAATAATATTTTCAAAAATTTCTACGCACGCCTCCTTGACCAAATTATCAGCACACCACAAGTGGAGCCCACCAAATTTAGCATTTTCCCACAACAACCAAAAGTGGGGCCCACCCATGTTTTTAATAAAAATATTTTTTTCTGAAACTTCAATAATTCATAATAAATAGCCATTTTATCAGAAAAATACGAATTTTATGTCCATTTCATAGAAAATTTAATTCTCCACAACTTTGTAGAAAAAAGTTTTTCCAAATTTCAAACAAAAAATATCCGAAATCCACATATGGATAATTTTAATACCTCCATTCCGATAAAATACTGATAAAACTCCTCAGCATTAATTCCTTCATTTATATTCACATAATAAAATATTTCCTTACCATAAAAATTATTAAAGAATTATTCACAAATATTATTACATAATCACAATAATGACAACCAGGTCGTTTTTAGGAAAGAATGAGCTTTTCGATAAGGATTTCTCTTTACTGGCACGCAATTAGGTAACCAAACCCCTTTCCTAGACAGAACTTCCTTAGACATTGCCAGTAATGCTATCTAATAATATTATTCAAATAATATGAATTATTGATCTGATAATGGGAAATATTGTGCAGTGACAATTATTTAATTAACAATAATATAAAATATCAACGTAGCAATTATTGAACCAATAAACTAAAATATTGAACAGTAATTACTATAGCAATTATTGAGTACTGCCTTCATACGTAAGAATCAATAATCCAAAAATATTATGCAATCTGAGTGTGCCATTTGTGTAACCACACATATTACGTATTTTAAACCATGGGGTATTTCAATGAAGATTACTTGGTAATAACTATAGCATTATTTTTAGAAAACTCATTCTTGTCGTTTTCTTCATCCGACAGTTTTCCATTATGGGGCCCACAAATGGCTGTACCATCGTACGAATATTCCCCGCAGCAAGAATATTCCACGACCAAACAAATATTCCCCAAAAATAATGAATATTTTATAACCACTTGCTTATTTTGCAAAATTTGCACATTTCACCCATAACCAAAGCATTATATCATATTAACACTTTATTATTCATAATAATAATTAGAGGAAATTCAATTTTATTTATAAAAAGTTGGGGTCTTATAACCTCCCCTCCTTATAAAATTTTGTCCTCGAAATTGACGTATGTACCTGGTGTTTTGAAAAGGTGATGGCACCTCGCTTTCATTTTCGATTCCAACTCCCGGGTCATTTCCTCAATAGCATGGTTCCTCCATAAAACTTTGACTTGTGGTATAACCTTTGTGTGTAGGACATGTTCTTTCCTATTCAAGATCTCTATAAGTACCTCCTCGTACGTTAAATCTTCGGTTATCTCGTTTGGTTCTAACTCAATAATGTGGTTCGGGTCTTTCATATATTTTCGTAGCATGGATATGTGGAAAACGTTATGAACATGAGACATACTTGGCGATAAGGCGAGTCTATAGGCCACAATTCCCACTCGATCGAGGATTTCAAATAGACCTATGAATCGACGATTGAGATTTCCTCTCTTCGTCGACTCTTGCTTCTAGAATAACACATTCTTGTACTTTTATCTTAATATTCATCAGCTACGGGTTTGTAGCTTGAGCAGCCTTAACTTTATCGATTAAAGTCGGATCTACGTGTATATTTGACATCATCACTGGGGTCACTAGAGTCTTTAACTCTATCTCTATCATTTATAAGTTATACGAAATGGGTCTTTATGTTAACAACATTGCACTAATACCCGCATATGATCTTCTACTCAATGCGTCAGCTACCACATTTTCTTTTCCAGGATGGTATTGGATGGTATGATCGTAATCTTTCAACAGTTCACGCCAACGTCGTTGCCGCATATTGAGTTCCTTTTGGGTGAAGAAATATTTGAGGCTTTTATGATCTGTATAAATCTCCACTTTCTCCCCATACGTGGTAGTGTCTCCATTTTCAACGCTGAAACGCATCACGCATGACTCTAGATCATGAGTAGGATAATTTCTCTCATATTCTTTGAGTTGTCGCGAGGCATAGGCTATGACTTTCCCATGTTTCATGAGAACACATCCTAACCCTTTTCCTGAAGCATCACTGTAGACAATAAATCCATTCGAACCAGATGGTATTGTCATAACAGGTGCCAAAATGAGTGTCCTCTTGAGCTCTTAGAAACTCTTCTCGCATTCCTCGCTCCATACAAATTTTTTAACTTTTCGAGTCAGCTGAGTTATTGGAGTAGTGATTCGAGAAAATCCTTCCACGAATCTCCGATAATAACCAGCTAAGCCTAGAAAGCTACGTATGTCGATTACTGACTTAGGTTTTTCTCAACTGTGACTCATATCCCAATCTTGGATAGCACGTCACAATGGCACCTATCAGTTTACCACCACACGAATATGGCATCCCCTACAGAGAGTCTGGCTTCGGTGCATTTCACAAAGGAAGTCACCAAATAGAGGCTTAGGTACCAACTCTTGTAGTTCGGTTTTTAACTCCTGAAGTTCAATATGAGCCATTCGATATGGGGTTTTGGAAATGGATTTTGTACCGGGTTCAAGGTCAATACAAAATTCGACTTCATGCTCTGGGGTAGGCCAGGAAGTTCTTCAGGAAATACGTCAAGAAATTCACTAACAACGGAAATATTATTCAAATTTGACGTATTTTTGTTCAAGTCCATGACATGGGGTAAGAAAACTTGACATCCATTTTTCAATAAATGAATGGCTTTAGGGCTTGATATGACAGTGATTGACTTTAGTGGTTTGGTTGCTTGAATTCATATAACAGGTTGGTTAGGAATATGAAAACTAACAACCTTACGAAAATAATCAATTTTAGCATGATGAGTGGTTAACCAATACATCCCTAAAATCACATCAAATGCAAGTATTTTCAACGAAATAAGATCAGTAGGTAATGTGATGGTTCCAACTTGAATCAAGCATGATTTATAAACAGTAGATGTAATGAAGGTTTCTCCTAACGGAGTTTCAACAGATAAGTCAAAGTCTAATTTCTCAGGGGTCAGGTTCAAACGTTGAGAACACGCATGAGGAATAAAAGAATGGGTAGAACCGGTATCTAGTAAGGTATAAACTTCATAAGAGTTTATGATTAACTTACCCGTTATCACCTCATTCGGATCCTCGCCTTTTGGGAAGTTACAAAAAACACTCTCACTTGAACCACCAATTTTGAGTTGTCTGGGACAGCCTTCGGTGTCATCATTACCGCTAGAATTAACTTTTGCTATAGGGAATATTCCACCTTCAACAGCTTTGTCGTACTCATGTTCTATAATCTGAATCATTAATCTTCGATCCATATCGAATTGGGGTTGACCGCAATGTACAGGGTAATTCAAAACTAGATGTTGGGTTCTCCCAATTGCTTTCAAAAAGAGAAATAAATATAATCTATTTTAGCCTTTTTGGATCTTACTTCTCTTTCCACAATATGAACGCGTCGTGCGGCTTTTATCCATGCATCCTTCATTCTCACTCGTTCAGTTGTTTCTTCTTTCAGCTGATCATTGACATTTGAATTCTCAGATTCCATCTTTATCATCTTATACTCTGCCAAAGAGTGCTTCTGTTCAAGCATCACATATCGAGAAACAAAAGCTTGAATTGTTGCATCCTTTTGCTCCACGACTGCTTGCTGTTCTTCAGCCTGCTCTTCTAACTCATGAATACGATTTTGCAGTTCTACATTTTTATCATAAAGTTCTCCTAATAAATCATCCTCAGGTTCGTCTTCTTCCTCACTCTCAACTGCTACCTCTGCGACTAACTCGGGTGCAACTATTAATTCTTCACTCACCACATGCATATCTCTAATTTCTTCTTCGTGTGACATCACATTATCCTGGTTGTGATTAAAGGTGTATCCACGGTCTCATTCACTCCATTGTTAACATTTGCAGCTTCCATTCTCAAATACTGCCATAAAATAAGGGTTAATTAAAAAAATTGACCTACCACGTATTATCCCTATATTCTGACCGACCAATTAAATACCAAATAAGGTAAGACACACTAGCGAAGGATTTACTGGTCTCTCCCCTCCTAGTTCTATTCCCCGATCTCCACCAGAGACCATATCCCTAAGCTCTGATACGAACTGTGACGCCCCCAAAAAAGGTCCACACAACCCATTCCGAGTCGCCAAATACATGGTACAGAAAACAACTATAACTTCATTATTACAATTGTCATACAAAATACGACAACACATATGCTATGAGTTTTAATACAAATATTATCTTCTAGACAGTATTCAAACTAAAATAAGTCCTCATTACAAATTATTGATACACTATTTTACAAAATAGTGAGGACTGCTAAAACAACTGTCCTGAAACATCACTCCACACCCCGACTAGTTCCCGCTATATTCTCGTCTCTTGAGAAAAATGGAACAAAAAGAAAAAAGGTGAGCTCAACTAGCCCAGTAAAGAATATTATGACTAAGATAATGTAGAACAAATTATCATTAGCCTTCAATAAATCAGATAAAATATAATGTACAACAAGTTTTAGATCAATATTCACAGCGGAAATAACAATTCATTAGAAGAGTTAAGTAGAGAATGAAGTCTACTATCTTCTATGATTTAAAAGTCCATCATTATTATTTTATCCCTATAACATCAATCAATATACATCTTGAACCAAATATTCATCTTTGCACTACAAGCCAAAGATATTCATTTGTATCACCAGTTGGTCATGTTCATCTTAACACCTGTCCATCTTTGCACTACGGGCCAAAGATATTCATCAGGTAATCATTCATCTTTGCACTACAGGCCAAAGATATTCAGTTATATCACCATTTAGGACTGAGGATGATGAAAAATATCTTAATGAAAATGAATCTAGTGATATAAAAGGACAAAGATTAGGGATCCGTACTTCAGTTTATCGAAGTTCAAAAATACTCCATAATAATCAATTGTGGAGTAAAATTCAAGAATGAAGATCAAAACATGGATACAATCAAAAATAGTAACCAAAATAGATAACTTGGACAAAGAATAGAAACTTAAAGTTTCTATGAATAGTGTCGTATTCGTGAATAGTGTTGTATACGTGAATAGTATCCTCGACACGAAAAGGTAGAAATTCCACAAGAAAAATCATACTTCGTGAATAGTACTCGTGAATAGTACCATATTCGTGAATAGTGTCGTATACATGAATAGTAACCTAGACATGAAAAGGTAAAAATTTAATAATAAAATTCATACAAATATTTTGGCATAATGATATTGAACAAAATAATATCATTTACGAAGAAAATAACATCCCTTACCTCAAAAGAATAGTACTTCTGGCTAAAATATCAGATATAATGCCGAAGGAAACTTGCACTGAATAGCAACTCTCAAAGTATCTAAATACTAACAAAAATACGCTCGATATTATAGAGAAAGAAAACTTTTAATTCTTGTGTGATTTTTAATTCTAACTAAGGACCCTATGTAAGACCCCGAATTTAATGAAATGAAAGTATTCAATTTTCTTATAATTATTATTTTATTTAGTAAATGGTTAAATTGATAAAGGTTAAAGTTAAGGGTGACATTTGAAAATTTTGCAAAGTAAGCAAGTTGATATAAAATATTCAATTGGTCGGGGAATATTAGTTTTAACAGGAAATATTTGTACGACGGCACAATCATTGGTGAACCCCACAACGGAGGTACTGTCGTAGTTAGAAAACGATATAATTATCTTTTTATAAAAATAACGACAAAAGTTTTACCGTTAAACTATTGAAATACTTGGTGGTAAAACAATAGTAATACACGTGGTTCCATAGTAGCACACAGTATTGATTATTGATGCTTACTTGAGAAGTCACTCGGTTGTACTCAATTATTGCTACAGTAATTACTGCATAATATCTCTCATATTATTGATTCAATTATTGTCACAGTATCATCCACATAATATTTATTATTATTATTAAATCAATAATTGAGATGAAAAAGTTATTCATATTATTATTTTCAATATTGAACATGTCTAGAAAGTTCTGTCGAGGAGAGGTTTGGTCACCTAATTGCGCGCCAATAGGGAGAAATCCTTATCGGAAAGCCCCCTCTTTCTTGGGAATGATCTGGTTGTTAAATATTGTGAGTTATTATATTAATGATGAATAGGTTCGTGTTTATTAAAGATGAAATTGATATTTCCATTGTGTTGGGATTATTAGTGTTAGTGGAAATCGACATCTATTCTGATAATAATTGATGTCTAGAGGTTATATTGACCAATCGGGTAATTAATCGGATAAATGAGCAATTAATTGCTATTAATTCACATGTTTATAACTATTTATTCACATGTGTGTACTATTGATTCACATGCATGTACTGTTAGAGGAGGTGGTTCAAGATTGATAATACTTGAATGACTAAATTAAAATGGAGGTATAGATGAAAGAACTATACTGTATTTATTTTTTTCACATGTCTAGAACTATTGATTCACATGATTTTACTATTGATTCACATGATGTACTATTAAGGGAGGTAGTGCAAGTTTGATAAAACTTGCAGGACTAAATTAAAAATGAAGGAAACGATGAAGGTATTATACTGTAATATTTCGAGCCCCAAAACGTGCAATTATCGAAACTATGTTTTCCTATAAATAGAAGCTCATTCTTCTTTCATTCTCACCAATTCACTAAGACTCATAAGAGCAATTATAGAGAGAGAAACTATAGAGAGAAAGAAGAAGAGTAGTCTACTACTTCACTATTCTAGTATCTAGTCTTCTTCCAAGGTAAGGGGTATTATTTATTTCATATTTTGAAGAGATATTATTTTTCGTATTCGTATGAATATTATTTTCGTTCAATATTCGTAAGGAATATCATCTTCGTTTAATATTCGTAAGGAATATTATTTTTGTTCAACAGTCGTAATGGGTATTATTTCTTTCGTATTCATGAAGAGAATTATTTTCTTTCAATACTCGTAAGGGTTGTTATTCCATTCTTTATTATTCTGTTGGAATAACCTGTCTACGCGGACTACCGCATGCATGGTGAAATTCTTCTGGTATTCCATTCTTTATTATTCTATTGGAATAACATGTCTACGCGAACTACCGCATGCATGGTGAATGGCCTTTCGTATTCATTCTTTATTAAATTGTGGAAATGATCTGTCTACGTGGATTACCGCATTGCGGGTGAAAATCCATTTGTAGTTTTGTATATTCTATTATACTCGTATGAGATATCCTTTCTTTTGTAGTCATGGAATATCAGTTTCTTTTGTATTTTCCTTTTATGAGTACTATTCATGAAGTACTATTCATGGGTACTATTCACGTATACGGCACAATTCACGTATAAGGTACTATTTACGAATACGAGTTACTATTCACAAAGTACTATTCCTAAAGTACTATTCACGAGATACTATTCACCTAGGTACTATTCACTCGGAGTACTATTCATGACAAAAGTTGATTTCTTTTCGATCCAAATTATTTTTGAATTTTACTCCACAAAGCAGTATCATGTTGGCAATTTGAACATTATTGAATTCTTGATAAATTAAATTATAAATCTTTTAAATTTATCCTTTGTTTTCTTTTAATTGAATTCTTATATCATTGTCATCATCCTCATGCTTATATTGTGATGAAAGTCATTTGTGGCTTACGTGCATAGATGGACTATTGATTGGTATGATAATGATCAGGGATCATTCGATATAATCATGACCCTTAATGTTACAAATGATGTGGTAAAATTCCTCATTGGCCCGTAATGCATTGATGGACAGTTGTTGGTATGATTATGATCAGGGATTATTCGGTATAATCATGACCATTGATGATTACATGAATATCCTTGGCCCGTAGTGCAGGGATGATTCGATGATGTGGTTTATTTATTAAGCTGAGTCTCAGCGATAAAGTTGATGAAAAACTTTTTAAATCATAGAAGATAATAGATATCATGATCTACTTGACTCTTCTAATGGATTACTTGTTCCGCTGCAGTTAAACTTGATGTTTATTGTACTTTATCAATTTAACACTGTTGAAGGCTAACGATAATTTATTCTGCATTATCTTAGTCATAATATTTTTTATTGGGCTAATTGAGCTCACCCTTTTGCTTTCATTGTTCTCTTCAGGAAATTAGAGCGTAATTGGGACTAGTCGGGGAACAGAGTGACGGTCCGAGATGGGGGCTATAGTAGTCATCACTATTTTATGAAATAGTGTGATAATAAATGTAATGAGGACATCATTTGAGTTTGAATATTGTCTATGAGACAATATTTGTGTAAAAACTCTAAGCTACGCTGTTGTCGTATTGTATAAAAGAAGTTTGTATTTGATTTATGTACCATGTATTTGGCGACTCAAAATAGGTGATGTATACCTATTTGGGGGTGTCACACCCTATTTATAGGAAAATGCAAGAACGCCAAAGCAGACTAAATTTAATAAAATAATATTTTCAAAAATTTCAATACACGCCACCTTGACCAAATTATCAGCACACCACAAGTAGGGCCCACCAAATTCAGTATTTTTCCACAACAACCAAAAGTGGGGCCCACCCATTTTTTTTAATAAAAATATTTATTTCTGAAACTTCAATAATTCATAATAAATAGCGCTTTTATCAGAAAAATATAAATTTTATGTTCATTCCATAGAAAATTTAATTCTCTACAACTTTGTAGAAGAAAGTTTTTCCAAATTTCAAACAGAAAATGACTGAAATCCATATACGGATAATTTTAATACCTCTATTCTGACAAAATACTGATAAAACTTCTCTGCATTAATTCCTTCATTTATATCCACATAAATAAATATTTCTTTATCATAAAAATTAATAATTAATTATTTATAAATAATATTACAGAATCACAATAATGACTAATAGGTCGTTCCCAAGAAAGAGGGGGCTTTCCGATAAAGATTTCTCCTTACTGGCACGCAATTAGGTGACCAAACCCCTTTCCTAGACAGAACTTCCTTAGACATTGCCAATAATGCTATCTAATAATATTATTCGAATAATATGAATTATTGATCTGATAATGGGAAATACTTTGCAATGACAATTATTGAATTAACAATAATATAAAATATTAACGTAGCAATTATTGAATCAATAAAATAAAATATTGAACAATAATTACTGTAACAATTATTGAGTAGTGCCTTCTTACGTAAGAATCAATAATCCAAAAATATTGTGCAATACCGTGTGCTACTGTGCAACCACGCGTATTACTGTATTTTAACCACCGGATATTTCAATAGTGTTAACGGTAACAATTACGTCGTTATTTTTAGAAAACTCATTCTTGTCATTTTCTTTATCCGACAGTTTTTCTTTATGGGGCCCATAAATGGCTGCGCCATCGTACGAATATTCCCCAACTGCAAGAATATTCCACAACCAAACGAATATTCCTCGACAACAATGAATATTTTATAACCACTTGCTTATTTTGCAAAATTTGCACATTTCACTCATAACCAAAGCATTATATCATCCTAACACCTTATTATTCAAAATAATAATTAGAAAAAATTCAATTTAATTTATAAAAAGTTGGGGTCTTACAATTTTAACCATAATAGACAACTTGGACAAAGAAAATAAAATTTAATTTTTCTGTGAATAATGCCGTATTCGTGAATAGTGACGTCTACGTGAATAGTAACCTCGACATGAAAATGTAAAAATTTCACAAGAAAGTTTAGGCCAATATTCCAGTGAAATGATATTAGATGAAGCTCAAAACTCAAGGAATTTCTGATCATTTCAGGAATTATAGAAGAAATACTTACCGTAGTAAGTTTAGAGTTAGGAATCTGAAATAAACAATATACGAAACTGCAAATGGATTTTCAATTGTCATGTGGTAGTTCGCGTAGACAGATCATTTCCACAATTTAATAACAAATGAATACGAAGGGTTATTCACCAGGTATGCGGTAGTCCACGTAGACATGTTATTCCCATAGAATAATAAAGAATGGCATAACAATAGGATTTCACCATGCATGCGGTAGTCCGCATAGACAAGTTATTCAAACAGAATAATAAAGAATGGAATAACAACCCTTACGAGTATTGAAATAAAATAACTCCCTTCATAAATACAAAAGAAATAATACCCATTACCTTAATAAAAATTTGAAGACTGCACTAGTGTAATAGCAGAATACTCTTCTTCTTTCTGTCTTATTCTCTCTATACTTTCTCTCTCTATAGCTTTAGTGAATTTGTGAGAAATAATGAAGAAATGAGCTTCTATTTATATGATTGACAGAGTAAGGGTAAAATAGTCTTTTTGCCATAATTTATGACATCGTCGCTTACATCATCGATCATATGACATCATTGATTACCTCATCGTTCCGATGACATCATTGATTACATCATAAGAATTCAAAATCAATTTGTTCTCTTCCACCTCATTTTACTTTTATACCATGAATTTACTATAATAATGTTACCACTCAAATTATAAAAATCATACTATTATATAATCACATCATACTACTATAATGTAATATTATAATAATATAATTGAATGAATTATTTTATCGAAAAAGATAAAATACCAACTTTCGACAAATGTCATATGCTAAAAATTCCTCCATTTAAATCCACATTGAATAAATATTTCCTTATCATATATATCATCAATTATTCACAAATAATATTATAGAACTATAATATTGACAACCAGGTCGTTCCCAGAAAAGTGGGGGCTTTCTGATAAGGATTTGTCCTTATTGGCGCGCAATTAGGTGACCAAACCCCTTTCCTAGACAAAACTTCTTTAGATATTGCCAATAATGCTATCTAATAATATTATTCAAATAATATGAATTATTGATCGATGATGGAAAAATCATGCGGTGACAATTATTGAATTAACAATAATATAAAATATCAATGTAGCAATTATTGAATCAATAAAATAAAATATTGAGCGATAATTATCGTAACAATTATTGAGTAGTGACTTCTTACGTAAGATTGATAATCCAAAAATCTCGCGGCAATGCAATGTGATTCGTGGCAACCATGCGACCACAGCGTATTCTTGTACTTTTTATCACCGGGTATTTCAACAGTTAACGTTAAAAGTTTTGCCGTTATATTTAAAAAAGGTTATTTCTATCGCTTTCTATATCCAACAGTTATTTTGTTTATGGGGCCCACAAATGGTTGCGTCGTCGTACGAATATTCCATGAACAAATGAATATTCCCTGACAAAAATGAATATTTTATAACAACTTGCTTATTTTGCTAAATTTGCACATTTTACACATAACTAAAGCATTATATCAAATCAACACCTTATTATTCAAAATAATAATTGAAATTCAATTTTATAAAAAGTTGGGGTCTTACAACCTCCCCTCCTAATGAAATTCCGTCCTCAAAATTAACGTACGTACCTGGTATTTCGAACAGGTGAGGATACCTCGCTTTCATTTTCGATTCCAAGTCTCAGGTCATTTCCTCAATAGCATGGTTCCTCCACAAAACTTTAACTTGTGGTATAACCTTTGTGCATAGGACATGCTCCTTACTATCCAAGATCTTAATAGGTACCTCCTCGTACGTTAAATCTTCGGCTATCTCTTCTGGTTCTAACTCAATAGATGGTTTAGGTCTTTCACATATTTACGAAGCACAGATATATGAAAAACATTATGAACACGAGACATGCTTGGAGGTAATGCGAGTCTATAGGTCACATTTCCTACTTGGTCAAGAATCTCAAATTGACCAACAAATCGTGGGATGAGCTTTCCCCTCTTCCCAAATCTTGTAACTCCCTTCAATGGAGCAACACGTAACAATACATGATCCGCAATATTAAATTCCACGTCCTTTCGATGAAGATCCGCATAACTCTTTTGTCGATCATGTGCTGTTTGTATACGTTGTCGGATCATTTGGATCATCTCTGAAGTCAAACGTACCAACTCTGGTCCCAATAATGTTCCGTCACCCACCTCATCCCAACATCTTTGGAAGCGACACTTTCATCCATACTGATGCTTGAATGGAGCCACACCTATACTTGTCGATAGCTTTGTTGTTGTAGGAGAATTCCACCGATGGTAAGTACTTATCGACAACTCCTTTGAAGTCTAGAACACAAAGTCTCGATAGATCTTCAAGAGTTTGAATAGTCCTTTTCGATTGCCGTCTGGTTTTGAGGATAGTATCTTTGGCCGAATCGTAAATCCGTGCCCATAGCTTTACGCAAACTAACCCAAAATCGTGAAGTGAATCACGGGTCACGATCCAAAACTATGGATCTTGGCATTATAACGCTTTGAGAAAATTGAATTTTAGAAGAATTAAAATTTTATTTAATTATAATGATTAAATGAATTTAATTGATTATTTATGGAGCAAGCTAATTGAAGGTCGTTATATGACCTAGACATATCGAGAACATCGTAGGATTTTGGGCTGCGTGGTAGAATTAAAGTGTTTGAATTTCCAAAATGAAAATAAAAGCTTTTTAGATAAATTTTACGAAAAACACTATTCACGCATTTACGCTTTCAGAATTATTTTTGAACTTAGAAATACGTAGCGATAGAATATCGATGTGAGATGGAATATCAATAATATTTTGGTTATGAAAAGCGTAATATTTCACTGTGGACTTAAAACCTAACGTTTAAGGAAAATGATTTACGGAAGGAAATGTAATGCGATTAATGAATTAAACAATAATCATTATAATACGTAGGTATTATACGAAGTAATGTATACAAGTATGATACGGGGTATTATCTGATGCACGTATGAATGATGGTTTGTTGTATGTATTGAATTAGCATACGAGTTAGAATCGAGGATTATCACGTAAAGTATACGTTAAGAGGCTTTAAGCCAAATGTAATGAATTTGTAGGATTGTGTAGGAAATGGTTAAGTCCAATAGAATTAATGCAAGCCCAATGTTTGTTTAATTACAAGCCTAAAGTAAATTAATGAAAGTCTAAATAATTCAGCTAAGCTAATTAAGCTAAAAGCCCAAGCTAAGGTCCAATGGATTAGGAGGATCCATGGAGCAACCCATGATCACATGGGTGATCTTGGTGACCAAGAAATAAGAGTGGTGAGCAAGTGTTGTGGTGGGAAAGCAAAGGATAGAAGTGTTGGGGAACAAGCAAACTTAATGGCTAAGCAATTATTGTGATGGTCATGTAATAAAAGTGGAGATCAAGTTAACTTAATCACAAAGTAATGAATAGTAAGGAGGTGGATTAAGGAGGTGGAGGTGGCTTAATGACAATTATACCTAATCTAGGATTTTCTATAAATAGAAAGCTTTGTTTTCATTTGTTGGTTGTTAGTTTTTCATCCAACTTAAGTTGAGAGCTTATTTGGTAGAGAGAATAAGCACATATAAGTTATACTTCATTTGTTAGATTTTCAAGAAGCAAGAAGAAGATTAAGACTTAGCAAGAGATCATCAAAGAGTAAGTGTTCTTAAACCATGTTTCTCTTTCTCTTCTTTTGTTAGAGAATGGGGTATTGGTAGAACAAACATGCTAAGAAGAGGTTGGAATAATGAATCAAAGGGCTTAAGTCTTAATAAGCCGGATAAGTCATGAATAAGAAATTCATTCGTAAATAAGTTATGAACTTATAATGAAATTAAAGTATAAGAATTTGTTAGAATTTGTAACATGTTTACATTAATAAAATTAGTATGATTAATAAGATGTAAGAATAATGATTAAAGGACTTAACTCATTAATAAGGCATATGAAAATAAGACATAAGTAATGAAATGGAAATATAAGTATTTTATACTTTAATAAGTTACAAAATCATCAAGAATAGGTAATAACTTATCATGAATATAAGTTAATGAAGTATGTATGTCAACAGGTTAGTATGTCGGAATGAATCCATTTGAAATGGTTTAAAAATCTTAAGCAACGAAGTTTCGCTGGAATTCACACGATTAGACGACAATCGTCGAATTGTGAAATTCTCGGAATGGAAGCCAAATTTTGATATTGAGTTTGGAAATGTTGGTTTTCAATGGAGACAAGTCATATTTGCCATTATAGAGTTGCGGACTCGAAAATGGCCAGATTCCGACTTAGAACGAAGAAACGAGCATTGAACGTTCACGAACGTTTATCGTTTTCGTTAAAAATGGACTAATAGGTGAAATTTTAGCAAACGAAGTCGAATAGATAAAATTCTTGCATGACCACATAGAGTATGAAATTTGTGAACCGTAGGCTCTTGAACGAGCCAATTCGGACTTATAACGAAGAAGTTACGGGTCCGAGAATTTCACAAAGTTGAAAAAAATTGTCAAAGTTTTCTGTGGCTTAGAGTCCGCGCCGCGGCGCGACTCCAAGCTTAAATGATCGGCACCGCAGCGCCAAAGTGAGCATCAGCCGTTGGAGAGTCACGCTACAGTGCAACTCATAAGAAAAGGACTCGTGCCACAGCGTCGAGTCCGGTCTTCAAGCCCTAATGGGCGACCTTGTGTGTGACAACAAAGGAACATCTTGGTATTTAAGCGCTTGACCTTAAACCCTAAAGTGACAAGAATGGTTACAAATAGAGTATGAAGGAAAATTGTTTAGCAATGAACTAAGGGACTTAATAAAATATTGTTAAGTCATAACTAAACCTCAAGTGTATCGCTTAGAGTTAAAGTAAGTCAATTGAAAATGAACATGAAGCGGTATGCGATAAGCGTACTTAATCGATAACGATCGAGTTTCGATTAAATAACGTAAGGGCGTTAGTAAGTAGTGAGGAAGGATAATTAACTTGAGCAAGAGTTGTATTAATGAAATAATTTGGTTAAGTTATAGAAGAGAATGAAGTTATTAAGAATGATGTAAAGAATGACGGAAAGCCGGAACCAATAAATAACAAATCTAATAAGGGATTAGATTGAGAAGAAGTGTAAGATTCTTTAGGAACTATGTATGTTCATTTATGACCTAATGTGGTATGTTATGTGATTATGTGTTGTAGAGACTGTAAGGACTCAAGGGAAATGTAATTTCTTTGTGGAATGATTTGAAGGCATGTTTTTCTTAAACGCTTGTCTAACCTTCGTGTTAGCCAGGTTTTCAAATGATTCACATTATGAGATGCATGTATGGTTTTGAAGAAAGAGTCAATGCCAGTTTTAGCTCGGTTAGACTAATCTTGATAGATTGATTGAACTGTTTACAAGTCTTTCAATATAGAATTGCTAACACTATCCTACGCCAACTAATTGGTACGGATTCAAGGTAAGCCTGAATATGAATAAACAAATGTATTTTCATCGAGTATTTGATGGGCATGTGAGGTGGCCACAACTTAAACGTGAAAGTAGTATGCACACAAGCCAATCATGTTTGATGATAAAGCATATACTTTGTAACAATCTTATTCATTTATTAATAAAAAGTATTAATTTGTTAAAGGCTTTTAATTATCTACATGATGCTGTTTTATAATATGTGATAAACCCATAGTTTTAAGCAATGCTTTTAGAATAATGATGATGATCATTCTAATGAGATCTAAATTCTTAGAAAGCTTAAAACTAAAATAGTTCCCAATCATTGGATTACTAAATTGGGGATTAGTGAATCCGGATAGATTGGTACATACGTTAACTTTCTCATTGGATGAGGATGATTGATCTCATGATCATTTGTGTGGAGACACTAAAGCAAGTATGTAGGTGCTTATTAGAGAATAAGTTCTTTGAGCATTGGCTCGCTAAGGAATACCTAATGGAGTTTTATTTGCTGTCGATAGAAATTCTGTAGTGATAGTAGTCAAGTAATCCTTGGACTTGAGATCATCATAGTATCTTGTGTATGATGAGTTATACTTTGACTTATTCCTTAAGACCCTTAGGGTATATCAAAGGGTATGCTTGGGTATAATAAGTTGTACATGGAGATAATGTATGATCGATAAAGAATCTACCACTTCTAATAAAAGAAGAGAAATGTCTATGTGATTCGATAAATGACAACCCAGTAGTCCTTGGTTAAAGAGAATGAAATTAGAAAGGAGTTTCTAATTTGCATTATTTGGAGTTGTGCATTTAAGAGTTAAAATACATATAATTAAATAAAATAAGACTTGTGAGTAATTCCATATCTTATATTTAATTGGGACATTGTATGGTGGAAGGATTGAATTATGCAGTAACTATTTACTCAAAGGTTCTTTAATGATTAATGTTGAAATCTATATTATACGGAAAGTCGTTGATGCTGTTAGGGAGGCTTATCCTATTGTAGAATAAATATTATTTAAATAAATTTATTGTTTAATTTATTTATTTAAATAAGATTAGAATTGTTCTAATTGATTTATTCACAACCTAGGTTTAATATGGAGAACCTAAAGGGTCACACCATAAAAGGAAGAATAATTATTTAAGAAGTTAATGGTATAATCGTAATAATATGTTAAGTATATTTAATTTAATCTATGGTGATAGAATAAATTAAATAGCTTAATATTATTATTTAATATTTTGAAATATTAAATATAAATTAATAAGAGGAGTCTTATTAATATTATTACAATTATTATTATTTTAATTTCTAAAAGAATTTAGGAATTAATTTAATATAAGTACTCTCATTTATTCTAATAGGATTAGGAGGAAAATTAGTTAAAGGAGTTTAATTAATTATCCCTAATAAGATTAGGGAGCTTAATTAATTAAAAGAAATTTAATTAATTAAATAAAACCCAATTCCTTAATTGTTAAGGTGGGTTGTCCACATCTATAAATAAGAGAGTCTTATTATGGGTGTATGGGTTGTTGACTTTAACAAAGTGCGTAATAATTCCAAGTTGTTGGGAGTATGCCTTTTCTATAGAGATAGAAAACTAGGGTTAGCCATAACACCCATCTTCTTGAATTTTATTCTTCCTTGGTGGATCACCTCACAGAGGCCAAACGCTTGGGTGGCTAACGTTGATCTAAGGAAGGAACCAAACCCGGTGGATTCAAGATTGAGCGAAAGGATTTGGAGGTGAACTTGTACGAGGAAGCTTCGATCTTTAAGGGTATGATTTATTCTTTATCTTTTCGTTTAATTAATAATTGTGCATAAAGGGTGATCCGGGTATATGGTTTGTAAAATTTTTTTAAACTCTGATTTTACCACGCTTTCGCACTTTTTATGCAATTTGATTGCGCACATGAATATTACAAACCTAACAGTGGTATCAGAGCCAAACCTTTATGCGAATTATTAATTATTTTAATTTGATATGTATATTGATATGTGTTTAGAACAATTTAATTGGGCATAATTTTATTGTATAAAATTTTAAAAAAAAAACAATATTACTTAATTTTGATTTCCGTGTACTATATCATGCAAGCTCCTTGATTTCCGTGACTTTTAAAAAACGGCAGCATGATATAAAAAAAAAAAAAAAAAAAAAATCGTGTACTATATCATGATGTACTAAGCAAGAAATCTTCTCCTGGCAAGTTTTTTTAATACCCACGGATTCAACAAACAAGAAAACGGGTTTCACGATTATTATATATATATATATATATATATATTTATAATCCGCCATTCGGTTATTATTTTTATAATATATATATATATATATATATATATATATTAATTATTTTATAATTAAAATAAAAGTTTATTTTAATTTTAAAATAAAAAGTTTATTTTAATATTAAAATAAAAAATTTATTTTAATTTTAATAATTTTATAATTAAAATAAAAAGGTTTATTTTAATCTTAAAATAAAGGTTTATTTTAATATTAAAATAAAAGATTTATTTTAATTTTAAAATTAGAATTTCATGCTAACTAATTAGAGTTGGAATTGGATTTCATAATAACTAATTGGAGTTGAAATTGGATTCTATTTTCCTTAAATAAAGGAGTTTATTTAGATATGAAATAGGATTTCATATTATTCAAAATAAAAGAGTTTATTTGTGAATAGGAAAGAGAATCCATGTTTCCTTAAATAAAGGAGTTTATTTAGATATGAAATAGGATTTCATATTATTCAAAATAAAAGAGTTTATTTGTGAATAGGAAATATAATCAAGTGTTTCCTTTAATATTTTTTTACATGGAATTGGATTCCATAATTAATTAAAATAAAAGAGTTTATTTTAATTAGAGATTTTTTATATATATACATGGAATTGGATTCCATAATTAATTAAAATAAAGGAGTTTATTTTGATTAAAATTTTGATTAAAATAAAATAGTTTATTTTATTCAAAATTGGATAAATTAAAATAAAATAGTTTTATTTTAATTTAAATTTGGATTAAAATAAAGGAGTTTATTTTGATTCAAAAATAGATTTTATACTAACTAAATTTGCCCATTAAATGATATCAATATATATATTAAATGTTTATTATTCATGAGATGAATGTTATTTATTGATGCATATGGTGATGTGTATGATAATAAATGGGATTGATTATGGACTATTGACCAATGTGATTGGATTTTATTTTAGTTGGATGCATGAATGTATGGGTTTTATTAAATGGGGTCTGCGTACCTCGTCTTCTCTAATTTTTCTGAATGTAAATTTTATCTCCCTCCTATGTACTTCCCCTTGACTGCTGATCAAGGTTTCTATTTATTTTAAAATAGTTTTGTAATAGGAATATTTAGAATTAATTTTGAAAAATTAGAGATCAAGGAGCAAGGAGCGCTTGAAGACTCATTTGTTATGGAGCCCGGGTTTAAATGTAATAGTTATATTTAAATATTATTTCTTGCACCCCTAGGGTTTGACCTTTTGGTTCACTTGGTGGCTCTAGTGAACCAAACTAGAATAAAAGTCCATAATCAATCCGGGTAGAATATAGTATTCTATATGTGCATGCTATACTATATATATATATTATATATTATGCAAACATGCTTAGCATGTTCATTAATATACGCGTATTTTATATATATATATAAATGCAGCTAAACAAGATGAGACAAATTAATAACAAACCCCTCAATTTTTTATATTAAGTCCTAAGCGTTCAAAGATATTTGGAATATCGAGCATTAAGCCTTCTAGCATGATAAAATTAATAGAGTATTAAATATTTAATATGAGCTTGTTGTGTCACCACAAGGCAAGTATTAAGTATTTAAGATGTTAATTTATCACATTTGATGCTTATAAAGAAAATTGAACAATATTGTTTTGTTGTGTCACCACAAGGATGATATTTTCTTTTTGAATATATGGAGTGCTAGGTCGGACTTAACTTGGATAATTTTGATTGGATGTGCCACCACTTGATCAAAATAATCTAAGAGGCAAAATCTGAGGAGTTGCATAGTTGATGTAATTGACAAAAAAAGTTGTCTACCTATTTATTTATATATAGTTTGTTGTGTCACCACAAGGCTATATACATTTGAAATGGGATCCTTATTCTCACTAGCAAATCTTTAATTAGATTTTTGCCGAACTATATAAGTGAGGGTAATATAGTTTGAAGAAAATAGTGGGAGATACCAATTTAAAACAAGACCTAAATTATTTTGGTAATTAATAAAAGAATGTATGTAATGTTGTTAATTACAAATTCATTTCTGAAATTTTACAATGTCTAAAATTACTATCCTTTGCGAAGCATATTAGATGCTAAATTAATGGGGCCAAGAATTAAGCGGATTGGTTAAGGAGTTTGAGAATAGTTCTCATAGGTGAAAAGCTATCTTATGTCCATAATCGCTTTATCCTACGCAATGGTTGCGAGACAATGCCTACGAGGAAGAGATTGTTACTTTTAGAAAGTGGCAAGATGATGCACTGATTGGCTCAATGCATCATGCTCGTATCCATGAGTAACTTGAGCTTCAAACGTCGACTGAAACTATGGATACTTCTACTATACTCCCGCACATTAAGTAGTTGATGGTGAGGAAAGTAGGGGTGATAGATATCGGATATCTAAGGAGCTCTTAGATCTAGAATGGCCAATGACACTATAAATGCAGACAAAAAGTTCTTAACATAATCAATTTGATTGATCAATTAGGACAACTGGTTTTTGTCATGGATGGAGAGTTGAGCAAGATTTGATCTTGCACTCACTCCGGACTCTTTTCACAATTGTTGTAAATTTTCATATGAACAAGCTAGATATCACCTCATTTGATTTGCTTAACATGTTGAAAAATGATGAGACACTTTCAACCAAGAAAGACCATGTCTTCTTCGGTAGGGGCTAAAGGATCTTACGAAAAGAAATGCGATTCAAAGAAGGTATATAGAAAGGCATAAACAAAGGATAATAAGAACAAAGCTGAAACGGATAGCAAAAAGTTTGCTTCCACCGCAATAAGCACAGACCTTTGGAAAGAAAGCGCAAGAAGCATCTTGCGAGAGGCTAACCAAAGAAGCTTAGTGAAGTTTCGGTTTACAATACAATTTTGTTCATGATTGAAATAAATTTTTCTTTAAGTCGAGGTTCTACTTGGGTATTGGATACCGACTTTGGTTATCATAAATGTAGATTTATGAAGGGACCAAGCAGTAGAAAGCTAAACAAATATAAGTAATCCTATGTGTGGAAAATGAAGCAAAGGTTCTCACGATATTAGCCATAAAAACTTATAGTTTAGCAATGCCTACTGGAAAATCTATTAAGTCAATAAGTTGTTATTGTATTCTAGTTCTTGTTAGAAATATTATTTCTATTTTATTGTTGGACAATAAAATTTTTGGTATTATAATTAAGAACAATTGTTGTTCTATTTATAATAATAATGTTTCGGTATAGAATGAAAGATTACTTAATGGATTTTGTATACTTGACTTACGTGAAAATAATTTTGCATATTGAACAAATTAGTATAAGAAAAGGAGATGATCATTCAAAGAGTTGAATGTGTGTATTTGATGAAATACAAGTGTGAATTATTTGAAAGGTTCAAAGAATTCAGAAGTGAAACAAATTTGCAAAGTATTAAGAATTCTTTGATCGGATCAAGGGATAAATACTTGTGCAATAAGTTTCTAGATCATCTCAAATAGTTTTCTCATAATGGACACATCCTGATATGCAATAATTGATTGATGTATCTGAAGGAAAAATCATACCTTGTTGGACATGGTACGGTCCATATTGATTTTACCGACATTCCAGTATCCTTCTAAGGTCATGTCCTAGAAATGGTACGCATATCTACTGAAAATGGTAACCTCGAAATCCATTTCAAGACTCCATAAAAGTTATGGACAAGGAGGATTCCTAATCTTAAGTATGTTAAGATAAGTGGTTGTCCAACTTATGTGAAAAGGTTTCAAAGGATAAGCTTGGGACAAGATTTGACAAGTGTCGATTTGTGGGACATCCTAAAGTAAGTTTAGGGTATATGTTCTATAATCCTACTTAGCAAAAAGGTGTTTGTTGCGAAACACGCTGCCTTCTAAGATAAATGTGTTTATTATTGAAGGGGCTAGTGGGAGGATTATATATCTTGAAAAGTTCATGATCCACAAAACACTATAAGTCAAATAAGAGGAACCTGTAGATAGACCTATTGTACCCTGGCCAATCATAAACGGAATAGTACCAAGAAGATACCTAGGAGGTATGGATTCATCATGGATGATGATGATGAGGTATGCATCATAGAAGATGATGATCCAGAGTTACATACGATGAGGTAAGAGTTCTAGTGTGTACAAAAGGGTCAGTGGGAGCGTCGTGAAATTTCTAGTATTATATGTTGATATACTACGGATGAGAAATTACATATCAATGCTACAATCAGTAAAGATAAAGTTGTCTAAACATTCCTCCATGAATGGTTTGGGAAGAGTATCTTAATTGGGGATAAAATCTATATATATAGATTTAAGAGGATGCTCGACTTAACCCAAGGAACGTATATTCATTTGATGCTAAAGTCGTTTAGCATGGCAAACTCCAAGAGATGTCTCATGTTGATGAGCCATGGAGTGTATCTCTCTTAATAGTCCCCATAGACTCCAAAGAAGAGAGATCGCATGAGTGACAATCATGTATGCAATGAAATATACGAGACACGATGTTGATCGGTCATATTTCGAGAAGATCAGCGTAAGGCGAGTGAAAAATATCTTAAAGTTCTAAACCGGCACTAAGGATGTGAGCATACATGGTGGGTCTGAATTAAAACTAGAGGGCTTAACAGACTCAAGTTTTTCAGACAGACCAAGACGACAGAAAGTCCACTTTAAGGTAAAGGGTTACCTTGAACAGTGGTGTAGTGAATTGGAAAGGTCCCAAACAAACAAGCGATTCTTTGGTTTAGTGATAAAGACAAAGTATATAGCTATAAATGAAGCTGCAAGTTGATTGTTTGGATTAAAAGTTCATTACTGAACTAGGAATAGTTCCTAAGTCTCATCTTGGATCTAAACATGTGTTGTGGCACTTTCATTTGATTATTAGAATCATTGAAAGATGGGAAATCACTATAGAGATAGTGGACTCTCAAGAACAACATTACATATCCATTAACTAAAGTGATCCAATGACAGGATAATCGTCACTTACGGAAGAAGAGTATAAGATACCATGACGATTGGCTTTAGTGCAAGTGGGAGATTGAAAGTAGTATGCACACAAGCCGATCATGTTTGATGATAAAGCATATACTTTGTAACAATCTTATTCATTTATTAATAAAAAGTATTAATTTATTAAAGGCTTTTAATTATCTACATGATCTTTGTTTTATAATATGTGATAAACCCATAGTTTTAAGCAATGCTTTTAGAATAATGATGATGATCATTCTAATGAGATCTAAATTCTTAGAAAGCTTAAAACTAAAATAGTTCCCAATCATTGGATTACTAAATTGGGGATTAGTGAATCCGGATAGATTGGTACATCGTTAACTTGCTCATTGGATGAGGATGATTGATCTCATGATCATTTGTGTGGAGACACTAAAGCAAGTATGTAGGTGCTTATTAGAGAATAAGTTCTTTGAGCGTGGCTCGCTAAGGAATACCTAATGGAGTTTTATTTGCTGTCAATAGGAATTCTGTAGTGATAGTAGTACAAGTAATCCTTGGACTTGAGATCATCATAGTATCTTGTGTATGATGAGTTATACTTTGACTTATTCCTTAAGACCCTTAGGGTATATCAAAGGGTATGCTTGGGTATAATAAGTTGTACATGGAGATAATGTATAATCAATAAAGAATCTACCACTTCTAATAAAAGAAGAGAAATGTCTATGTGATTCGATAAATGACAACCCAGTAGTCCTTGGTTAAGCGAGAATGAAATTAGAAAGGAGTTTCTAATTTGCATTATTTGGAGTTGTGCATTTAAGAGTCGAAAATATATAATTAAATAAAATAAGACTTGTGAAGTAATTCCATGTCTTATATTTAATTGGGACATTGTATGGTGGAAGGATTGAATTATGCAGTAACTATTTACTCAAAGGTTCTTTAATGATTAATGTTGAAATCTATATTATCCGGAAAGTCGTTGATCATTAGGGAGGCTTATCCCTATTGTAGAATAAATATTATTTAAATAAATTTATTGTTTAATTTATTTATTTAAATAAGATTAGAATTGTTCTAATTGATTTATTCACAATAGGTTTAATATGGAGAACCTAAAGGGTCACACCATAAAAGGAAGAATAATTATTTAAGAAGTTAATGGCATAATCGTAATAATATGTTAAGTATATTTAATTTAATCTATGGTGATAGAATAAATTAAATAGCTTAATATTTATTATTTAATATTTTGAAATATTAAATATAAATTAATAAGAGGAGTCTTATTAATATTATTACAATTATTATTATTTTAATTTCTAAAAGAGTTTAGGAATTAATTTAATATAAGTACTCTCATTTATTTCTAATAGGATTAGGAGGGAAAATTAGTTAAAGGAGTTTAATTAATTATCCCTAATAAGATTAGGGAGCTTAATTAATTAAAAGAAATTTAATTAATTAAATAAAACCCAATTCCTTAATTGTTAAGGTGGGTTGTCCACATCTATAAATAAGAGGAGTCTTATTATGGGTGTATGGGTTGTTGACTTTAACAAAGTACGTAATAATTCCAAGTTGTTGGGAGTATGCCTTTTCTATAGAGATAGAAAACTAGGGTTAGCCATAACACCCATCTTCTTGAATTTTATTCTTCCTTGGTGGATCACCTCTAGAGGCCAAACGCTTGGGTGGCTAACGTTGATCTAAGGAAGGAACCAAACCCGGTGGATTCAAGATTGAACGCGAAAGGATTTGGAGGTGAACTTGTACCTGTGGAAGCTCGATCTTCAAGGGTATGATTTATTCTTTATCTTTTCGTTTAATTAATAATTGTGCATAAAGGGTGATCCGGGTATATGGTTTGTAAAATTTTTTTAAACTCTGATTTTACCACGCTTCCGCACTTTTTATGCAATTTGATTGCGCACATGAATATTACAAACCTAACAAAACGTACACACGTTTAATGGATGTAGTGTTGATCAACATAGAGTACTATAGGCTGATCACCTAGAAGTGATCGTAAGATATGCCGGACTTACGGATTTCGTGCTGGGTTGTCATTTTCAAAGAAACTATAAAACATTCACGTCTTGAACCAGAATTGATGAATATTGTTATTGTAAAATGTTTTGAAGGAAAAGAAATGTTATTTTAAGTTATTGATAGTACTTCGTAACTATCATCCAGTTATTGAAGATATATGATTCCTATGTTTCAAGCATGCTTTTAAAATGAAATTGTTGTACTTGCTGAACTTTTTATGCTCACTCTTGCTTGAACCATATGAATGCAACTTAGACCGAATGGACCGAAGGATTTGTCAAGGTTAAAGTGAAAGCTAAAGCGAACGTGTAGATTTCCTATGTAATAGTATAGATTTGTAATGATAATATTTGATATTATGACAAGAACAAATGTAACGGTTATAAAGAACCTGGGGAATGGTAGTATTGTATTGGAATATATATATAAGACATATTTGTTCTTTTGAGGCATTTCAATTGAATGTTTATGTGAACTGTAGCACCGTGGAGCACCATTTGTCGGGTTGGAAGAGACCCGGATTTGGGGGCGTCACAGGTTGGTATCAAAGCATTAGGTTATAAAACTTAAGGGGGGGAAGAACCTTAGGCTAATAACCTCGTTAAGTAAGGAGAAGTCCGAAAAAAGTAAACTTGAGCTTTACTTAAGTCGAATGAGTTAATAAGGTACTGAGGAAACTCAGTACCAAAAGATTTAAAAGATGGAAAGTAACCTTAAATAAATTAAATGTGATTCGTGCTTATACTATTGTGTGTTTTGTACTAATCAAAATGTTAGGTGTTATTGTAGGATGTCAATTGATAGCTTGATGTATAGAGATATACATGCGGTGAGCGAAGAGCTTGTGAACCGAGTAGAGCCTGTACCCATGCCAGTGGCGGAGGTACCAATAGTGATTCTAGAGGAGTCGGAGACAGAGGAGTACTTTTCTAAGGAAGACTACTCCGAGGGAGAGATGTATATAGCATCATACCTTAGTATGATGAATGATGTGGAGGAAGGAATGGAGGTAACATCGGTTGAAACGATGGTACCTCCACTAGAGTCATCACCTTCAGATGTAATGAGATCATTATATCTGGCAGAGATTGATAAGAATGTGCAACTGAGTGCAGTTGTGCAGAAACAGAATGAAGAGATTAGTGCTCTTTATGTAGCGAAGGAGTCTGCAGAAGCAGATTTTAAGTCAGAGCATGATGAGAAGGTGCTCATGATAAATAAGGCTAGGGATTTTAAGAAGGAGGTCGATGGGCTTCGTAAAGAACTGGGGGAGAAGGACCCGAAGATAGCACGGATGTCTTACATCCATGAGAGTGCTCATAAGGATTTCAAGCTGAAGGTTGCTTGTTATTCCAATGAGTCAGGACAAACCCGTCATATGATTAGTCGGGATACTGTAGCGATGATTGCGAATGAGAAACACGAGGATGTTGTTATGCATTATTAGAAGTCCATAGTTATTAGTATGTGTGTATTGACGTAAAACCCTCTTTTGTATAACAGGGTAGTCTTTTGTAAATCTCAACTTTTGTGAAGTACCATTGCGGAATAGAAATGTAATAGCTTTTGGCTATGAAAACAAATTTTAAATAATTTTGAACTATGAAGAAGTATATGAATATAATGAAGTTTTCATGGGAATGATTTGTTATGGTGCGAGTTGGTATGTGGCGATTAATAATGAAGTAAGTAAATAGATAATAATGATTTTTTTTTTTAGAAAGTGCCGCCATGGAGAAGACAACATAATTAGGAAGCAGAATCGCGTAATGATAATCAAGGGGGTCAGAACAACCCTATGCAAGAGTTCGTTAATTTATTAACGGCTGCATTTAACCAAACCGGGGATAGATTATCCACGGAACCTAGAATAGCCAGAACGACTACCTCTAAAAGAGTTTAAAGGCATAGGTCCGCCGGAGTTCAGAGGAACGACGGACCCAAAATAGGCCTGACACAGGTAAAAGAAATAGAAGGCGTTTGTTATTACAAACATAGGTGAGGTGCAAAAGATTTCTTTTGCGACTTACACGATGAATAGAAGCCAATTTTTGGTGGGAGGCTCACCGGGGTGGGGCTAGAGCGAGAGGAGAGTAACGTGGGAACAATTCAAGAAGGTTTTCTTCGAGAATTATTTCCTACAAACATCTTGAGAGAGGATGGAAATTTAGTTTTAGAACTTCAATTAGGGGACATGACGGTTCCCCAAGATGAGGCCAAATGCAATTGGCAAGGTTTGTTTCACATCAAGTGGACACTAAGGAGAGGAAGGCTCGTAGGTTTGAGCAGGGCCTGAAACTCTGGCTCTATAGTAAGATTGCGGTGTTCCAAAGGGTTTCTTATTGGACCATTCTGGAGAAGGTAATTATAACAGAATGTGGTAGTGAGGCGTAGACTCAATACCACAAAGAGGGAAAGAATGAGAGCAAGGGAGAGAGAGGAACCAAGGTAGAGAATGTCAGTGGCAGTATGCCAAAAAGAAAGAAATTTTAACTCCGGGAATACTAGAGTGGGACAAGGGGATTCTAAGCGTAGGATCGAAGTGTGTAAAGCATGTAGAAAGACTCATCTAGGAGTCTGTCGGAAAGGGGTTATAAGTACCTTTAAAACATTAAGGTAGAGTATGAGGAAATAACTTCCGTTAATTGTATTCGTGGAAATGGTTTCATGAATAATAATGTTAAGAGAATTTGAAGTAATTCTCGGTATAGACGGGTGGATTAACCATATAGCTAAAATAAATAGTTATAAGAAAAGTATGAATTTTCAATTTTTCAGAAAACCCAAGGTAGTAATTTATGATAATAAAACACCGAGACGCCTTGTCGTCTAACCTGGACGTAAGTTAGTAGGATGTTAAAGAAGAGGATGAGTCATTACGGTTACGTATCGACTATCGTAATAGGAGTAAGTTAGTAATTAAGGATAAATACCCATGGCCCAGGATCGATGATTTATTTGATCAGTTGAGAAGGGAAAAGAATTTTTCTAAGATAGATTTGTGTACGGGGTATAGTCGGTTGGAAATAAAGAAGAAGGAGGAGGGACCTAAGATGACGTTCAGAACTCGTTATAGTTATGACAAGTTTCTGGGTATGTCATTTGGGTTGACTAATGTACTGAAGCTAGATTTCCTTAAGGGGCACCGAATAAGTCGGTGGCAAATTGATAGCTACCCTTGTGAGGTGCTAGGGTTGAAGGTACCATTAGCGTCACAAGATTTAAGAAAAGGTTAAGTAAGGCACCTGTATTGTCTTTATAAGATGATACGGGGAATTTTGTGGTGTATCTCGATGTTTCGCAGGGATGACGGAATTGCGTGCTCATGTAGCATGCCAATGTCATTGTGTATGCATCACGCCAGTTAAAGGATTATGAGAAGGTCTATCCTACTTATAATCTATAATTGGCGGCTGAAGTTTTGAATTAAAAATCTTGAGATAGTATTTATATGAGGAGAAGGTGAGATATACACGGACTCTAAGAGTCTGAAATATATCTTCACACAGAAGGAGTTGAATATGCGGTAGAGAGAGGACTGTGATATCTTATATCATTCAGGGAAGGTAAATGTAGTAGCCAACATATGAAGTAAGGAAGGGTAGAGAAAAACTATCAAAGTTAGCGACTCAGAATGAGTTAATAGCGGAGATGGCGAGAATGGAGTTAGAAGTTAAATTACAGAATGAAAGGATAGAAATGTTATTCAAGAGGTAGACTCAATCCCTGATAATGGAACGAGTTAATTAAATACGACTAGGTAACGAGGAATGCAAGTCGATGAAGAAGGAAATGCATGATAAATAGAAGACTAAGTATAGTCTTATTTTGAAGAAGGAATTTGAGTTCCAAATAAATTTAAAGTTAAAAGAAGGACTAATTAAAAGAAGATAGCGTAATAAGTTAGTAAGTGTTTAACTTCCAACTCAAATTATTGATAGGAGGTAATAAGTCATGTGAAATAAGATAATACCTTTGTTGAAGGTGAAATGAAAAAACCCCAATGTCGAAGAAGCATTGTGGGAACTGAAGATTTAAAATGAAGAAAACTTTTTCTCATTTGTTTATATAATTATTAGCGAGATTCTAGGGACAGAATCCTTATAAGGAGGAAAGAATGTAACGCCCGAGAAAATCGAATTTTTAGAAGAATTAAAATTTTATTTAATTATAATGATTAAATGAATTTAATTGATTATTTATGGAGCAAGCTAATTGAAGGTCGTTATATAACCTAGACATGTCAGAACATCGTAGGATTTTGGCTACGTGGTAGAATTAAAGTGTTTGAATTTTCAAAACGAAAATAAAAGCTTTCCGATAATTTTTTTGAAAAACACTATTCACGCATTTCTGCTCGGGAATTATTTTTGAACTTTCGAGAAATACGTAACGATAGAACATCGATGTGAGATGGAATATCCAATAATATTTTAGTTATGGAAAACGTAATATTTTGCCTGTGGACTTAAAACCTAACGTTTAAGGAAAATGATTTACGGGAAGGAAATGTAATGCGATTAATGAATTAAACAATAATCGTATAATACGTAGGGATTATACGAAATAATGAATACGAGTATGATACGGGGTATTATACGAGTACGTATGAATGATGGTATGTTGTATGTATTGAATAAGCATACGAGTTAGAATACGAGGATTGTACGTAAAGTATACATTAAGAGGCTTTAAGCCAAATGTAATGAATTTGTAGGATTGTGTAAGAAATGGTTAAGTCCGATAGAATTAATGCAAGCCCAATGTTTGTTTAATTACAAGCCCAAAGTAAATTAATGAAAGCCTACATAATTAAGCTAAGTTAATTAAGCTAAAAGCCCAAGCTAAGGTCCAATGGATTAGGAGGATCCACGGAGAAACCCATGATCACATGGGTGATCTTGGTGACCAAGAAATAAGAATGGTGAGCAAGTGTTGTGGTGGGCAAACAAAGGATAGAAGTTGTGGGGAGCAAGCAAACTTAATGGCTAAGCAATTGTTGTGATGGCCAAGTAATAAAAGTGGAGATCAAGTTAACTTAATCACAAAGTAATGAATAGTAAGGTGGATTAATGAGGTGGAGGTGGGTTAATGACCATTATACCCTAATCTAGGATTTTCTATAAATAGCAAGCTTTGTTTTCATTTGTTGGTTGTTAGTTTTTCATCCAAATTAAGTTGAGAGCTTATTTGGTAGAGAGAATAGGCACATATAAGTTATACTTCCTTTGTTAGATTTTCAAGAAGCAAGAAGAAGATTAAGACTTAGCAAGAGATCATCAAAGAGTATGTGTTCTTAAACCATGTTTCTCTTTCTCTTCTTTTGTTAGAGAAGGGGTATTGGTAGAACAAACATGCTAAGAAGTGGTCGGAATAATGAATCAAAGGGCTTAAGTCTTAATAAGACGGATAAGTCATGAATAAGAAATTCATTTGTAAATAAGTTATGAACTTATAATGAAATTAAAGTATAAGAATTTGTTAGAATTTGTAACATGTTTACATTAATAAAATTAGTATGATTAATAAGATGTAAGAATAATGATTAAAGGACTTAACTCATTAGTAAGTCATATGAAAATAAGACATAAGTAATGAAATGAAAATATAAGTATTTTATACTTTAATAAGTTGCAAAATCATCAAGAATAGGTAATAACTTATCATGAATATAAGTTAATGAAGTATGTATGTCAAGAGGTTAGTATGTGGAATGAATCCATTTGAAACGGTTTAAAATCTTAAGTAAAGTCTTTCCTAATTCACACGATTAGGCGACAATCGTCAATTAAATGAAATTATCGGAATGGAAGTCAAATTTTGATATTGAGTTTGGAAACGTTGGTTTTCAATGGAGACAAGTCATATTTGGCATTATAGAGTTGCGGACACGAAAATGGCCGGATTCTGACTTAGAACGAAGAAACGAGCATTGAACGTTCACGAACGTTTATCGTTTTCGTTAAAAATGGACTAATAGGTGAAATTTTAGAAAACGAAGTCGAATAGATAAAATTCATGCACTTGCATGACCACGTAGAGTATGAAATTTGTGAACTGTAGGCTCTTGAACAAGCCAATTCAGACTTATAACGAAGAAGTTACGCGTCAGGAATCTCGCAAAAGTTGAAAAAAAAAAGCGTCAAAGTTTACGTGGCTCGAGGCTCGAGTGCCGTGGCGCGACTCAAGCTTAAATGATTCATTTGCTGCAGTACCAAGTGAACATCGACCCGGAGAGAGTCATACTGCAGCGTAACTCATAACAAAGGGTCTGCATGCAGGTTGAGTCGATCTTCAAGCCAATAATATGGCGATGGCTTGTACGTGACTTAACAAAGGAACATCTTGGTAACAGTAGTGCGCCTTTAAAACTCTAAGCAGGAACAAGAATGGTTACAAATAGAGTATGAAGGGAAATTGTTTAGCAATGAACTAAGGGACTTAATAAAATATTGTTAAGTCATAACTAAACCTCAAGTGTGATCACTTAGAGTTAAAGTAAGTCAATTGAAAATGAACGCAAATGGTATGCAATAAGCGTACTTAATCAATGACGATCTAGTTTTGATTAAATAACGTAAGAACGTTAGTAAGCCGTGAGGAAGGATAATTAACTTGAACCGAGTTGTATTAATGAAATAATTTCAGTTAAGTTATAGAAGAGAACGAAGTTAGTAAGAATGATGTAAAGAATGACGGAAAGACGGAACCAATAAATAACAAATCTAATAAGGGATTAGATTGAGAAGAAGTGTAAGATTCTTTAGGAACTATGTATGTTCATTTATAACCTAATGTGGTATGTTATGTGATTATGTGTTGTAGAGACTGTAAGGACTCAAGGGAAACGTAATTTTACTGTAGTAGACGCTGAAGGCAAGTTTTTCTTAAACGCTTGTCTAACCTTCGTGTTAGCCAGGTTTTCAAATGATTCACATTATGAGATGCATGTATGGGTTTGAAGAAAGAGTCGATGCCAGTTTTAGCTCGGCTAGACTAATCTTGATAGATTGATTGAACTGTTTACAAGTCTTTCAATATAGAATTGCTAATGCTTATCCTACATGACTAATTGGTGCGGATTCAAGGTAAGCCTGAATATGAATAAACAAATGTATTTTCATCGAGTATTCGATGGGCATGTGAGGTTGCCACAACTTAAACGTACACTCGTTTAATGGATGTAGTGTTGATCAACATAGAGTACTATAGGCTGATCACCTAGAAGTGCTCGTAAGATATGTCGGACTTACGGATTTCGTGCCGGGTTGTCCTTTATAAAAAAACTATAAGACGTTCACGTCTTGAACCAGAATTGATGAATCAAGATTTCAATAATTGAATGGCTGAATCAATAATGTTTGAACGTTAACAATGACCATGAACAATTTAACTGAACCTTATGGTAATGAAGGTGATCAGCCTTTTATACATGATGAACATATGCAAATGCACTAAGTACGAATCAATAATCCGTTTAGACATGAATAATCATCAATAATCATTTACTAACATACTTTGAACTATAACCCGAGTTTGAGTTAAGGAAATTGCCTGAACCGTTGATTACTGCTACGTAATCTAATTTATTCTCTTTATTGAAAAGACCTATCAGATATAAGATTGATCTTTTAATTAGCATATCATACCTTATTCCATAATACTATTTAACACTTAATCACATCGTCAAATATTAGATAATCTTACCACCATATTCATTTACTTACTTATAATCTCATCATCTTATATTAACTTGTCTAACCTTCACTCACAAAGTTAAGTATTAGACATTACACCTTAGTCTTAGTATTATCATTATACTTTGATAATCTTTTCATCACTTATAACTTATACTTAAAAGATTTCCCTTATATATGTTATCTTAGTAAATTAGATAACCTTCAAGATGGCTGAAATATCATTTGATAAATCGATTACATTCAAGTATATCCGAAATTACCATTTCAAATAGACCACCAAATATTTCAATGATTTGAAACCATTTCAGCAATCCAAAATCCAATTCAGCACCCTAAATTCTCATTTTAGTCTATTACAAGCATAATATAGTTCATTGAATACCAAATTCAACAATTATATTGAAAAATAACATAAATCTCTTATTTTAATCTCACATCAAATATTATTAATTATGTAATAATATTTTACGCTAAGGTTATTAACCTTTTAACAACATTCCAGTCAAATACTACTAATAATATCTTAATCCAATATTATTAGACATATAACAATAATTTAAGTCATTAATCACATTAATAAACAATTTAGTTCAATTGTTTTCCTTTCCTTAATTAACTCATTAAACATTCTAAAATGCCATAAACATCACAACACTTCACACCCGACCCAAAACTTCATCAAAAACTTGCATAAGCCATGCTCAAGGGTCTCAAGTCATAAATCGTATTTTTCATATTTTTGGACATCATATATTTAATTAACTCCATTTATCCATTTATCATCATTTAGATGAGAAATACCAAATCAGTCCCAAAAATATTTCTTTTCCTAGATTTGACAGAATATAGTTTCATATTGAACATATATTTTTCCCGGAATTTTTAAAATCAATTTACTATATTTAAATAGTCCATAATAGCCAAATATTCTCAGATTTTTCATAAATCGAGATTAACTCCAAACATTCTGAAATTTATACAGTATGTTCCTGTTACACACATGTACTTCCAGTACATATTTTGTAATTTTTGGACTTATACACAAAGAGTTATTCGGGTGGCTTCATAAAAATAGTCTTTCACCGTAAAATTCATAACTCTCAAACCGTATGGCCAACAATTCTCAAATTTTTTCACAACCTTCATATCTTCTGATATTAACACTCCCAATTTTTCCAGAATTTTTAAAGCACAAAAGGTGGACGAAAATGCCCCCGCGGCTGACTGGTCCAAAACAGTACTAAAAAACGGGACAGTTTTCACCAAACTCAACACCACGACTTTTAGAAACGTGATTTTTGAGTTCTACCACTTGGGTTTACTAGTCAACACTTATATCTAGAACCTTTCTTTGACGGATCAAGAAAAAAAATGCATAGATCAAAAACGGTAGATATTCAAAGTACCCACAAGTTATGGTTTTAAAAATAAGAAAAATATTTCTTTTCTTTTGATTTCCAACCAAATCAACACCCAATATGGGTAGATCCAAACATGGATTCATGGAAAACACATAAATTAAAGGGTTTTACACTTCCATATCATAACCCCTTTTCATCAAATTCATAAAATAAAGGAAGAAAGCTTAGAGGAAAAAAAATAGTTTTATACCTTTTTATTTTTCTTCTTCTTCTTCTTCCTCTTCTTCTTCTTCTTCTTCTTCTTCTTCTTCTTCTTCTTTTTCTTTTCTACCATGGAGATTATTCTCTCCTTTTTCCCATGAAGGGTTTCCGCCCCCTCTCACTTTCTCTCTCTATATTTACGTTAGAAAAAAAATGAGAGTACACATGAATTACCAAGTTTGCTAGAAAAATTAAAGTGATTAGATAACATAGCATATCTATCCATATCTTGCTTTTCTCTCTCTCATTATACAATATGTAACTTGCAAGCAACACTAAGTGTGTTGGCCAAATAAGAAGTTGATAACTAAAGAAGTGGTTTACCTACTAAAGTTACCTCATCATTACATTCCACTCCCTTTCCTACTCCTCTCATTCGGCCACATGCTCTTTTTATTCATCAATTTTGTTTTTATTAGTTAGCTTAATTAATGACTATAATAACCTCTCTAAGTGGGCTTGCAATTAAATATTTAATGGGCTTGCACTGTTATTATCATGCTTACTTACAAAATTGAACTTGGACTACCCCATTAATTCAATTGGACCATTTGTAAGATCCCCAACTTGTATGAATAAAAATTAATTTTTCTCAAAATATATTTTTGAATATTATGGTGTGGATTTGATATAATGTTATAGTTGTGGGTAATATTTACAAATTTTGCAAAGTAAGCAAGTGGTTATATAATATTTGATTGGTCAGGGAATATTCGTTTTAACAAAGAATATTCGTACGACGACACAATCATTGGTGGACCCCACAACGAAAGTATTGTCATAGTTAGAAAACGACATAATTATCTTTTTTAAAAAAACGGAGAAAGTTTTACCGTTAAACTGTTGAACTACCCGGTGGTAAAAAGTACAAGAATCTGGCGTGGTTGTATTGTATACGAGGTATTAATTATTGATGCTTACGTGAGAAGTCACTCGGTTATACTCAATTATTACTATGATAATTATTTGCGTAATATATCTCTCATATTATTGATTCAATTATTGTCACAAAGATTATCATCTGCATAATATTTATTATTATTAAATCAATAATTGAGACGACAAAGTTATTCATATTATTATTTGCAATATTGTCGATGTCAGAAAGATGCATCGAGGAGAGGTTTGGTCACCTAATTGCGGCTGATAGGGAGAAATCCTTATCTGAAAGCCCCCTCTTTCCTGGGAATGATCTGGTTGTTAAATATTGTGAGTTATAACATTAATGATGAATAAGTTTGTGAGACCCCATATTTTATCAATAAAGATTTAAATTTAGTCGAAATAATTTTTAATATTATAGTGTGAATTTGAGATAATATTATAGTTGTGGGTAGTATTTATAAATTTTGCAAAGTATGCAAGTGGTTATATTATATTAGATTGGTTGGGAATATTCGGTTTAGCGGGGAATATTAAATACAACGGCTCAATCATTGGTGGACCCACAACAAAATTATTGTCGGATTGAGAAAACGACAAAAATATTTTATTGAAATAACGGCGGAAGTTTTCTGAGTAGTTCTTGTTGAACTACTCAGTAGTAAAAGTACATGATAATAAGTGTGGTTGCATAGTAGCTTTGCGGTATTAATTATTGATGCTTATGTGAGAAGTTACTCGGTTTGATTCCATTATTGTCGATTAATAATATGAATTATTATAGCGATAATGACGTTTTGTTTTATTCGTATTATTAACGTAATAAAAGCGAAACATCTTTTATATAAAATAGAATACTTTATTAAAGTTATTCATAAATAGAATATATTATATTTTATTATGCATAGTGTTGCATAGTGTTTTGCATAGTGTTTTGCATAGTATTGCATAGTGTTTGTATAGTAAAATGTTTTTATATAAATAGAATATATTATATTTTATTTAAAAGATTTTTCTTTAAATATGGACCGTCAGATTAAAGTAAATCAATCCGGACCGTTCATGGATTAGTTACTATGCATTCCATTTTCCTATAAATAGAAGCTCATTCCTTCATTATTTTCTTACGAATTCATTGAAACTCTAGAGAGAGAAATTATAGAGAGAAGCTATAGAGAGAAAGTTATAGAAAGAAGAAGAGTATTTCTTTACTTCACTACTTCTATATTAGAGTTCTTTTTACGGTAAGGGTGTTATTCTTTCTTCTTGAAGAGAACTTACATTATTCCATTCACTATTATTACATTGGAATAACTTTGTAAAAGTGGCATACCCTATACATAACTTTGTATCACGCTGTGGCATACCCTATACTTGGTGAAATCCTTATGTTATTCCATTGCTTATTATTACATTGGAATAACTTTGTATCTGTGCTGGTTTACCCTATACTTGGTGACATTCTTCTATTATTACATTTGGAACATCACATGCATGTGTTTTACACCGGACTGGTTAAAATCTTTATTATTATACATTGGAACATCCATGTGTGTTTTTACAGGACACGGGTTAAAATCTTTATCATTCTGTTGGAATATCTATCTCATGTGTTTTTACAGGATCCGGGTTCCATCTTTATTATTACATTGGAACATCCCGTTGATTGTGAATTTCACGACTTTGGTTCCGTTATTATTATTACATTGGAATAACTTTGTACATCTGAAATCCGCATGCATGGTGATTTCTTTTGTTATTCCATTCTTTATTATACCCGAGTTGGTTAAAACTTTGACTTCTATACTCCATGAAATTAGTAGAATATCCTTGATATTTGCGTTTCATCCGATATCTTTTCATGAAAATATTCTTTTGATCATTCTTGAATTTTACTCTCTGAAAACGAAGATCGTGTTGACAATTTGGACGTTAATAATTCATGGATTAAATAATTCTTGAACTTGTTTTATTGAATTACTATGTCATTGTCATCATCCTCATGTTATATTATGTTATCTTTGGCTTACGTGCATAGATGAACTTAGTATGATTATGACCGAGGATCATTCGGTATAATCATGACTTGATATAAATGATGTGACAAAAGTCCTCGATGGCACATGTAATGCGTTGATGGATAGTTTTTGGTATGATTATGACCGGGGTGATTCGGTATAGTCATGACCATTGATAATTTGATGAAAATCCTTGGCCAGTAATGCAGGGGATGATTAGATGTGGTGGTTTATTATTAAAAGTCGAGTCTCATTGATAAAAAAATTGATGAAAACCTTTTAAAACCTAAAAGATAGTAGACTTTATTCTCTACTTGACTCTTTTAATGGATTCTTTGAGTCGATGGAGTAGCGATTCGAGAAAATCCTTCCACGAATCTCCGATAATAACCAACTAAGCCGAGAAAGCTACGTACTTGATCCATCGATTTAGGTTGTTCCCCACTTTGAATAGCCGATCTTTCTTTGGGTCAACAGATATTCCATGACTTGATACCACGTGCCCAAGGAATGCTACTTCTTGCCGAACTCGCATTTCTTCAACTTGGCATAAAGCTTATATTCACGAAGCTTTTTAGAGTGTCGACCTCAAATGTTGCTCATGATCTTCACGGCTTTTGGAATAAATAAGGATGTCATCAATAAAGACGACCACAAAGTGATCTAAATATTCCTTGAATACTCGGTTCATCATATCCATGAAGGCGGCGAGGAGCATTAGTCAATCCAAAGGACATGACTAGGAATTCATAATGCCCGCATGGGAGTTCTGGAAAGCCGTCTTTGGAATGTCGTGGTTCTAATCTTCAATTGGTGATATCCTAACGAAGATCAATCTTTGAAAAGAATTTGGCTCCTTGCAACTGGTCAAACAGGTCATCAATACGTGGCAATGGATACCTATTTTTTATGGTGACATGATTCAACTCCCGATAATCAATACAAAGTCGCATACTCCCATCTTTCTTCTTCACGAATAGAACAGGAGCACCCCGAGGAGAAGTACTAGGACGAATAAAGCCGATGTCTAACAATTCCTGCGGTTGGGTCTTTAACTCACGAAGTTCAATAGGAGCCATTCGATATGGGGCTTTGGAAATAGGTTTTGTCTGCAGGGTTCAAGGTCGATACAAAATTCAATTTCACGCTCTAGGGTAGGCGGGGAAGTTCTTTGAGAATACGTCGGAAATTTATTAACAATAGAAATATCGTTCAAAACCCGGCGTATTTTTGTTTAAATCGTGACATGAGCTAAGAAAGCTTGACATCCGTTTTTCAATAAACGAATAGCTTTATGGCTTGAGATGACCGTGATTGATTTTAATGGTTTGGTCGCTTGAATTCAGTATAATAGGTTGGTTAGGAATATGAAAGCTAACAACCTTACGAAAACAATCAATTTTGCATGATAAGTAGTTAACCAATCAATCCCTAGAATCACGTCGAATGCAAGTATTTTAATGAAATAAGATCGACCCGGAGTAATGTGAGGGTACCGATTTGAACCAAACAAGACTTATAAGCAAAGTGGATGTAATGAAGGTTTCTCCCAACGGAGTTTCCACGAGATAAGTCAAAGTCTAATTTCTCTCGAGTCAAATTTAATCGATGAGCGCAAGTAGGAGAAATAAAAGAATGGGTAGAACCGGTATCAAATAAAGTATAGACTTCATTAGAGTTTATGATAAGCTTACCGTGATGACCTCATTCGGGTTCCTTGCTCTCTGGGAGGTCACAACAAATGCTCTCCTTGCACTACCGATTTTGACTTTTTACGAGGCGGCCTTTGGTGCCTCCATCCTAGTTGAATTTGTCTTGATGTGATAAAATCGAGCTAAGTGACCTTCTCTTCCATAATTATAACATGCTTTGGACGCATGGCGGCGATTCAGATCGATGTATCCCTCTCCTCGCATTTGAAGCATATGATAGGTGGTCTTTCTCCTTTCTTAACAAGCGCAAAAAGTCTTGACGTCTTTCCATCATTGTTGAATCTCCTTTTCTTGAAATGTCCATTCTTATTGTTTTGGCCCGATTACCAATTGAAGTGGTTACCATATCCGCCTGTTGATTCCTCCACGCTTGTTGTCACCGCTTCGATGACTACTCTATTTGGTATTATAATTTTGTCGGCTGCTCTCTTTTAGTTGCGTTGACTCGTTATCGCGCTCCACTAACTGAGCCCTATTTACAATATTTGAATACAAACACAGTTTATGAGAAATAAGATGTTGACATATCTCCGGCTTCAAACCTCTTAAAAACATTCGCGCCATTCTCTCTTCATTATCCACCAAGTGGGACGCAAACCGTGATAACTCCACAAATTTTGCCTCGTATTGCGACACGGTCATATTGTTTTGTTCCAACTTGATAAACTCCACCTCCTTCATGTGGCGAATACTTTCAGGAAAGTATTTGTCGTTGAAACGACTCTGGAACTTCTCCCAAGATATCTTCAAGATGTGAAGTTGAGTACATTTTACCGATTCCCACCAAGATGTCGCCTCTCCGCGCAACATAAAAGCGCCAAAGGAACCTTTTACTCCTCGGAGCATCCCAAGACATCAAATATCTTGGTAATCTGCTTTATCCATGCTTCCGCTTGAAGTGGTTTTGGCTCTCCCTTAAACTCCGGTGGTCCGGCTCCTTGAATTGTTTAGCGGTGACCGCTCGAGAGTTTTCAGTGTTTCCACCTACGTTTTGGACAGAGTCGCTACTCGTCATTGCATAAATTGCATAAAGCCTCACGAACATTTGATCATTCATCATTTGGTCGGTGTTGTTGTTTGCATGAGGATTGTCGCCTTCACGATGCACATTATCACGATTATTGATATGTGGTGAATCAACGATCGCTTTGTGCTCATTGCTATTCTCAACATTCTCGGATGTCATTTTGAGATCTCGCCACAAAACAAAAGGTTAATTGACATGTAACAAATTATCCCTATATTACGTGACCAATAAAATAGCACATAAACTTAGGTAGGTCATACTAGCGAAGGTATTCCCCGTCTCTCCCTCCTAGTACTATTCTCACATCTTAGCAGGATCGTATCCTAAGCTCGATACCAACCTGTGATGGCGCCCCCAAAATTAGGTATATATCACCCATCTTGGGTAGTCGGATACATGTACTGAAATTTAAATATAACTTACAAATATAAGCGTAGGTATACAATCGACATAAAGCGTGAGTTTGAATACAAATATTGTCTACTAGAGATCATACAAACTCAAAAGGAGTCCTCATTACAATTATTATCACACTATTTCACGAATAATGAGGACTACTAATGCTATCCTCTGGACCATTACTCCGTTCCCCGGCTCGTCCCAGCTATATTCTCATTTCCTGAAGAGAACAGTGAAAGAAAGGGTGAGCTCAACTAGCTCAAGAAGAAATATTATGACTAAGATAATGTAGAATAAATTATCATTAGCCTACAAAGATGTTAAAGCGATAAAATATAATGAACATCAAGTTTAACTACTGGTGAACCAATGAAACCATTAGAAGAGTCAAGTAGAAAATAAAATCTACTATCTTTTATGATTTAAAGGTTTTTCATCAACTTGTATATATTTGAGACTCGACTTTAATAAATATTCCACATCATCGAATCACCCACGCACTACTGACGAGGATATTCTTTAGTATATCATGACCATAATTATTCATGCACTACGGGCCGAGAATATTTGTGTATTCATTAATGGTCATGATCATGCCAACAATCGTCCATCAATGCACTACTGACCCATCGAGTATTTTTACCACATCATTTGTAACATTACGGTCATGATTACTGCCGAATAGTCTCACAGTCATAATCATACCAAGTCGATCTATCCATGCACTCACAGGGCCACGAGATGACTTTCAACATAATATAAACATGAGGATGATGACAATGATATAAGAATTCAATAAAACAAGTTCAAGAATTATTTTATCCTCGAATTATTAACGTCCAAATTGTCAACAAGATACTGTTTTGTAGAGTAAAATTCAAGAATGATCAGAAGAATATTTCCATGAAAAGATCTTTGAATGAAACGCAAATATCAAGGATATTCTACTAATTTCATGGAGTATAGAAGTCAAAGTTTTAACCAATTTGGGTATAATAAAGAATGGAATAACAAAAGAAATCACCATGCATGCGATGGACCATGCACAGGCGAGTTATTCCAACAGAATAATAAATAACGGAACCGAGTCCAAGTAAAAACGCAGACAGGATGTTCAATGAGAATAATAAAGAATGGAACCCGGTCCGCGTAAAACACTGCAGATGAGGATGTTCCAGCATGAATAATAATAAAAAGGCGGAACCGGTCAAGGTGTAAAACATCTGCACAGGATGTTCCAGCCAGAATAATAATAAAGGCGGAACCGAAGTCAAGGTGTAAAACACATGACAGAATGTTCCAATGAGAATAGTAAAGACGAATAATAGAAGAATGTCACCAAGTATAGGGTTGTTCACAGCGTATCTGAGTTATTCCAATGAATAATAAAGAAATGGAATAACAGGAGTTCTCTTCATGAATACAAAAGAATAACACACTTTACGTACACAACAAATAATATTCCTACCTTAGAAGAACTGAATATTGGAAAAGTGAAGTAGCAGAATACTTTTCTTTTCTCTCTATAGTTTCTCTCTACAGAGTTTTGGTGAATTCGTAAGAAATAATGAAGGAATGAGCTTTCTATTTATAGAAAAAGCGAGGGTGGCTCTTGGTCTTAACGAAGGGTCGAAATGACTCTTGGTAATATTGAAGAGACAACTACTATTTCATGAAGGGTAATTAACCCTTGGAACAAGAAGAGGCGTTAACTCTTGGTAATATTGAAGGACAACTACTATTTGCGAAGGGGTAATTACTATTGACGAAGGTAATTACTATTGACGAAGGTAATTACTATTGAAGAAGGTAATTACTATTGATTGAAGGTAATTACTATTGCGAAGGTAAATACTATTGATGAAGGTAAATACTATTGATGACGGTAATTACTATTCACAAAGGTAATTACTATTTGAAGAGACTCTTAGATGATGACATATGGGCCCCATAAAATAATCAAACTTACCACAAACGTCTCATAATGAGACTCTTTATATACATCAAGGATTTAATAAATATTACCACAAATCATTTTATTTTTAATCAACACATTTTTAATCTTTCAACAATTATTAATCATTTATAACTTGTCGTCTCAATTAATAATATAACATATTATCTGAGATGATCTTGTGACAATAATTGAATCAATAATATAAGAGATATGATGCGGCAATTCTTTGTGAGTAATAATTGAGTATAGCTAAGTGACTTCTCACGTAAGCATCGATAATCAATACCACAGGTGCTACTACTTGCAACGATGCCAGACATATTCTTACTTTTACCACCGGGTAGTTCAAGCGCTTTTAACAGTAACACCTCCACCGTTATTTTTATAGAAAGATAATTTTGTCGTTTTCTAACTACGACAATACTTCCGTTAATGGGGTCCACTAATGATTGGTAGTAAATACGAATATTCCCGACAAAAAGAATATTTCCCCAACCAAACGAATATTTTATAACAACTTGCTTACTTTGCAAAATTTATAAATATTACCCACAACTATAACATTATATCAAATTTATTCCATAATATTCAAAATAATATTTATAGAAAATTCATCTTTATTTATAAAAAGTGGGGTCTTACAATATTTGATTGAATAAATGAATGATTTTATTATTGTTTTATTTACTGCGTTATATAAATGTTTACATAATAAAAATCCTTAGAATATTGAAACAAATTATATAGTTTCAAGTATGTGACTTGAACATGAGATTGTATAATTACAATTAGTATCATTTTTCTTAAATGTCCCTAGTCGTGTATCATTGTTGATGGGACAACAATGATGCATTAAGACTAGTATGTGGATTGACTGATGACCAAATCTCATTGGTCATAAATATATGAGATATTAAGTCAATGCATAGGTACATGTTAGAGAACGATGTACTGGAAAGACCCACCATGAGAATTCTATATGGAGCATTATGCAAAGTGTCATTAGCAATTCTCATAGTGACAATGATGCAATGGTCCTCCGACCTGAAATCACTATATTTCTACACGGAAATTTATGTACTTTGATATCATCAAATGTGACCAATAATAGGGTGGACTATAAAGGTGATTATTGGGTACATCATGAATCGTGTGAGGAATATGAGTGATCTAGATGGAATTTAACCATCCTATATATTAGGGGTGATATCCATAGGCCTCTTGATTGAGTAGGACTATGAAATGCATGGTCATGCTCAAATAGTGATTTGTTTCATATAGTCTACTCATTGATCAAGAAAAACTCATATTAAATTATGAAGAGTATGACACATTCCATGACTCGAGTTTAATCTAGGATATTAAGGTGAAAAGGATTAAATTACATTGAAACATTGGTCACGAAAAGGTTGCATCGAATCATCGATCTTATTATTACTTGGGTAGCAGTGATGCATTACTAGATGCTGCTCACTGTTTATAATTTTATAAATGTTTTTAAAATTATTGCCAACGTAATAATAACCTATAGGGTCACACACATAGAACGTAATTAAAAAGGGAATTAATTTAAATTGTAAAGATTTAAGTATATCAATATGATTGATAGTATTTAAATTACAAATTTAAATTAATAGGATAATTTATATATAGGTATATTAATTAAGTAAGACTTAATTAAGATATATATATATATAAATTCGGATTTTATTTTAATGAGATTAGGGTTTTGATTAATTCCGATTTACTACTATATATATGATATATCAGCGTATTAGGGAACTTAATCATAACCTAAAACCCTAGCCACTCTTAGAGAGAGACTAGAGAAAACAGTTTCGAAAATCCTCATCCTTGGTGGCTAATACTGATTTCCTTTCCTTTTTACCGCAGATCGCATTGACGATTCATGCAGGCGTTTGTGTGGATGCCATAGAGACGTTGTTCCGTTGGATTGCGTTGGAGATTCGACCGCATCATTTCTAGCTTTCATAATCGGTACCACTGAATTAATTTCTGTTTCGCATGGATCCTGTTTTGGGTTTCGAAAATTGCTTTGATTATTTTATATTTCTGTTGGGTTTTTTTTGCCGAAAACCCTACAGTGGTATCAAAGCTACTTGCGAAACGATTAATTCAAATTACGTGTTTTATTGTTTTTGATATATATGATATATGATGTTACAATTTTACCGATTTGAAATTGATTATATTGTTTTCGATATATATATGATATATGATGATACAATTTTGTCGATCTGAAATTGAATATATGATATTCTGTTTGTCGACATATTCTGGTACTATGAATATCAGTGATAGATATGCATGTATATGATATTCTGTTAATTGTATCTTATATGGCGTAATAACAGTATACAACTTATGTTCTAATTGGATTAGAAGTATAAAGATTCGGTTTAATATGATTAATTGACACTTGACATATATGATACGTACCGGGTGTATTGTTATTATGATTGTTTTGGTGGATTAAATATATGATTTTGAAACTGTTTCAGAGATTCGTTTGAAAAGATTCTGCAATACAGATTGTAGTTCGAAAAAAAATTCTGAACCGCTTCCAGGGGGGAGACCCCCCCTTGGACCCCCCGTCGTAGCGCACGATGGTCGTGACCCCAATTTGTTATATATAGTTTTTCTTTAATTATATATAAACTGTTATGTGTTTATTGTGATATGCATGGTGTACAGTTATGACCTTTTGACCCATAGGTTAGTGGTTTTTGGTTTTGAAATACGACTTGCATGTCGTGCCTTTCTATAAATTCTAATGTAATATTCTCTTCTCATCTAAATACCCTCGAATGTAACTCGAGGTTTCTTTATGTCGTGTAATAATCTGTAATCGATGAAGATGACGAGATGGAGAACACGATGGAAAGATGATGATGGAGAGGAGGCACATGCATGAGGAAGATCCAAGCGAGCTACTATTTTGAAGAACTTTTACCACCTTAGATTGACCTTCAATCTTTCATTAGCTTGAAAAGATTGACAGTGGATTGGGCCATAACTATGACACATTTATTTTTTGCACTTTATTTATACTTGTATGCGATATGATATGATAAATAATGTGCATGCTTAATAAGATTGAAATTGGTGAGATCTAAATTAATTTATAAAATCCCTCAATAAAATATTAAGTCTAAATCAGATGCCTTCCAATGAATAACACTCATCAAGACCTTGATCAATAGATGTAGGTTTGCCAAAGCAAAGTACCCTATTTATCTAGGTAAGATGCGATAGGATAATTGTGATATCCAAACTGTTAAAATCAATGGGCCCGACTTAACTAAGTTATCTCAATAGGATTGTGGACTTAGAGGCATGGAGTTTGGTAGGTACCATTAAATGGACTAGAAACAAATGTTATTTACCAAACTATCCAGGAGTTATATATGATATAATTGACAAGGGGTTGTCTACCTAAATAATTGTGTTTGAAGAGATTAGCCAAAGCTAACTTAAGGCATAATGAAATATGGATCTTGGATCACTAGAAAGATTTAATAGAAAATGCTTTCCGAATTAATAGTGAGGGCTATTAATTTGAATAAAATAGTGGGAGGTATATTTTAAATGTACTATTATCAATTACATAATATCAACTCTGCAATTTGACTTATTATTTTTGCACTTATAAATTGTAGATATCAATGGCAAACAACAACAACACAAATAATCTTTCATTACGATCAGTCCTTGAGAAGGACAAGCTGAGTGGAATTAATTTCCTTGACTGGCATAGGAACTTGAGGATTGTCCTCAAATAAGAGCCCAAGCTATATGTCCTTGATGGGCCCATTCCTGCAGCACTAGCTATCACTGCACCACGTGCGGAGCATAATGCTTACAAGAAGCATCAAGATGATGCTCTGGATGTGAGTTGTATCATGCTAGCAACCATGAATGCTGAGCTTCAGAAGCAACATGAGTTGATGGATGCTTATGAGATGATCGAGCATCTCAAGAAATTGTTCGAAGGGCATGCTCGACAGGAGAGGTATGATACAAGCAAGGCATTGTATCACTGCAAGATGGGTGAATGTGATCCAGTTGGTCCACATGTGCTGAAAATGATTGGGTATATTGAGTACCTTGATAGGTTGGGTTTTCCAATCACTCCGGAAGCCCAAACAGATCTTGTTTTGCAATCCTTGAACATCAGCTACTCTCAATTTGTTATGAATTATCTTATGAATGAAATTGAGAAACCCCTTACTGAGTTGTTGAGCATGTTAAGAACTGCCAAGAACACTATGAAAAAGGCAGGACCCGCTCCCATAATGATGGTGCAAAAGGGGAATGCTATGGGAAATTAGAAAGACAAGAAGAAGATAGGATCTAAATCTTTTGCCAAACCCAATTCCAAAACAAAACAGGATTTAAAACCTAAAGGTGGGGTGGTTAAAGAAGGTGAGTGTCACTTCTGTGGAAAACCTGGACACTGGAAGAGGAACTGTCATGCTTATTTGGAAGAAGTAAAGAAAAGGAAAGGAAGTGCGACTTCTGATTCAGGTATATATGTTATAGAAGTCAACTTGTCTACTTCTACATCATGGGTATTGGATACTCGAATGTGGTTTTAACATTTGTGTTAATGTGCAGGAACTCCGAAGGAGTAGGACTTTGGCGAAAGGAGAGGTTGACCTACGAGTTGGGAATGGAGCAAAAGTTGTTGCACTGGCTGTAGGAACTTATCATTTATCTTTGCTGTAAGACCCCAACTTTTATAAATAAAGATGAATTTTCTATAAATATCATTTTTGAATATTATGGAGTAAATTGATATAATTTTGTAGTTGTGGGTAATATTTATAAATTTTGCAAAGTACGCAAGTGGGTATATAATATTCGACTGGTCGGGGAATATTCGTTTTAGCAGGAAATATTAAATGCTGACGGCAAGATAATCATTAAGTGGACCCATATAACGGAATTATTGTCGATTGAGAAAATGACAAAAATACTTTATGAAAATAACGGCGAAAGTTTTACAGTTAGCTGTTGAAACACCTTGTTAAAAAAATGCTGATGTCTGGCGTAGGTTAAGAGATACACCGGTATTGATTATTGATGCTTACGTTAGAAGTCACTCAGTTTTGTTCAATTATTGCTATAGTAATTGTTGTAAATTTGCTTATTATTTGGATTCCCACTTACCCATTTTTCAAAATAATAGGTAGAAAATTATTTTATAATAAAAGGTGTGGCCACTAGTAAGGTTGATGTCTTGTTGGTGGAGATTTGAAATGGATGGGGGGAAGAAAGTCTAGCTACGGATGGTGTGGAAAAAGTACTATTATTATATGATGATATATAATAATTGTGTGGGTGTGTGATTATATCATGTGATCAATTATATATATATATATGTATCATTGTACCTTGTTTTGTTTTTTACTGATAATACTTTGAAATTCATGGCCTAACATTTACACGCCACTGCTAAATAATTCATCCGTGAGATCATTCGGTGCGCACAGACTAAACAGTATCCCTTCAAATCTCCTATAAATAAAAGCTCATTCCTTTATTATTTCTTACGAATTCACTGAAACTCTAGAGAGAAAATTATAGAGAGAGAAGAAAAGTGTTTTGCTATTTCACTACTCTTATATCCAGTTTCTTTTACGGTAAGGGGTGTTATTCTTTCTTATTAATGAAGAGAACTGTTGTTATGCCATTGCTTATTATTCTGTTGGAATAACCTGTATACGCGGTTTACCCTATACTTGATGACATTCTTCTATTATTCATTCGAACATCACATGTGTGTGTTTTATCTGGGACTGGTTTCGTCTTTATTATTATTACATTGGAACATCCACATGCGTGTGTTTTACACAGGACTGGTTAAAATCTTTATTATTATTTTGTTGGAACATCTTATCTGTGTGTTTTACACTGGACCTGGTTCCTTCTTTATTATTATTCTGTTGGAACATCACATGCATGTGTTTTACAAGAACTCGGTTCCGTCTTTATTATTCTCGATTGGAACATCCACGTCGGTGAAAATTTTGCTCGAATTCGTTTCCGTTGTTATTATTACGTTGGAATAACTTTCATGGCGCAAGTACCGCATGCATGGTGATTTCTTTTGTTATTCCATTCTTTATTATACTCGGTTGGTTAAAGTTTTGACTTCTATACTCCATGAAATTAGTAGAATATCCTTGATATTTGTGCTTCATCCAGTATCTTTTCATGGAAATATTCTTCTGATCATTCTTGAATTTTACTCTACAAAGCAGAATCATGTTGACAATTTCGACATTATTAGTTCCGAGATAAATTAATTCTTGAACTTATTTTATTGAATTCTTATATCATTGTCATCATCCTCATGTTTATATTATGTTGAAAGTCATCTCGTGGCTCAGTAGTGCGTAGATGGACTTGGTATGATTATGACCAAGGATTATTCGATTGTAATCATGGATAGTAATGTTACAAATGATGTGGTAAAAGTTATCATTGGTCCGTAGTGCATTGATGGAATTTGTTGTTGGCATGATCATGACCATTAATGAATACACGAATGTCATTGGCTGTAGTGCATGGATAATTTGTGGTCGTGATACTAAAGAATATCCTTGGTCGTAGTGCAGGGGTGATTCGATGATGTGGATTATTTATTAAGCTGAGTCCCAGCGATAATAGTCATGAAAAACCTTTTAAATCATAAAAGATAGTAGATTTTATTCTCTACTTGACTCTTTTAATGGATTGCTTGTTCCGCTGCAGTTAAACTTGATGTTGTTATATTTTATCAGTTTAACACTGTTGAAGGCTAACGATAATTTATTCTGCATTATCTTAGTCATAATATTTCTTACTTGGCTAGTTGAGATCACCTTTTCTTTCATTGTTCTCTTCAGGAAATGAGAACATAGCAGGGACTAGTCGGGGAACGGAGTGACGGTCCAGAGGATAGCATTAGTAGTCCTCACTATTCTGTTAAATAGTGTGTTAATAATTGTAATGGGGACTCCTTTTGAGTTTGTATAATCTCTAGTAAACAATAATTGTATTCAAACTCACAGTTATATTTTGTCGTATTGTACACGACAGTTGTATTAGTAAGTTGTATTTGAATTTTGTACCATGTATCTGACGACCCAAGATGGGTGATGTAAACCTAATTTTGGGGGCGTCACAGTTGGTATCAAAGCTTAGGGATATGATCACTGGCTAAGATGTGAGACTAGTACTAGGAGGGGAGAGACGGGGAATTCCTTCGCTAGTATGACCTACCTAAGTTTATGTGGTATTTAATTGGTCAGTCAAAATATAGGGATAATATGTTACATGTCAATTAAACTTTGTTTTGTGGCAGTATCTGAAAATAACATCCGAGAATGTTGAGAATAGCAATGGAGCACAGGCGACCGTTGATTCACCACATATCAATAATCAGGATAATGTGCATCAGGAAGGCAACAATCCTCATGCAAACAACAACACTAACCAAATGATGAATGATAAAATGTTCAAGGGCATTATGCAATTCGTGCAACAGCAGGCGAGAGCGGCTCCTGTCCAAAATGCAGGTGAAAACACTGGAAACTCTCGGGCAGTCACCACTAAATAGTTCAAGGAGCTGGGACCACCAGAGTTTAAGGGAGAGCTAAAACCACTTATGGTGGAAGCATGGATAAAGCAGATCACCAAGATATTTGATGTCTTGGGATGCTCCGAGGAGCAAAAGGTTCCCTTTGCTGCCTTTATGTTGCAGCGGAGAAGGCAGACATCGGTGGGAATCCAGAAACGTACTCCACCTGCCGTACTGAAGATGTCTTGGGAGAAGTTCCAAGAGCTGTTCAATGACAAATACTTTCCCGAAAGTATTCGTCATATGAAGGAGGTGGAGTTTATCAAGTTGGAACAAAACAATATGACCGTATCGCAATACGAGGCTAAATTTGTGGAGTTATCTCGGTTTGCGTCCCACTTGGTGGATAATGAAGAGAGAATGACACGGATGTTTTTAAGAGGTTTGAAGCCGGAGATACGTCAACATCTTATTTCTCATAAACTGTGTTTATATTCAGATGTTCTAAATAGGGCTCAGTTAGTGAAGCGCGATAACTAGTCAACGCAACTAAAAGAGAGCAGCCGGCAAAATGATAATACCAGCGAGAGCAGTCATCGAAGCGGTGACAACAAGCGTGGAGGGAATCAATAGGCCAGAAATGGTAACCACTTCGGTGGTAATCAGGACCAAAACAATAAGAATGGACATTTCAAGAAGAGGAGATTCAATAATGATGGAAAGAGCGCCAAGACCAAGACTGTCGTTAAGGAAGGAGAACGACCACCTATCATATGTTTCAAATGCGGAGGGGAGGGGCGCATCAGTCTAAACTGCGCGATGCCGTCCAAAGCATGTTATAATTGTGGAAGAGAAGGTCACTTAGCCCAATTTTGTCATTCACCGAAGACAAATTCAGCTAGGATGGAGGCACCAAAGGCCATCCCAGAAAAGTCAAAACCGGTTGTGCAAGGGAGAGCATTTGTTGTGACCTCCCAGAAAGTAAGGAACCCGAATGAGGTCATCACGGGTAAGCTTATCATAAACTCTAACGAAATCTATACTTTATTTGATACCGGTTCTACCCATTCTTTTATTTCTCCTACTTGCGCTCATCGATTAAATTTGACTCCGGAGAAATTAGACTTTGACAAATCTGTGGAAACTCCATTGGGAGAAATCTTTATTACATCCACTGTTTATAAGTCTTGTTTGGTTAAAATCGGTACCCTCACATTACCTGTAGATCTTATTTCATTTAAAATACTTGCATTTGACGTGATTCTAGGGATTGATTGGTTAACTACTCATCATGCAAAAATTGATTGTTTCCGTAAGGTTGTTAGCTTTCATATTCCTAATCAACCTATTATGTGAATTCAAGCGACCAAACCATTAAAATCAATCACGGCCATCTCAAGCCATAAAGTTATTCGTTTATTGAAAAACAGATGTCAAGCTTTCTTAGCTCATGTCACAGATTTAAACAAAAATACGTCAGTTTTGAACGATATTTCTTTTGTTAATAAATTTCCTGACGTATTCCCCGAAGAACTTCCTGGCCTACCCCCTGAGCGTGAAATTGAATTTTGTATCGACCTTGAACCCGGTTAAAAACCCATTTCTAAAGTCCCATATCGAATGGCTCCTATTGAACTTCAGGAGTTAAAGACCCAACTGCAGGAATTGTTAGACATTAGCTTTATTCGTCCTATTACTTCTCCTTGGGGTGCTCCTGTTCTATTCGTGAAGAAGAAAGATGGGAGTATGTGACTTTGTATTGATTATCGGGAGTTGAATCATGTCACCATCAAAAATAGGTATTCATTGCCACGTATTGATGACCTGTTTGACCAGTTGCAAGGAGCCAAATTCTTTTCAAAGATTGATCTTCGTTCCAAATATCACCAATTGAAGATTAGAACCGATGACATTCCAAAGACGGCTTTCAGAACTCGGTACGGGCATTATGAATTCCTAGTCATGTCCTTTGGATTGACTAATTCTCCTGCTGCCTTCATGGATATGATGAACCGAGTATTCAAGGAATATTTGGATCACTTTGTGGTCGTCTTTATTGATGACGTCCTTATTTATTTCAAAAGTCTTAAAGATCATGAGCAACACTTGAGGCTGACACTCCAAAAGCTTCGTGAATTCAAGCTTTATGCCAAGTTGAAGAAATGCGAATTCTGGCTTGAGGAAGTAGCATTTCTTGGGCACGTAGTATCAAGTCATGGAATATCTGTTGACCCAGCAAAGATTGAAGCAATTCAAAGCTGGGAGCAACCTAAATCAGTGACCGAAGTACGTAGCTTTCTCGGTTTAGCTGGTTATTATCTAAGATTCGTGGAAGGATTTTCTTGAATCGCTACTCCATTGACTCAGCTGACTCGAAAAGATACAAAGTTCGGTTGGAGCGAAGAATGTGAGAAGAGTTTTCAAGAACTCAAGAGGAGACTCATTTCGGCACCTTTTCTGACAATACCATTTGGCTCAGAGGGATTTGACATCTACAGTGATGCTTCGAGCAAAGGGTTGGGATGTGTTCTCATGCAACATGGAAAAGTCATAGCCTATGCCTCAAGACAACTCAAAGAATATGAGAGGAATTATCCTACTCGTGATCTAGAGTTGGCAGCTATTGTCTTCGCACTAAAGATTTGGAGGCATTACTTGTATGGGGAGAAGGTGGAGATCTTTACGGATCATAAAAGCCTCAAATATTTCTTTACTCAAAAAGAACTCAACATGCGACAACGACGTTGGCTTGAACTGTTGAAAGATTATCATCATACCATCCAATACCATCCTGGAAAAGCGAACGTAGTAGCTGACGCATTGAGTAGAAGATCATATGCAAGTACGAGTGCGATATTGTCAACACAAAGGCCTATTTTGTGTGACTTGCAAAGGATGGAGATAGAGTTAAAGACTCCAGGGACCCATGTGATGATGGCAAATATACAAGTAGAACCGACTTTAATTGATAAAGTTAAAAGCCGCTTCAAGTGCAGACACGGAGGTGATGTGTATAAGGAAGAAAGTGCAAGAAGGTATCTTTGGAAGCAAGAATCGATGAAGAAGGAATACTTGAGTCAACTCCGGACTTTGTGTTCTAACGACCACGATTTAAAGTATAAAATCATGATGAAGGCGCACAACACACCATTTGCAATCCATCCTGGGAGTACCAAAATGTATCATGATATTCGTCATACATTTTGGTGGAGCAATATGAAGAGAGAGATAGCGTTGTTTATCTCAAGGTGTCTAACTTGTCAACGAGTTAAAGCGGAGCATCAAGTACCAAAAGGTCCATTGCAACCACTTGAAATTCCAGAATGGAAGTGGGAGCACATTACCATGGATTTTGTTACCGGTCTTCCTAAGGTTTTTCAAGGCATAGATGTAATTTGGGTCATTATTGATAGATTGACCAAGTTTGCTCACTTCATACCTATACGAGAAACTTATACACTTGAACGTCTTGCTCGTATGTACATAAACGAGATTGTGAGATTGCATGGTATGCCAGTATCCATAGTGTCTGATCGAGACCCAAGATTCACTTCACGATTTTGGGTTAGTTTGCAAAAAGCTATGGGCACAGATTTACGATTTAGCTTCAAAGATATCATCCTCGCAGACGGACGGACGAATGGAGAGGACTATTCAAACTCTTGAAGATCTATTAAGACTCTGTGTCCTTGATTTCAAGGAAGTTGGGACAAGTTCTTACCATTGGTGGAGTTTTCCTACAACAACAGCTTATCAAGCAAGTATGGCATGGCTCCATTCAAGCGTTGTATGGAAGAAAGTGTCGTTCTCCAAAGATCTTTGGGATGAGGTGGGAGAAGCAGCGTTGTTGGGACCGGAGTTGGTACGTATGACTACGTAAAAGATTCAAACGATCCGACAACGATAAAAACCTCACAAGATCGATAAAGAGTTATGATGATCTTCATCGAAAGGACGTGGAATTCGATATAGGAGATCATGTGTTGTTGCGTGTTGCTCCATGGAAAGGAGTTACGAGATTTGGAAAGAGAGGAAAACTCAATCCTTGATTCATCGGCCCATTTTTAATCTTCGATCGAGTAGGAACTGTAGCCTATAGACTCGCTTTACCGCCAAGTATGTCTCGTGTTCATAACATTTTTCACATATCCATGTTACGTAAATATGTGAAAGACCCGAACCACATTATTGAGTTAGAACCGGATGAAATAGCGGAAGATTTGACGTATGAAGAGGTTCCTGTTCAAATCTTGGATAAGAAGGAACATATTTTACACTCCAAGGTTATACCTCAAGTCAAAGTTTTATGGAAAAACCATGATGTTGAGGAAATGACTTGGGAGTTAGAATCTGAAATGAAATCAAGGTATCCTTACCTCTGCGACATACCACGTACGATGTAATACCCGAAAAAAAAATATTTAATTTTAAAACATATTAATTGGACTTTGTTTTTATTTGGATCAAATTGTATTTAATTTATGTGGGCTAATGAATATTAATAAGTAATACAAATTAAGTTGATTAAATTGGGCCTTAAAACTAATTTGGTTTAATTTATATGTGTGGGTAAAATTAAAATTCTATTTAAATTAGGATAGTTCATCAGTTATATAAATAAATACATAGTTAAACCTAATTTACTCAAGCATTAAACCTTTTCATGAATCGAAAAAAAGAAAGGAGGCGGGGAGAGAAGCGAGAAAAAGAAGAAACAAAGCAGGTGCCTTTTCTTTTCTTTTTTTTTGTATATCGTTAACTGTTGGCTCATGGGCAGGATTTGTTTATTCCTTAGAAATGAATTACTTTGATTGGGTCATTGCATAAAGACAAAGTTTTAATTGGTTTTGATTAGAATGTATATATATATATATATATATATATATATATATATATATATATAGATAGATAGATAGATAGATAGATAGATAGATAGATAACAGTAATACTCGAATTTCAAAATAAAACGAGATATAATCATTAAAAAAAATTTAATATATTGTAATGTGAGTTTGTATTGTAGTTTGATGTAGTTGGAGAAAATAATTTCATATTAATATAATTTATAATTAATAACTCACTTATAATTGTATTATTATTACTTTTTATTAGATCGAGATTGAGAGGAATTTAAAAGTTATTTTGGTATATAAATTTTGGGGTATTAATAATTGATAAAAAGGCGATTAATAAAGGCATATTAAATAGATTATGATTTTTTTTGGAATTATTAGTTTGGATTATTTTTTTAATTTGAGGTGAATATGTTTAGGTTGTGAATAACGTTTCGTATTTGATATCGTTGGCATTTGAGGGAGTCTAACGGGTGATATTTGGCTTCAATGAATTATTTTGGTACTATATTAAGGTACGGATTTCGTACTCTTTCAATGATACTTTGTTAAATTTGATTTGTTCGTTTTGTTCCTCGTTTCAAATTCTGTTATTATTTCACATAATTGTTTCTTGTGAAATTCATATATTTGTTTCATTTTGGAGTTGACACATTGGACTCAGATTTGTACTCTTTGAATTAGGATATCATGTTTAGTATTTATTTTGGTAATTGTAGAAGATGCACGTGTTGCTACCTTCCTTTTGAAACCTTGTGACTATAATTTGAGTTGGTTCAACATGTACATATAGAACCCTTTTTTTTGGTATTATGTCGCATGTGTTGTGACATGATATTTTTGTTAGAATATATCGTAAGGTATACCTGAGCTATAACCACCTGTGGGGGTACCACAGGCATGTCGTCTTGGCACGAGAGGCATGACACTCTCCGTGGCAGTGTGATTAGTCCACGGCGTCTCCGTTTGGGCTCCGGAGGAAGTGGGCCATTTGGTGTTTTGTTGTGGGAGGCGTATGGGTTAACCCTAGCTTTCTGTTTTGCGGATTGGTGATGTTGTGCCAAACACACTATCCGATTTGTATACATTTGGATTCGCGGTCCAATGTGTGATTTGCCTGTGTGGCATTATTTTGGTTGCCTGTGTGGCATCATTTGATTTGCCTGTGTGGCATTATTTTGGTTGCCTGTGTGGCATCATTCGATTTGCCTGTGTGGCATTAGTTTGACTTGCCTGTGTGGTAAGATATATTTTTGAGCTCATTCGGTATGAAATAACTCTAGCCGTTTGTTTCAGCCTATTATTTTATTGGATTAGTTTTGTTGGTTTTTGTTCAGTTCAAGTCATTGAGTTAGTTACTTCAGTTCGTTATTTCTTTATTCTCTTATTGGTTTCGTCAATTATGTTGATTCATATATATTCCATTTAGATCCTTGATATTACATTTTCGTTCGTACGTATTTGCACTTGAGGCTTGTTCAGTATTTTGTCTCAACTATTTTTATATATCAGTTGTATATCTTTTGTATATATGTATCCGTACTGGGCAATTGGCTCATCGCATGTTTTTCTTCAATGAGGTTTGAGGGTGATTCTGGTGGTTAGTGTGATGAGAGTTTTGCCTTCGACCAGTTAGGTTGATTCAAATTTTAAGTTTTGATTATTTTGACTCTAGTTGGAGAATTGTACTTATTACTTTATTGATGGATCACCACTATTAATATTTTGAGGTTGTTAGTGCTCTGTTTATTTATTTTGAGGTTTGTTGTGCTTTGCACGTGACCTCCCTTTCCTTTTCGGGAAGGGGGTGTTGCAGAGATGGTATCAAAGCTTAGGTTCTTTCTTGTAGAAAACCTATTTAGGTTTGACCTGTGAGTTGTGGGTAAACCATTGGGTAGACGTAGGAGTTTGGTTCAATTTTGTTCTTTGTTTGGTTGGTCTCTATTTTGACCAATTGTCGATTTCTTTTCGATTTATAGTTGATTTGAGGAAAGTGGAATAATTTATTAAGGTGATTGAGTAATGATATTAAGTAAGAATTGTGATTTAATCATTGAGGTGAATAAAGTTATACTTTGTACAGATAGGAAATGATCTTATATGAGATGTGATTATGATGTGAGTATTTGTATATCTCGACGAGTATTTGATTTTGGAAAATTAATCTTTTAGAGTTATTTTTTTGTGACAATTGTTATGATCGTTGAATTGAGGATTTGATTTAAGTTAGGTTTTGATTTTTATTAAGCTTGTGGATAATTTGAGGTTTGTGTATTAATGTCATACTATGATAAGGAGATAAATTATTAAGTATAGAGGATTTTTTTTTTTTATATATAAATTTGAGTTGTTGATATTCGAGGAAATTAAATTAATCATTTAGAGTTAATGATCAATCTTGTGGCTACTTTCTAGTAGGATGTTGAAGTTATATTTTATGAAGTTTCTTTGTGATAGTATGAGGAGACATTGAAATTTATTGGATTAAGGTTTGTAATAAGGGATGATTGATTTATTGAATGATTAGATATTAAGTGATGAATCTTTAAGAGATTTTGAAAGCTATAGTTTGCTTATTCAGATAGTAGGATATATGATTTGGAGTTTGGTATGGTGATGAAGAGATCTTAGTAGTAATATATTTTTGGTATTATAATATTTGAGAACTAATTTGATTTGAGGTTATGATAATTTGAAATTCTTGGGGACTTAGTGAGAATTGGTGATATAATTTAAGTTGTTTTGTTTATCTGATGCCCTTAGAGCTTTGCATGAATATATATAAAATTAAATAAAAATAATTTGTTAAATCTTTGTCATGTGTGGAACATAAACGTTTTACGAATTAAAAAAAATTTAAAATTTTGTGATTTTGAATTATGTTCTGAAGAGTATGTACGTTTGCAAGAATGAAACTCAAAGATATTAGCGACGACCCGCACCAATCGTGGAGCATGTGATCTAATTTGATGCAACGCAAAGAACCTTACCAAGGCTTGACACGGTAGCTGACGAATCTTTTACAAGTACATTGATAATTACGTGGACCGATGACTTATCCGCGTTAATCGTTATAAATGGCGACGCTACGTCGTAACTAAATTTATTTATTTATTTTTGTAGCTTATTTGAATTCCGAGGACGGAATTATTTTTAACGGGTGAAAAATGTAATAACCCATATTTTTTTTATTATTAAATATTAACTAATTTTATTGTATACAATTGTATTTAAATTGAAAAAAGATAAATGATTTTGTTTCCCTCTTTTCTTCCTTGTTTTGTTTAGAAAATTAAATTCTTTTAGTAGATAATTAAATAACTGATTAAATTAAAATTGAGAAAGATATTTTCTTTGTTAAAGTCTTGTGATAAAATCATTCGAAACGGGAAGCTACTTGGGAAATAGAGGAGTCTATTCGAGCGGAGTATTCGCATCTTTTGATAATTTGGTACGTTCATTCTTTTGATTCCGGGGACGGAATCCTTTTTAAGGGGTAGATGATGTAATACCCGAAAAAAAATATTTAATTTTAAAACATATTAATTGGACTTTGTTTTTATTTGGGTCAAATTGTATTTAATTTATGTGGGCTAATGAATATTAATAAGTGATACAAATTAAGTTGATAAAATTGGGCCTTAAAACTAATTTGGTTTAATTTATATGTGTGGGTAAAATTAAAATTCTATTTAAATTAGGATAGTTCATCAGTTATATAAATAAATACATAGTTAAACCTAATTTACTCAAGCATTAAACCTTTTCAGAATCGAAAAAAGAAAGGAGAGGGGGAGAGAGAATGAGAAAAGAAGAAACAAAGTGTGCCTTTTCTTTTTTTTTTTTGTATATCGTTAATTGTTGGCTCATGTAAGGTGGATTTGTTTATTCCTTAGAAATGAATTACTTTGATCGGGTCATTGCATAAAGACAAAGTTTTAATTGGTTTTGAATGTATATATATATATATATATATATATATATATATATATATATATATATATATATATGATTATTGATTAGATTACCATGGTATGTATATACATTTGAACTCCGCTTGAAAAAAAAAACCAGATAACGGTAAAACTTGAATCATGATTAATGATTGCTTTGAGATTGCTTTGAGTAAATATATATATATATAGATAGATAGATAGATAATGGTAATACTCGAATTTCAAAATAAAACGAGATATAATCATCAAAAAAAAATTAATATATTGTAATGTGAGTTTGTATTGTAGTTTGATGTAGTTGGGGAAAATAATTTCATATTAATATAATTTATAATTAATAACTCACTTATAATTGTATTATTATTACTTTTTATTAGATCGGACGGAGGGAATTTAAAAAGTTATTTTTGGTATATAAATTTTGGGGTATTAATAATTGATAAAAGGCGATTATTAAAGGCATATTAAATAGATTATGATTATTTTTGGAATTATTAGTTTGGATTATTTTTTTAATTTGAGGTGAATATGTTTAGGTTGTGAATAACGTTTCGTATTTGATATCGTTGACATTTGAGGGAGTCTAACGGGTGATATTTGGCTTCAATGAATTATTTTGGTACTATATTAAGGTACGGATTTCGTACTCTTTCAGCGATACTTTTGTTAAATTTGATTTGTTCGTTTTGTTCCTCATTTCAAATTCTGTTATTATTTCACATAATTGTTTCTTGTGAAATTCATATATTTGTTTCATTTTGGAGTTGACACATTGGACTCAGATTTGTACTCTTTGAATTAGGATATCATGTTTAGTATTTATTTTGGTAATTGTAGAGCGGTACATGTTGCTACCTTCCTTTTGAAACCTTGTGACTATAATTTGAGTTGGTTTAACATGTACATATAGAACCCTTTTTTTGGTATTATGTCGCATGTGTTGTGACATGATATTTTTGTTAGAATATATCGTAAGGTATACCTGAGCTATAACCACCTGTGGGGGTACCACAGGCATGTCGTCTTGGCACGAGAGGCATGACACTCTCCGTGGCAGTGTGATTAGTCCACGGCGTCTCCGTTTGGGCTCCGGAGGAAGTGGGCCATTTGGTGTTTTGTTGTGGGAGGTGTATGGGTTAACCCTAGTTTTCTGTTCTGCGGATTGGTGATGTTGTGCCAAACACACTATCCGATTTGCATACATTTGGATTCGCGGTCCAATGTGTGATTTGCCTGTGTGGCATTATTTTGGTTGCCTGTGTGGCATCATTTGATTTGCCTGTGTGGCATTATTTTGGTTGCCTGTGTGGCATCATTTGATTTGCCTGTGTGGCATTAGTTTGACTTGCCTGTGTGACAAGATATATTTTTGAGCTCATTCGGTATGAAATAACTCTAAGCATTTGTTTTTCAAACCTATTATTTTATTGGATTAGTTTTGTTGGTTTTTGTTAAGTTCAAGTCATTGAGTTAGTTACTTCAGTTCGTTATTTCTTTATTCTCTTATTGGTTTCGTCAATTATGTTGATTCATATATATTCCATTCAGATCCTTGATATTACATTTTCGTTCATACGTATTTGCACTTGAGGCTTGTTCAGTATTTTGTCTCAATTGCTTTTTTATATATCGGTTGTATATCTTTTGTATATCTCAGATCCGTCTTTGGGCAATTGGCTCATGTGTTTTTTCTTCCCAAGAGTTTATGAGGGTGATTCGGGGTTAATGTGATGAGAGTTTTGCCTTCGACCAGTTAGGTTGATTCAAATTTTAAGTTTTGATTATTTTGACTCTAGTTGGAGAATTGTACTTATTACTTTATTGATGGATCACCACTATTAATATTTTGAGGTTGTTAGTGCTCTGTTTATTTATTTTGAGGTTTGCTGTGCTTTGCACGTGACCTCCCTTTCCTTTTCGGGAAGGGGGTGTTACATACGTACCCTAATTTTGAGGGCGAAATTTCATAAGAAGGGGAGGTTGTAAGACCCCAACTTTTATAAATAAAGTTGAATTTTCTATAAATATCATTTTTAAATATTATGGAGTAAATTGATATAATGTTGTAGTTGTGAGTAATATTTATAAATTTTGCAAAGTACGAAAGTGGGTATATAATATTCGACTGGTCGGGGAATATTCGTTTTAGCAGGGAATATTCGTACGACGGCACAATCATTGGTGGACCCCATAATGGAATTATTGTCGGATTGAGAAAACGACAAAAATACTTTATGAAAATAACGGCGGAAGTTTTACCGTTAACTGTTGAAACACCCGGTGTTAAAAGTACAAGAATGTCGCGTGAAGTTGCACAATAGCACACGGTATTGATTATTGATGCTTACGTGAGAACTCGAAGAAATTTGAGAACCACAAAATATCATTGAACCTGAGTTGGAACGTGAGCAGGAACCACAAGATATTGTTGAAAGTGAACCTGCTCAAATTACACAAGGCATTCGTAGATCTAGTAGGACACGCCAAGAGCCTGAGAGATATTATGGATATCTTGTGACTTAAAATGGCAATGTGATGCTCATAGGTCAGGATGAGCCTGCTTCCTACCAAGAAGCTATGAATGGACCAGATTCTGAGAAATGGCTTGAAGCCATGAAATCTGAGATGGACTCCATGTATACTAACCAAGTATAGACTGTCGGATCCATCCCAAGAAGGGTAAAACCAATCGGGTGCAAGTGGGTTTTTAAGAAGAAAACCGACATGGATGGTAATGTACAAACCTATAAAGGCCGACTGGTACCAAAAGGTTTCAAACAAATTGAAGGTGTTAACTATGATGAAACCTTCTCTCTAGTGGCAATGGTTAAATCCATCAGGATCTTACTTGCTATTGCAGCTTTTTATGATTACGAAATCTGGCAGATGGATGTCAGAATTATTTTCCTTAACGGAAATCTCCTTAAGGATGTGTATATGACACAACCTGAAGGTTTTATCACTCCAAAGGATGCTGGAAAGGTATGTAAGCTGCAGCGATCCATTTATGGATTGAAGCAAGCCTCTTGGAGTTGGAATCTTCGATTTGATGAAGCAGTCAAAGAGTTTGGCTTTATTAAAAATGAAGATGAACCTTGTGTATATAAGAAGGTTAGTGGGAGTCACATTGTATTCTTAGTATTATATGTTGATGACATATTAATTATTGGGAATGACATTCCTTCCTTACATGCTGTAAAAACATGGTTAGAAAAATGTTTCTCCATGAAAGATTTGGGCGATGCTGCCTACATTTTAGGTATCAGGATCTATAGAGATAGATCGAGAAAAATGCTTGGCCTAAGTCAAAGTACATATATTGATAAAGTGTTGAAACGATTCAGCATGCAAGAGGCGAAAAGAGGAAACTTACACGTGACTCATGGTGTAAAGATCTCTAAGGCCCAATGTCCTAAATCACAAGATGATGAGGAGCGTATGAGAAAGATCCCTTATGCTTCGACAATTGGATCTATCATGTATGCAATGATATGTACTCGTCTGGATGTCTCGTATGCTTTGAGCATGACGAGCAGATACCAGTCAAATCCAGGTGAAGGTCACTGGACAACAGTCAAGAATATCTTCAAGTACCTGAAAATGACAAAGGATTCATTCTTGGTATATGGAGGTGAAGACGAATGGCGAAGAAACGGTTACATTGATGTTAATTTCGGACTGACAATGATGACTATAAGTCTCAGTCAGGTTTTGTGTTTTGCCTTAATGGTGGTGCTGTTAGCTGGAAGAGTTCGAAGCAAGAGACACACTACAACAAAATAGTAAATAGACAACGCTTAAAAGATAATGTTTTTTATAAAAACGTTGTGGTATTTTTTTTTACAACGTTTATAGATACATATGCAAAAACGTTATCTATTTAAAAGGGAATTTTTTTGGCATTAACTAAATAACGTTTTTTTTAAAAAAAATTGTCTATCAATTTTAGGTCAGAAGCTTCAAATTAAGATATTCAGATTTTTTTATCAGCCTTGAATATTGCAGTTTTTCATTCGCAATTACGTCGAAGATTTTCATTTCAATTTGAAGTTCCGCGTTAAATGCATAGCCATGTTTGTTAACCTCACGCAAGCGCAAGTCGCGAGGTGGTCGCCACCGATCGCTTTCTAGCACAGCTTGTTGGGTGAATTGCTTGCAACACCTTAACCCTCGCCTATATGTAGATAAAGAAATTGGTACAATTGTCATGTTTCTAATTCTACGCTGAATGGACACCAACGACACTTTCCCTCGCTTATATCAAGCTTTAATCTTAAGACAATCGATTTATTTATGCGGTAGAAGACGCCACATAACAACTATGAATTGTTGATGATAAGTCAAATCAGTATCTCAAAGAAATAACTAAGAAAAATACTTAGGAATTCTTCAAAGAACCAAAAGTAGAGAATAAACTCACAAGTATATCAATAATAATAATAATAATAATAATAATGTATTTGATTACATTAACTTAGACCTCTATTTATACTACTCAAAACAATCCAAATCCTAATAACAATTGGAACAAATTATTCTAATCCTAATAGGAATTACAAACCATAACCCTAATTTCTAAGTAGAAATCAATTTGAAAAGAAATTCCTATTTCTATAAAACAATAGAAACCTTATTTAGAATGTAAATCTAAACCGAAAGAAATCCTAATTATAATAGAATTTGATAAGTATCTCGAAAATAAATCCTCAAAATTAAAGTTAATAGAATATGCCCAATATTTTAGGAAACAAAATCTTTTTCCTAAAATCCCAAAATCCTCGCCACGCTAGATCTTTTGTCATAAACTTGCTTTTTTCCTTTCAGATGTAATCTGATTATGTAAAGTTATAAAGACTCACATAATACTAGCTACATGTGAATAACTTCACGATCAGATTGTATCACTTCGGTCGATGGGGTTTCAAAAGTGTGGGATGACATTTCATGACTCACAGTATTTAATAAAGAAGATTTGGCCAACTACAACGATTTCAAGGCGACAGGGAGAAAGGCAATCGCAAGGGAGAATCTTCATTCCTCTGGTTAAGGCTGAGGAAGACTACGAGTCCTAGCATAAGAGTACTGATTCTTATTATTTAAGTTTTCAGTTCAGCGAGATTTTTTAAAGCTCCTTGTTTTTTTGATTCCCCTCCTCTTCAAAAGGATTTGTCCTCAAATCTGGCCCATCGTCTTCTCAAAAATGATTCAACCACAAAATTGTTCCTACATAAAAATAAACTAAGTTAGTAGCATCAAACCAATCATAATGCCAAAACTCAACTCGCAAATGACATATATAAGCAACAAAAACTCCAACTCCCGCTAAGAACATAACAATGCCCGACTTCTCTCCCGAATTGACAATTTGTAGACCAGTTAATCCCAGAACACTAATTATATATATAAACTAATCTACTATCTACTAAAATAATCATGAATGCAAAGTAAGAAAGAATATGAAAAGTCTTATATCCTCCTCGGATCAAAAATCATCACGCAAAACTCTTCATGTGGTAGATTCTCCCAAATGTGATTTAATTCTCGGATCAAAATTCAATATAATGATCTCAATCCTTCGCAGAAACACATTCGTCAATGCACCTGGATCAAATATCAATACTTGAAATTTGTCATATTTCTCACTCAAACTCTCTTTAATTCCTAGATTAAACACAAAACAGAACAAATCAATAAGTTCCTTTTGTCTAATCACAAAGATATTAAATAAACTAAAATCATATGCATAGTATACTAAAACAATATTCAAAACACTTCCCTGTAGATGTCTTATGCATTGAACGGGATGAACTGCAGGATCCATGCTTCCCTCGATGAATATGATCCTATCATTTAATCAAGCAAAAATACAACCAACCTCCCTCATTCCATCGACATTAATACAATAAAGAACAAATAATGTTATCAATGGAGTAAAAAGGTCACAATCATAAGTTGAAAATTCAATAGCATATCGACGATGATCACAAACAAACTCTACACATGCTAAAGAATTTCCCAAAATGTTGACAAAAATCGGAATATCATCAAAAGAGAGAATAACAAATTTTCCCATGAAAAAATGCAAAATATAATTCAACAATTCCATGGAAGTATGCAATGCCTTAGCTAATCCAAGTGAACTAACTACAGATGCAAATAACTCATCTCTCAACCCATCTTGATGATAAACATTTCTTGAATCAGAACCATATGATAACAAATCATGCAATGAAGATTGCTCCAACAAAACAACATGATTACTACCATTGTTAACTAACGACAATTCATGTAAAGATTGACTAGCATGAAACCCTAAGTCAATATTTGGATAACAAAACCTAGAATTAATTTCATGCAAGTAAACACATCGAAAACGAGAATATATATCATGATCATAAACTAACTCAACATAAATCAAATATCCTCCATAGTTTATGATAAAAATGATTCTACCATCAAAATAGCTAACAACAAATTTTCCAATAGAAGCATGCAAAACATGTTTTAAATAACTCATGAAAACACTAGATGCATTAGTTAATCTAATGTAAATAACTAACCACCTATATAACTCACATGTTAAAACAATTTTCCATTTATCACAATCTCTCGTGCTAAATTGATTAGGCATCAGATCATTATCACATGTAGATAAAACACAAGTACTATGCAATTTATCAAGCATATTTTCCAAATAAGAAAAAGAATAACGATATTTGTTTACCAATTCAAAATCGATTTAACAAACTCGTTGTTCCATCCTCCATAGATACTATGATCTCATAATCAACACATGAACTCATGTCTTCTCTCACGATACCCACTTTCACCAACTCTCCAACCCGACTTGGTAACTTCGTCTGTCTCCTCGGGAATACTATCACCGACCAGATGCGGAATGATAGTACGGGGTATTTCATCATCAAACCCGCATAAGAGACAAAACAAAACTAGACAAAGAAGAATCATTAGTGTTAGTATTCAAAAGCGTAGTCTTATTTAGATGTACGACCATCGCTTTTCAAAATATAACTCACTTTTCAACTCACTATCTTTTTCATAGTCATATATATTTCTTCTCTCTCTTCTTTATGCTCACCCTCTCGTTTGTTTTTCTCTCGCTTATCAAGGTCACTCTTTTCATTCTCTTTTTCTCAATCTCTTTTCTTTTCATTCTCACTCTTTTTAATTTTTCTTTTACATTATCAATCTTTTGAACAATTTCTTTTTGTCGATCTTTTTCACATGTATTTCCTTTTACAAACTCATCTTCTTGATTACTTTCTTTCTGATGTTCATCATCTTGCTTTTAGATCATGGATTTCATCTTGAACACTCGAACCCAATAACTCTCCTTGACCGCATATTCTATAATTTCTTCCACCTCCTTAAAGCTCTCATTGATGTCTTCTCTTAAGTTCTTGGATGCCTTAAGAGTGTCTTGGGGTTGTCTCCAATGTGAATCCTCTTTGTTTACATGTCGTGAACCTCATATCATCTTCTAATGTAGATCGCCTTCAAGGTTGCTCTACATATTTTTAGATGTATACTCATCCCTCCTATCACACTGCATCGAGCAAACCGCTTTCTCATTCTTTGTTTTAATTTCGCCCATGTCTCGAATCTGGACGTTCCCCATGTTTTTTGTTTGCTAAGTTGCCACCATATAATTGTATGATCGGGAGAACTTTGAATCGCCTGTCGACCTTCCTCCTCTCTGAGTAATCATGTGGTCAAATTCTCGCTCCATTTTCTCTCCCATCTCCTAGATATGCCTCAGATCAATATTGCCTTGAAAAGTATTCCTTCGAGACCCATAAGAACTTTCATAATTGTAGCCATACATGTTTTGTCAGAAACAAAGGTTAGTAGATAAAAATTTTCTTACACACACTCCTTACGTGTTTCGCTTCAAATAATGATGAATCACTCGTGTATCGCTTCAAATTTGGCTTTTACCCTCTAATAATCTTACACTCTTGCCTTTTTACCTCTAATATTCTCTCTAATAGGTTCTTCTTGAATTCTAGCAAAATTCTTGGTTTTACTAATCAATTCAAATTACTTGTCACGTAAACAAAAATATAGATGGTGTAGTTATCGAATACCACAAAATCACCGATCGATTGTCTTGTACTCTCTCAGAAGCTTCAGACTCGTAAATTGTAGCTCGCTTTCGTAATTGATGATGATGGAAGCAGTATGAACTCTTGGTTGGAATTTGATGATTTGATGGTGTGCTACAAATTGGGTTAGCACAATAGAATATGAATTTTTTTTCTTTTCTTTTTTTTTTTTTTTATCTTTTTTTTTTTTTTGCAATATATATTTCTACCAAAATTAAAGATAAGTAACTTGCTAGAAAGGCTTAGCTTTGATACCAAATGATAGACTCCACGGCACGCTTGCGTGAGGAGGTCGTACTTACCGATCGTTTTCTAAGACAAATTGTTGGGTGAATTGCTTGCAACACCTTAACCCTCGCCTATACGTAGTGAGCGGTAATCTTGAGTACAATTCGTCGCGTTTGAATTTCAAGCGTTGAATGGACACCAACGACACTTTGACCCCCTCGCTATATTGAAGCGGTAATCTCTGAAGCACAATCGACGATTGATGCGGTAGAAGACGCCACACACAACTATGAATTGTTGTATGATAAGTCAAATCAATCTCAAAGAAATAACTAAGAAAAATACTTAGGAATTCTTCAAAGAACCAAAAGTAGAGAATAAACTCACAAGTATATTGAATAATAATAATAATAATGTATTTGATTACATTAACTTTAGACCTCTATTTATACTACTCAAAATAATCCAAATCCTAATAACAATAGAACAAATTATTCTAATTCTAATAGAATTACAAACCATAACCCTAATTTCTAAGTAGAAATCAATTTGGAAAAGAAATTCCTATTTCTATAAAACAATAGAAACTTTATTTAGAATGTAAATCTAAACCTGGAAAAAAATCCTAATTATAATAGAATTTGATAAGATTCGGAAAATAAATCCCAAAAATTAGGCTAATAGAATATGCCCAATATTTTAAGAAACAAAATTTTTTCCTAAAATCCCAAAATCCTCGCCACATTATTAGAATCTTTTTCTTTTAAACTGCGCTTTTCCTTTCTGCGTATAATCGATTATGTAAAATTATAAAGACCCGCATAATACTACATGTGAATAACTTGCTGATCAGGATTGTATCACCGACCCTCTTCCGGCACGCTGAGCACCGGTTCGGTCGAACCACCTGCTCTGCAACCGTCTCTATCGTACAAACCAACCAATCGAGAGAAGTTTCTGACAAGGATACCGCCGATGAAGACGGCAAAACCACCGCCGGAGCTATACTATCTCTCCATCTATACTTTCTCTCCATCTCGATCTGTTAGAAATTTCTCAAACCCTAACCCTCTTATTTACCCCTAAATATTTCTTATTCCATTAACATTTATATACTCTTTAATTATCCGCAATTGATGATTTGAGTTTGCTGCGTCTAACTATGGAGATATTAAATCTATCAGCAATGTCAATTAAACCTGGGATTGGTCAACCTACTTTCTGCAGCTCCGTAAGTGCTGATTAATTCATGTACAGTAAGTGTTTATCGTTGAATTGTGTTTTGTGTGCTGATGTCCCTCTTCTCTTCTCTTCATTCTCAGGTGATTCTATAAAGCTCCAGTGCCTCTAGGTATTAACGATGTTGTTCTCCGATTTGGGACTTTGGGTGTGTTTATCTTTTGGGAGGTTTCTTTATATGATATATTCATTTGTTTTTTTATTTTGATTTTGGTTTCGAGTTTTACATAGACAATAGCATGATTTGTTTGTTTTTGAACATGATTTAATGTTTAGATTTGAAATACTCTGGTTATTTAATTATTTATTTAATCTCTTAGTCTATTGTATTTCTCTACCATTTTATCTTAATTGGAGAGTGGATCATGTGTTATGGTATAGCTGTCAGGTATGTGGTTTGGTTGTCAAGCTAATGTGTTCCACTATTGTGACAGTGTTGCTTGTTATCTTGATGGAGGAATTTGGAATTTGTAGTTCTATTCATCATATATGTCTGCTCTTTTATGTTTAATGGATATACATTGATTTAAAGAAGATTTTAAACAGAGAAATTTTATCACCTTAATATTTATGTGGACCACAATGAAGTATCACCATTGCGGCTAATTTACAAGTATCTGGAAGTAATATTCCAAGATAGAAGTTGTTCTTTGACTTGTCAAAAAATGGATAGAAGCTGTACTATGATTGCTGGACTGGGAAACTTTAATGGAAAATTACTGCACACAAGTGAATACAAGAATGGAGCTGAGTTTAGAGGAAATAAGTCTTTTGAGTTTATAAGTTTTAGCTCCTGCATTGTACTGTTAAGCACATCATACTGGTTTATTATGTTTTGATGCTGTCTGAGTGGTAAAGAGTCTATTTCCTTTATTATCTTTCATTGTTGATATGTGATTTCCATTTTACTTTAGGTTCTTGATATATTGGAATTATATATGCATAAACCTTATAGATCTATACTCTAGTGTCTCAGAGCTCTGACATACCTTTAGTTGTGTCTGTCCAGCAATGCCCTTAACAACACCAAGAGGAAGACCAACTGATTCTAGTACAGGTCCTTGTTCAATGTGAATCTGTAGCATGAACCCAATAAAAAGCAGCAAGATAAGAATATTACAAGCCAGAAATTTTCCTGCCAAAATTCTTGGTTCAGTACTTCACTTTAAAAGGACACTGTGAATTGGATACCTCGATTTTTTGTTGCTTATATATATCTAAATGCTGCATCTCTTCACAAGTCCTGGAAATCTATTAAAGTGGCCAGGTGGTCTATTCTTATTTTTCCCATTATTGTTATTCTTATTTTTGGAAGGATTCTATGCAAAAGTTTTATATGCTTCTTATTGATTATTTTCTCATTGGATGTTCTGTTTTCGATTGTATAGATTCTTGATGTCATTGATCACAGTTGTGCACCAAATCACCAAATGACCCATCTTAGAGGCCTAAAGTTTCTAATGCATTCAGAGAAGCTTCTAGCCATGGCCTCACTGTTGCAAGAACTTGGGCTTTCAGTGATGGTGGATACAGACCCTTGCAATTCTCTCCTGGCTCTTATAATGAGCAAATGTTTACTATCATATCAAGTCTGTGGTTTCAGTTTCTTGCATTTTGATGCAAGATTTGAAAACAGGCCATCTCACTTTAACATCCCCAAGAGCAATGTTACTGAGCCAGGCCATTGGTATAACTATAGGTTATGTGGTGGCTCCTCTAAGCTTCTCAATGTTCTATAAGGCATTCTATTATTGGACAGTACACCATATGAATCATTTCCTAATTTGTCCCTTAATAGAATCTTCGCAGGATATTGTGCAGTCTTTACTTGCTAAAGTTATTTGCTTGACCATCTTGCAGGATTTGTTAAAGTTATTAATCTGTCCCTTAATAGGCACCTAAAGGCTGTTCATTTTGAAGTCTCATCTATCATGTCAACTTATTTGGTGGCTGTTGTAATGGGTTTGTTTGATCGCGTTGAAGATAAAACATCTGATGGTATGCATACAAGTTAAAGGCTGATTACTCCAATTTTATTTTATTTTTACTTTTGTCCTCTCTTCCTAGATTCTGATAATCGGTCATGCAGGGATTGTTGTTTGTGCATACTGTCCTGTTGGAAAAAGTGACAAGGGAAAATTTGCTCCAAGTATTGCTGTTAAGGCACTTGATATATTTAGGAAGTAAGTGATTATTTTGCTTTCTTTTCTGTGGTGAATCTGACCTTGAGATATATGACCTTATCCGTAATACTGACAAAGAAACTATTTCTGCTGTGTAAAAGAGCAATGTTAATGTTTACTAATTTTGGAGGTGCAGTTCCTTACCGTCCTGCTGAAGATTTGGCATTCTCAGTTGCTAGGTTTATCGAGTTGCTAAAACAGCCTGCTTTCAGGTAAAGTGACCCTTTTCTTTTATAATTTTCCTATGATATCTTTTATTTTGGAGGTACACTTTCTGATCTTTTGGGGTCATTTTTATTGTTATTGCTATTCAGGAAACAGGTAATTCCATATAAGAACCAGGCTAGGCCTCTTGAGTGCAAGTTCAGTCTCATTGTCTTTGAAAGAAATTTAGTTTCACTTGTATTTTTTAATTCATGTTATTTCATAATCGATGCTTGAGACATTTGAAATTGTAAACGAATGGTATTATTGTGATGTATTTTGAATGGTTGATACATTTTGATTTTAAATTTAAATTAGAATTTAGATCTTTTAGCTATATATCATGGCATTGCAGGTGCATTGTTAATATAGGTGAATCCCAACCTTTTTTTTTCTTCATCTACAATATTTTAAAAATGTTGTATAAATTAGTTAAAAACGTTGTCTGATATATTAAAGTATAACGTTTTTATCCAAAAAAACGTTGTGGAATCATACTTTCTATAACGTTTTTAAGCATCTGTTAGTTTATGGAAAATAAATACACGTTTTTTTCTTTAAAATGTTGTGTAATGTGCATAACTACAACGTTTTTAAAACGTTGTCTAAGGGTGTCAAATAGACAACACCCTTAACCACAATGTTTTTCTGACAGAAGCCACAACGTTTTTTTCGCGTCGTCTATTTACTGTTTTGTGGTAGTGACAGTAGTCGATTCTACAACAGAGGCTGAGTTTATTCTTCGCTTCTAGTGCAAAATGCAAGGAGGTCGTATGGATTAAAAAGTTCGATTGTGGTAGTGACGTGAGTCGATTACACAATGAGGTTGAGTTTATTGTCGTTTCTAGTGCGGCCCAAGGAGGTCAGATGGATTAAAAGTTCATCACTGAACTTGGTGTTGTTCCAACCATTGTTGATCTAATTGTTCTATATTGTGATAATAATGGAGCCATTGCACAGGCTAAGGAACTCAGATCTCACCAACGATCCAAGCATATACTTAGGTGGTACCATCTCATTCGTAAAATCATTGATAGAGGAGATGTACATATAGGAAGAGTGCCAACAGATGATAATGTTGCAGATCCACTGACCAAGGCTTTGTCGCAGCAGAAGCACGACGGTCACACTAGTTCCATGGGTATTAGATACATGAGTGATTGGCTCTAGTGCAAGTGGGAGACTGTTAGAGTTTATGCCCTAGAGGCCAATTATTTGATATAATTGCTTAACATTTTGATATTATATTTGATTAAATAAATGAATGATTTTATTATGGTTTTATTTACTGCGTTATATAAATGTTAACATAATAAAAATCCTTAGAATATTGATACAAATTATATAGTTTCAAGTATGTGACTTGACACATGAGATTATATAATTACAATTAGTATCATTGTTCTTAAATGTCCAGTAATCGAGTAGTATTATTGTTGATGGGACAACAATGATGCATTAAGACTAGTATGTGGATCGATGATGACCAAATCTCATTGGTCATAAATATATGAGATATTAAGTCAATGCATAGGTACATGTTGAGAAACGATGTCTTTGGACGGACCCACCATGAGAATTCTATGTGGAAGCGATATTTAAAGTGTCATTAGCAATTCTTATAGTGATAATGATGTAATGGTCCTCAGGACACGAAATCACTATATTTCTACGGAAATTTATGTACTTTGATATCATCAAATGTCACCAATAATAGGGTGGACTATAAAGGTGATTATTGGGTACATCATGAATCGTGTGAGGAATATGAGTGATCTAGATGGAATTTAACCATCCTATATATTAGGGGTGATATCCATAGGCCTCTTGATTGAGTAGGACTATGAAATGCATGGCCATGCTCAAATAGTGATTTGTTTCATATAGTCTACTCATTGATCAAGAAAAACTCAGATTAAATTATGAAGACTATGACACATTCCATGACTCGAGTTTAATCTAGGATATTAAGGTGAAAAGGATTAAATTACATTGAAACATTGGTCACGAAAAGGTTGTATCGAATCATCGATCTTATTATTACTTGGGTAGCAGTGATGCATTACTAGATGCCGCTCACTGTTTATAATTTTATAATATGATTTTAAAATTATTGTCAACGTAATAATAACCTATAGGGTCACACACATAGAGCGTAATTAAAAAGGGAATTAATTTAAATTGTAAAGATTTAAGTATATCAATATGATTGATAGTATTTAAATTACGAATTTAAATTAATAGAATAATTTATATATAGGTATATTAATTAAGTAAGACTTAATTAAGATATATATATATATATAAATTTGGATTTTATTTTAATGAGATTAGGGTTTTGATTAATTCTAATTTACTGCTATATATATGATATATCAGCGTATTAGGGAAGTTAATCATAACCTAAAACCCTAGCCGCTCTTAGAGAGAGACTAGAGAAAACAGTTTCGAAAATCTTCATCCTTGGTGGCTAGTACCACAATTCCTTTTTACTGCAGATCGTACGATGGTTAGCGGGGCGTTCGTGTGGATACCATAGAGACGCTGTTTCGTTGGATTGCGTTGGAGATTCGACCGCATTGTTTCTAGCTTTCATAATCGGTATAATATCTAAACCATTGAATTAATTTCTGTTTCGCATGGATCCTGTTTTGGGTTTTGAAAATTGCTTTGATTATTTTATATTTTCCGCTGGGTTTTTTGTGTCGAAAACCCTACACTTCCTGGCCTACCTCCAGAGCGTGAAATTGAATTTTGTATCTATCTTGAATCCGGTACAAAACCCATTTCTAAAGCCCCATATCGAATGGCTCCTATTGAACTTCAGGAATTAAAAACCCAACTACAAAAATTGTTAGACATCAGATTCATTCGTCCTACTACATCTCCTTGGGGTGCTCCTGTTCTATTCGTGAAGAAGAAAGATGGAAGTATGCGACTTTGTATTGATTATCGGGAGTTGAATCATGTCACCATCAAAAATAGGTACCCGTTGTCTCGTATTGATGATCTGTTTGACCAGTTGCAAGGCGCCAAATTCTTTTCAAAGATCGATCTTCGTTCCGGATATCATCAATTAAAGATTAAAACTGATGACATTCCAAAGACTGCCTTCAGAACTCGGTACGGGCATTACAAATTTCTAGTCATGTCTTTTGAATTGACTAATGCTCCTGCTACCTTTATGGATATGATGAACCGAGTCTTCAAGGAATATTTGGATCACTTTGTGGTCGTCTTTATCGATGACATCCTCATTTACTCCAAAAGCCGTGAAGATCATGAGCAACACCTGAGACTAATACTCCAAAAGCTTCGTGAAAACAAGTTATATGCCAAGTTGAAGAAATACGAGTTCTGGCTTAAGGAAGTAGCATTCCTTGGGCATGTAATATCAAATCACAGAATATATGTTGACCCGGCAAAGATTAAAGCAATTTAAAGATGGGAGCAACCTAAGTCAGTGACTGAAGTACGTAGCTTTCTCAGCTTAGCTGGTTATTATCAGAGGTTCGTGGAAGGATTTTCTCAAATCGCTACTCCATAAACTCAGCTGACTCGAAAAGATACAAAATTCGTTTGGAGCGAAGAATGTGAGAAGAGTTTTCAAGAACTCAAGAGGAGGCTCATTTCAGCACCTGTTTTGACAATACTAGCTGGTTCGGAGGGATTTGTCATATACAGCGATGCTTTAAGCAAAGGTTTAGGGTGTGTTCTCATGCAACATGGGAAAGTTATAGCCTATGCCTCACGAAAATTCAAAGAATATGAGAGGAATTATCCTACTCATGATCTAGAGTTGGCAGTTGTCGTTTTTGCGCTTAAGATTTGGAGGTATTACCTGTATAGAGAAAAGGTGGAGATCTATACGGATCATAAAAGCCTCAAATATTTCTTCACTCAAAAGGAGCTTAAAATGCGACAATGACGATGGCTTGAGCTATTGAAAGATTACGGTCATACCATTCAATATCATCCTGAAAAAGCGAACGTAGTAGCTGACGTATTGAGTAGAAGATCATATTCGGGTACAAGGGCGATATTGTCAACGCAAAGGCCCATTTTGTATGACTTACAAAGGATGGAGATAGAGTTAAAGACTCCAGGGACCCATGTGATGATGGCGAATATACGAGTAGAACCGACTTTAATCGATAAAGTTAAAGTTTCTCAAGCTACAGACCTGGAGTTGATGCGTATGAGGAAGAAAGTGCAAGAAGGTGCTATTCCAGAAGCAAGAATCGATGAAGAAGGAATACTTCGAGTCAACTCCAGAATTTGTGTTCCTAACGATTCTGACTTGAAGAATAAAATCATGATGGAGGCGCACAACACACCGTTTGCAATCCATCCCAGGAGTACCAAAATGTATCGTGATCTTCGAAATACATTTTGGCGGAGAAATTGAAAGTAGTATGCACACAAGCCAATCATGTTTGATGATAAAGCATATACTTTGTAACAATCTTATTCATTTATTAATAAAAAGTATTAATTTATTAAAGGCTTTTAATTATCTACATGATGCTGTTTTATAATATGTGATAAATGAAAGTAGTATGCACACAAGCCAATCATGTTTGATGATAAAGCATATACTTTGTAACAATCTTATTCATTTATTAATAAAAAGTATTAATTTATTAAAGGCTTTTAATTATCTACATGATGTTTGTTTTATAATATGTGATAAACCCATAGTTTTAAGCAATGCTTTTAGAATAATGATGATGATCATTCTAATGAGATCTAAATTCTTAGAAAGCTTAAAACTAAAATAGTTCCCAATCATTGGATTACTAAATTGGGGATTAGTGAATCCGGATAGATTGGTACATACGTTCTTCTTTCATTGGATAAGGATGATTGATCTCATGATCATTTGTGTGGAGACACTAAAGCAAGTATGTAGGTGCTTATTAGAGAATAAGTTCCTTTGAGCGTGGCTCGCTAAGGAATACCTAATGGAGTTTTATTTGCTGTCAATAGGAATTCTCGTAGTGATAGTAAAGACAAGTAATCCTTGGACTTGAGATCATCATAGTATCTTGTGTATGATGAGTTATACTTTGACTTATTCCTTAAGACCCTTAGGGTATATCAAAAGGGTATGCTTGGGTATAATAAGTTGTATATGGAGATAATGTATGATCAATAAAGAATCTACCACTTCTAATAAAAGAAGAGAAATGTCCTATGTGATTCGATAAATGACAACCCAAAGTAGTCCTTGGTTAAGCGAGAATGAAATTAGAAAGGAGTTTCTAATTTGCATTATTTGAGTTGTGCATTTAAGGATCGAAATACATATAATTAAATAAAATAAGACTTGACAAAGAATTCCATGTCTTATATTTAATTGGGACATTGTATGGTGGAAGGATTGAATTGTATTTGGTAACTATTTACTCAAAGGTTCTTTTATGATTAATGTTGAAATCTATATTATCCGGAAAGTCGTTGATCATTTAGGAGGCTTATCCTATTGTAGAATAAATATTATTTAAATAAATTAATTGTTTAATTTATTTATTTAAATAAGATTAGAATTGTTCTAATTGATTTATTCACAAATAGGTTTAATATGGAGAATCTAAAGGGTCACACCATAAAAGGAAGAATAATTATTTAAGAAGTTAATGGCATAATCGTAATAATATGTTAAGTATATTTAATTTAATCTATGGTGATAGAATAAATTAAATAGCTTAATATTTATTATTTAATATTTTAGAAATATTAAATATAAATTAATAAGAGGAGTCTTATTAATATTATTACAATTATTATTATTTTAATTTCTAAAAGAGTTTAGGAATTAATTTAATATAAGTCTTTCTCATTTATTCCTAATAGGATTAGGAAGGAAAATTAGTTAAAGGAGTTTAATTAATTATCCCTAATAAGATTAGGGAGCTTAATTAATTAAAAGAATTTAATTAATTAAATAAAACCCAATTCCTTAATTGTTAAGATAGGTTGTCACATCTATAATAAAGAGAGTCTTATTATGGGTGGGTATGGGTTGTTGACTTTTAAAAAGACGTAATAATTCCAAGTTGTTGGGAGTACGCTTTTCTATAGAGATAGAAAACTAGGGTTAGCCATAACACCATCTTCTTGAATTTTATTCTTCCTTGGTGGATCACCTCTGAGGCCAAACACATGGGTATTAACGTTGATCAAAGGAAGAGGAAAACCCGGTGGATTCAAGTTGAACGCGAAAGGATTTGGAGGTGAACTTGTACACGAGGAAGTTTCGATCTTCAAGGTATGATTTTATTCTTTATCTTTTCGTTTAATTAATAATTACGCATAAAGGGTGATCCAGGGTATATGTTTTTTTAAACTCGACGATTTTACACGCTTCGCATTATTTTGCAATTTGATCACTGCATATGAATATTATTATAAACCTAATAATTGGCATCGAGCCAAACCTTTATGCGAATTATTAATTGTTCGATTTGATATATATGTTGATATGTGTTTAGAAACAATTTAATTTAAATATAATTTTATCATATAAAATTTAAAAAAAAAAAAAAATTCGAAAACATGTTGAAACCGTGAACTGATATTTCGTTTTTTTTTATTGCTCGTGATTAGCTGTCATGGGGATATATGGCAGCAAGTTTAAAAAAAAAAAAAAAAAAAAAAAAAAAAAAACTTTCCGTGCTGATTTTTTTTTTTTTTTTAAGCTTGATTCACGGAACTCAAAGACCGAAACAACCACGTGAAGCACGGAAAATTTCCAGCAGTTTTTTTTTTTTTCATGTAATCATTCACGTGCTAGAGATTTCTGGAAAACACAATGTGTTGATATAAAAAAAAAATAAAAAAAAAATAAAAGAAGGTGGGACACGGTTTTTGAGATTGAAAGGAACGGAAATTATATATATGTACGGTTTTATATATAACCGTATAGCACATTTTAAACATTACAGCCTATTCGAACATATAGGAGTTCATGTTGCTGTACTATAGTTATATATATATATATATATATATATATATATATATATATAATAGTTATATATATATATATACTATATATATATATTATTCTTAATTATTTTATAATTAAAATAAAATATTTATTTTAATTTTAAAATAAAAAGTTTATTTTAATATTAAAATAAAAAGAGTTTATTTTAATTTTAAAATTGAATATTATATATATATAATTATTTTAATCTTAAAATAAAAGTTTATTTTAATTTTAAAATAAAAGGTTTATTTTAATCTTAAAATAAAAGGTTTATTTTAATTTTAAAATTAGAATTTCATGCTAACTAATTGGAGTTGAAATTGATCTTTCCTTAAATAAAGGAGTTTATTTAGATATGAAATAAGATTTTATATTATTCAAAATAAAAGAGTTTATTTGTGAATAGGAAAGAAAATCCATATTTCCTTAAATAAAGGAGTTTATTTAAATATGAAATAAGATTTCATATTATTCAAAATAAAGGAGTTTATTTGTGAATAGGAAAGAATATCCGTGTTTTCCTTTAATAAAAGATTTTTTTTTTATTACATGGAATTGGATTCCATAATTAATTAAAATAAAAGAGTTTATTTTAATTAAAGATTTTTTTTATTATATGGAATTGGATTCCATAATTAATTAAAATAAAGGAGTTTATTTTGATTAAAATTTTAATTAAAATAAAATAGTTTATTTTATTCAAAATTGGATAAATTAAAATAAAATAGTTTTATTTTGATTTAAATTTGGATTGAAATAAAGGAGTTTATTTTAATTCAAAATTAGATTTTATACTAACTAAATTTGCCCATTAAATGATATCAATATATATATTAAATGTTTATTATTCATGAGATGAATGTTATTTATTGATGCATATGGTGATGTGTATGATAATAAATGGGATTGATTATGGACTATCAATTAAATGCGATTGGATTTTATTTTAGTTGGATGCATGAATGTATGGGTTTTATTAAATGGGGTTCGTCTGCGTACATTCGTCTTCTCTAATTTTTTCGAATGTAAATTCTATCTCCTCCTATGTACTTCCCCTCGATCACGATCAAGGTTTCTATTTATTTTAAATAGTTTTGTAATAGGAATATTTAGAATTATTTTGAAAAATTGGAGATCAAGGAGCAAGGAGCGCTTGAAGACCCGATTTGTAATAGAGCAGGGTTTAAATGTAATAGTTATATTTAAATATTATTTCTCGCACCCCCTAGGGTTTGACCTTTTGGTTCACTTGGTGGCTCTACAGAACCAAACTAGAATAAAAGTCCATAATCAATCCGGGTAGAATATAGTATTCTATATGTGCATGCTTATACTATATATATATTATATATTATGCAAACATGCTTTCGCATGTTCATTAATACGACGCGTATTTTATATATATATATATAAATGCGCTAAACAAGATGAGACAAATTAATAACAAAACCCTCAATTTTTATATTAAGTCCTAAGCGCTCAAAGATATTTGGAATATCGAGCGTAAGCCTTCTAGCATGATAAAATTAATAGAGTATTAAATATTTAATATGAGTTTGTTGTGTCACCACAAGGCAAGTATTAAGTATTTAAGATGTTAATTTATCACATTTGATGCTTATAAAGAAAATTGAACAATATTGTTTTGTTGTGTCACCACAAGGATAATATTTTTTTTTTTGAATATATGGAGTGCTAGGTGGGACTTAACTTGGATAATTTTGATTCGGATGTGCCACCACTTGATCAAAATAATCTAAGAGGCAAAAAGAAAAGGAGTTCGATAGTTGATGTAATTGACAAAAGTTGTCTACCTATTTATTTATATATAGTTTGTTGTGTCACCACAAGGCTATATACATTTGAAATGGGATCCTTATTCTCACTAGCAGATCTTTAATTAGATTTTGCCGAACTATATAAGTGAGGGTAATATAGTTTGAAGAAAATAGTGGGAGATACCAATTTAAAACAAGACCTAATTTATTTTGGTAATTAATAATAGAATGTATGTTAAAATGTTGTTAATTACAAATTCATTTCTGAGAATTTTACAATGTCTAAAATTACTATCAACTGCGAAGCATATTAGATGCTAACTTAATCGGATAGAATTAAATGGATTGGTTAAGGAATTTGAGAATAGTTCTCATGGTTGAAAAAGCTATCTTATGTCCATAATCGCCTATCCCTCGCAATGGTTGCGAGACAATACCTACGAGGAAGAGATTGCTACTTTTAGAAAGTGGCAAGATGATGCCTGATTGGCTCAATGCATCATGCTCGCATCCATGAGTAACGAGCTTCACGTCCACAAGATGAAACTATGGATGCTCTCTATATATTCCCGCACATCAAGTAGTTGATGGTGAGGAAAATAGGACTGATAGATATCGAGATATCTAAGGAGCTCTTCCGATCTAGAATGGCCAATGGCACTATAATGCAGATAAAAGTTCTTAACATTATCAATTTGATTGATCAATTAGGACAACGGGTTTTGTCATGGATGGAGAGTTGAGCAAGATTTGATCTTGCACTCACTCCGGACTCCTTTCACAATTGTTGTGAATTTTTCATATGAACAAGCTAGATATCACCTCATTGATTTGCTTAACATATTGAAAAATGTTGAGAGTCATTTTCAATCAAGAAAGACCATGTCTTCTTGGTAGGGGCCAAAGGATCTTACTGAAAAGAAGAACGATTCAAAGAAGGTAAATAGAAAGGCGTAAACAAAGGATAATAAGAACAAAACTGATATGGATGGCAAAGGAGTTTGCTACCACTGCAATAAGCCTGGACACTGGAAAGAAACTGCGAGAAGCATCTTGCAGAGCTAACCAAAAGAAGCTTAGTGAAGTTTCAGTTACAAATACAATTTTGTTCATAATTTAAAATAAATTTTTCTTTAAGTCAAGGTTCTACTTGGGTATTGGATATCAACTTTGGTTATCATAAATATAGATTTATGAAAGGACCAAACAGAAGTAGAAAGCTAAACAAATATAAGTAATCCTATGTGTGGGAAATGAAGCAAAGGTTGCAACATTAGCCATAGAAACTTATAGTTTAGTTAATGCGCTACGGGCAAATATATTAAGTCGATAAGTTGTTATTGTATTCCAGTTCTTGTTAAAATATTATTTCCATTTTATTGTTGGACAATGAAATCTTTGGTATTATAATTAAGAACAATTGTTGTTCTATTTATAATAATAATGTTTTGTATAGAACTGGAATATTACTTAATAAATTTAGTATACTTGACTTACATGAAAAATAATTTTGCATATTGAACAAATTAGTATAAGAAAAGGAGATGATCATTCAAAGAGTTGAATGTGTGTATTTCTTTGAAATACAAGTGTGAATTATTTGAAAGGTTCAAAGAATTGAAGTGAAACAAATTGGCAAAATATTAAGATTCTTTGATTAGATCAAGGAATAAATACTTGTGCAATAAGTTTCTAGATCATCTCAAATGGTTTTCTCATAATGGACACATCCGATCGACACTTAATAATTGATTGATGTATCCGAATGAAAAATCGTACCTTGTTGGACATGGTGCGGTCCATAATGATTTTACCGACATTCCGGTATCCTTCAGGATCATGACCTAGAATGGGTTGCATATCTCTAAAATGGTAACCTCAAAATCCACCCCAAAACTCCATAAAAGTTATGGATGTGGGAGGATTCCTAATCTTAAGCATGTTAAGATAAGGGTTGTCCAACTTATGTGAAAAGGTTTCAAAGGATAAGCTTGGGACAAGATTTGACATGTATACTGATTTGTGGGACATCCTAAAGTAAGTTTAGGGTATATGTTCTATAATTCTACTTAGCAAAAAGGTGTTTGTTACTTAAACACGCTACCTTCTAAGATAAAGGTGTTTATCATTAAAAAGGGCTAGTGGGAGGATAATAGATCTTGAAAAGTTCAAGAACCACAAAACACTATAAGTCAAATAAGAGGAACCTGTAGATAGACCAATTGTACCACAACCGAATCGTAAATCTGGAATAGTACCAAAGATACCTAGGAGGTATGGATTCATCATGGATGATGATGATGAGGTACACATCATAGAAGATGATGATCCAGTTACATACGATGAGGTAAGAGTTCTAGTGTGTACAAAAAGGTCAGTGGGAGCATCGTGACATTCCTAGTACTATATGTTGATATACTACGGATAAGGAATGACATATCAATGCTACAATCAGTAAAGATAAAGTTGTCTAAACATTCCTCCATGAATGATTTGGGAAGAGTATCTTAATTGGGGATATAAATCTATATAGATAGATTTAAGAGGATGCTCGACTTAACCCAAGGAACGTATATTCATTTGATGCTAAAGTCGTTTAGCATGGCAAACTCCAAGAGATGTCTCATATTGATGAGCCATGGAGTGTATCTCTCTTAATAGTCCCCATAGACTCCAAAGAAGAGAGATCGCATGAGTGACAATCATGTATGCAATGAAATATACGAGACCTGATGTTGATCGGTCATATTCTGGAGAAGATCAGCGTTAAACCGTGAAAAACATCTTAAAGTTCTTAACCAAGCACTAAGGATGTGAGCAAACATGGTGGGTCTAAATTAAAACTAGAGGGCTTACAGACTCAAGTTTTTCAGACGAGACAAGAGCGACGAGAAAATCCACTTTAAGGTAAAGGGTTACCTTGAACAGTGGTGCAGTGAATTGGAAAGGTTCCAAACAGTAAAGAGTTGTTGGTTTAGTGATAAAGACAAAGTATATAGCTATAAATGAAGCTGCAAGTTGATTGTTTGGATTAAAAGTTCATTCTGTAACTAGGAATAGTTCCTAAGTCTCATCTTGGATCTAAACATGTGTTGTGGCACTTTCATTTGATTATTAGAATCATTGAAAGATGGGAAATCACTATAGAGATAGTGGACTCTCATGAACAACATTACATATCCATTAACTAAAGCTTATCCAACAGCAGGATAATCGTCACTTAGAGAAGAAGAGTGAGAGATACCATGACGATTGGCTTTAGTGCAAGTGGGAGATTGAAAGTAGTATGCACACAAGCCAATCATGTTTGATGATAAAGCATATACTTTGTAACAATCTTATTCATTTATTAATAAAAAGTATTAATTTATTAAAGGCTTTTAATTATCTACATGATCTTTGTTTTATAATATGTGATAAACCCATAGTTTTAAGCAATGCTTTTAGAATAATGATGATGATCATTCTAATGAGATCTAAATTCTTAGAAAGCTTAAAACTAAAATAGTTCCCAATCATTGGATTACTAAATTGGGGATTAGTGAATCCGGATAGATTGGTACATCGTTGCTTGCTCATTGGATAAGGATGATTGATCTCATGATCATTTGTGTGGAGACACTAAAGCAAGTATGTAGGTGCTTATTAGAGAATAAGTTCTTTGAGCGTGGCTCGCTAAGGAATACCTAATGGAGTTTTATTGCACTGTCAATAGGAATTCCTGTAGTGATAGTAGTACAAGTAATCCTTGGACTTGAGATCATCATAGTATCTTGTGTATGATGAGTTATACTTTGACTTATTCCTTAAGACCCTTAGGGTATATCAAAGGTATGCTTGGGTATAATAAGTTATACATGGAGATAATGTATGATCAATAAAGAATCTACCACTTCTAATAAAAGAAGAGAAATGTCCTATGTGATTCGATAAATGACAACCAAAGAGTCCTTGGTTAAGGCGAGAATGAAATTAGAAAGGAGTTTCTAATTTGCATTATTTGGAGTTGTGCATTTAAGGATCGAAATACATATAATTAAATAAAATAAGACTTGTGGTAATTCCATGTCTTATATTTAATTGGGACATTGTATGGTGGAAGGATTGAATTATGCGGTAACTATTTACTCAAAGGTTCTTTTATGATTAATGTTGAAATCTATATTATCCGGAAAGTCGTTGATCGCTGGGAGGCTTATCCCTATTGTAGAATAAATATTATTTAAATAAATTAATTGTTTAATTTATTTATTTAAATAAGATTAGAATTGTTCTAATTGATTTATTCACAACCGGTTTAATATGGAGAACCTAAAGGGTCACACCATAAAAGGAAGAATAATTATTTAAGAAGTTAATGGCATAATCGTAATAATATGTTAAGTATATTTAATTTAATCTATGGTGATAGAATAAATTAAATAGCTTAATATTATTATTTAATATTTTAGAAATATTAAATATAAATTAATAAGAGAGTCTTATTAATATTATTACAATTATTATTATTTTAATTTCTAAAAGAGTTTAGAAATTAATTTAATATAAGTACTCTCATTTATTCCTAATAGGATTAGGAAGGAAAATTAGTTAAAGGAGTTTAATTAATTATCCCTAATAAGATTAGGGAGCTTAATTAATTAAAAGAATTTAATTAATTAAATAAAACCCAATTCCTTAATTGTTAAGATGGGTTGTCCACATCTATAAATAAGAGGAGTCTTATTATGGGTGGGTATGGGTTGTTGACTTTAACAAAGTACGTAATAATTCCAAGTTGTTGGGAGTATGCCTTTTCTATAGAGATAGAAAACTAGGGTTAGCCATAACACCATCTTCTTGAATTTTATTCTTCCTTGGTGGATCACCTCTAGAGGCCAAACACATGGGTGGCTAACGTTGATCAAAGGAAGGAACCAAACCCGGTGGATTCAAGTTGAACGCGAAAGGATTTGGAGGTGAACTTGTACCTGAGGAAGCTCGATCTTCAAGGGTATGATTTTATTCTTTATCTTTTCGTTTAATTAATAATTATGCATAAAGGGTGATCCGGGTATATGTTTTTTTTTTAAACTCTGATTTTTACACGCTTCCGCATTATTTTGCAATTTGATTGCGCACATGAATATTACAAACCTAACAATAAACCCATAGTTTTAAGCAATGCTTTTAGAATAATGATGATGATCATTCTAATGAGATCTAAATTCTTTGAAAGCTTAAAACTAAAATAGTTCCCAATCGTTGGATTACTAAATTGGGGATTAGTGAATCCGGATAGATTGGTACATACGTAAATTGGATTTGCTCATTCGTTGGATGAGGATGATTGATCTCATGATCATTTGTGTGGAGACACTAAAGCAAGTATGTAGGTGCTTATTAGAGAATAAGTTCACTTTGAACGTGGCTCGCTAAGGAATACCTAATGGAGTTTTATTTGCTGTCGTCATAGGAATTCTGTAGTGATAGTAGTACAAGTAATCCTTGGACTTGAGATCATCATAGTATCTTGTGTATGATGAGTTATACTTTGACTTATTCCTTAAGACCCTTAGGGTATATCAAAGGGTATGCTTGGGTATAATAAGTTGTACATGGAGATAATGTATGATCAATAAAGAATCTACCACTTCTAATAAAAGAAGAGAAATATCCTATGTGATTCGATAAATGACAACCCAAAGAGTCCTTGAAAGCGCAGAATGAAATTAGAAAGGAGTTTCTAATTTGCATTATTTGGAGTTATGCATTTAAGGATCGAAATACATATAATTAAATAAAATAAGACTTGACAGTAATTCCATGTCTTATATTTAATTGGGACATTGTATGGTGGAAGGATTGAATTGTCACAGTAACTATTTACTCAAAGGTTCTTTAATGATTAATGTTGAAATCTATATTATCCGGAAAGTCGTTGATCGCTAGGAGGCTTATCCCTATTGTAGAATAAATATTATTTAAATAAATTAATTGTTTAATTTATTTATTTAAATAAGATTAGAATTGTTCTAATTGATTTATTCACAATAGGTTTAATATGGAGAACCTAAAGGGTCACACCATAAAAGGAAGAATAATTATTTAAGAAGTTAATGGCATAATCGTAATAATATGTTAAGTATATTTAATTTAATCTATGGTGATAGAATAAATTAAATAGCTTAATATTTATTATTTAATATTTTAGAAATATTAAATATAAATTAATAAGAGGAGTCTTATTAATATTATTACAATTATTATTATTTTAATTTCTAAAAGAGTTTAGGAATTAATTTAATATAAGTACTCTCATTTATTCCTAATTGGATTAGGAAGGAAAATTAGTTAAAGGAGTTTAATTAATTATCCCTAATAAGATTAGGGAGCTTAATTAATTAAAAGAATTAATTAATTAAAACCCAATTCCTTAATTGTTAAGGTGGGTTGCCCACATCTATAAATAAGAGGAGTCTTATTATGGGTGGGATGGGTTGTTGATTTTTCAACATCGTAATAATTCCAAGTTGTTGGGAGTACACCTTTTCTATAGAGATAGAAAATTAGGGTTTAGCCAACCACCCTTCTTCTTGAATCTTTATCTTCCTTGGTGGATCACCTCTAGAGGCCAAACGCTTGGGTGGCTAATGTTGATCAAAGGAAGGAACAAAACCGGTGGATTCAAGATTGAACGCGAAAGGATTTGGAGGTGAACTTGTACCTGAGGAAGCTCGATCTTCAAGGGTATGATTTATTCTTTATCTTTTCGTTTAATTAATAATTATGCATAAAGGATGATCCGGGTATATGGTTTGTAAATTTTTAAACTCTGATTTTTTCACGCTTCCGCATTATTTTTGCAATTTGATTACGTTATGAATATTACAAACCTAACAGTGGCATCAGAGCCAAACCTTTATGCGAATTATTAATTGTTCAGATTTGATATGTATGTTGATATGTGTTTAGAACAATTTAATTGGGCATAATTTTATTGTATAAAATTTAATAATAAAAAAAAAAAAAATAAATAAAATACCGAAAACAGGTTTTAAAGGAGGTCACGAATTATTTTTATATAGTTGCACATAAATAAATTAGCGGTAGGAAATAAAAAAAAAAAAAAGGGCTGTCGGTCATTTAGTGCTGCACGGAAATCAAGGCTAATTATAATAGCATGATGGTGAATGATTAGCATGATTAGCTAATTATTACACCACGCGGAAATCATGATGATGATTGTTAATGATGCTAATGATTGGCTAATCATTTGAAGCAATTTTGTCACGGAAATCGAGGAATATTAAAGAGCATGCAAACTGATTTCTTTTTCTTTTGATCCGACCATTACGAAATCAATAGAAAGATAATCCGGTTTATATATATATATATATAATAACAGTTCCGTTATTATTATTATATATATATATTTCAATTATTTTATAATTAAAATAAAAGTTTATTTTAATTTTAAAATAAAAAGTTTATTTTAATATTAAAATAAAAAGATTTATTTTAATTCTAAAATTAGAATTTCATGCTAACTAATTAGAGTTGGAATTGGATTCCATAATAACTAATTGGAGTTGAAATTGGATTGCCTAATTTCCTTAAATAAAGGAGTTTATTTAGATATGAAATAGGATTTCATATTATTCAAAATAAAAGAGTTTATTTGTGAATAGGAAAGTGAATCCATGTTTCCTTAAATAAAGGAGTTTATTTAGATATGAAATAGGATTTCATATTATTCAAAATAAAAGAGTTTATTTGTGAATAGGAAAGAAAATCCGTGTTTCCTTAAATAAAAGAGTTTATTTAAATATGGAATAAGATTTCATATTATTCAAAATAAAAGAGTTTATTTGTGAATAGGAAAGAATATCCGTGTTTCCTTTAATTAAAGATTTTTTTTTACATGGAATTGGATTCCATAATTAATTAAAATAAAAGAGTTTATTTTAATTAGAGATTTTTTTTTATTACATGGAATTGGATTCCATAATTAATTAAAATAAAGGAGTTTATTTTGATTAAAGTTTTTGATTAAAATAAAATAGTTTATTTTATTCAAAATAGGATAAATTAAAATAAAATAGTTTTATTTTGATTTAAATTTGGATTAAAATAAAGGAGTTTATTTTGATTCAAAAATAGATTTTATACTTAACTAAATTTGCCCATTAAATGATATCAATATATATATTAAATGTTTATTATTCATGAGATGAATGTTATTTATTGATGCATATGGTGATGTGTATGATAATAAATGGGATTGATTATGGACTATTGACCAATATGATTGGATTTTATTTTAGTTAGATGCATGAATGTATGGGTTTTATTAAATGGGTTCACAGACCTCGTCTTTTCTAATTTTTCTTAATGTAAATTCTATCTCCTCCTATGTACTTCCCTCGATCACGATCAAGGTTTCTATTTATTTTAAATAGTTTTGTAATAGGAATAGTTAGAATTAATTTTGAAGAATTAGAGATCAAGGAGCAAGGAGCGCTTGAAGACCCGTTTGTAATGGAGCCCGGGTTTAAATGTAATAGTTATATTTAAATATTAATTCTTGCACCCCTAGGGTTTGACCTTTTGGTTCACTTGGTGGCTCTAGTGAACCAAACTAGAATAAAAGTCCATAATCAATCCGGGTAGAATATAGTATTCTATATGTGCGCTTGCTATATATATATATTATATATTATGCAAACATGCTTCAGCATGTTCATTAATATATGACGTATTTTATATATATATGTGTAATGCGCCGCTAAACAAGATGAGACAAATTAATAACAAACCCTCAATTTTTATATTAAGTCCTAAGCGTTCAAAGATATTTGGAATATCGCGTAAGCGCTTTCTAGCATGATAAAATTAATAGAGTATTAAATATTTAATATGAGTTTGTTGTGTCACCACAAGGCAAGTATTAAGTATTTAAGATGTTAATTTATCACATTTGATGCTTATAAAGAAAATTGAACAATATTGTTTTGTTGTGTCACCACAAGGATGATATTTTCTTTTTGAATATATGGAGTGCTAGGTCGGACTTAACTTGGATAATTTTGATTCTGGATGTGCCACCACTTGATCAAAATAATCTAAGAGGCAAAAATCTGAGGAGTTGCATAGTTGATGTAATTGACAAAAGTTGTCTACCTATTTATTTATATATAGTTTGTTGTGTCACCACAAGGCTATATACATTTGAAATGGGATCCTTATTCTCACTAGCAAATCTTTAATTAGATTTTGCTTTAACTATATAAGTGAGGTAATATAGTTTGAAGAAAATAGTGGGAGATACCAATTTAAAACAAGACCTAATTTATTTTGGTAATTAATAAAAGAATGTATGTTAAAATGTTGTTAATTACAAATTCATTTACGAAATTTTACAATGTCTAAAATTACTATCATCTGCGAAGCATATTAGATGCTAAATTAACTAGACCAAGAATTAAATGGATTGGTTAAGGAATTTGAGAATAGTTCTCATAAATGTGAAAAGCTATCTTATGTCCTTAACACGCCTTTATCCTGCAATGGTTGCGGAGACTGCAATGGTTGCGCATAATGCCTCGAGGAAGACATTGCTACTTTTAGAAAGTGGCAAGATGATGCACTGATTGGCTCAATGCATCATGCTCGCATCTACATGTAGTAACGAGCTTGGCGTCGGCATGAAACTATGGATGCTTCTACTATATTCCCGCACATCAAGTAGTTGATGGTGAGGAAAGTAAGACCGATAGATATCTCGATATCTAAGGAGCTCTTCCGATCTAGAATGGCGATGACACTATAAATGCATAAAAAGTTCTTAACATAATCAATTTGATTGATCAATTAGACAATGGTTTTGTCATGGATGGAGAGTTGAGCCAAGATTTGATCTTGCACTCACTCCGGGACTCCTTTCATAATTGTTGTGAATTTTTCATATGAACAAGCTAGATATCGACCTCATTAATTTGCTTAACATATTGAAAAATATTGAGAGTCACTTTCAACCAAGAAAGACCAAGTCTTCTTCTTGGTAGGGGCCAAAGGATCTTCGAAAGAAGAAAGATTCAAAGAAGGTAAATAGAAAGGCATAAACAAAGGATAATAAGAACAAAAGCGTCACGGATAGCAAAAGAGTTTGCTTCCACTTGCAATAAGCACGACATTTGGAAAGAAAGCTGCGAGAAGTATCTTGCGCAGAGGCTAACCAAAGAAGCTTAGTGAAGTTTGATTCATAATACGATTTTTGTTCATGATTGAAATAAATTTTCTTTAAGTCAAGGTTCTACTTGGGTATTGGATACCGACTTTGGTTATCATAAATATAGATTTATGAAGGGACCAAAAGTAAGAAAGCTAAACAAATATAAGTAATCCTATGTATGGAAATGTAGCAAAGGTTGCCATATTAGCCATAGAAACTTATAGTTTAGCAATGCCTACGGGCAAATCTATTAAGTCAATAAGTTGTTATTGTATTCCAGTTCTTGTTAAAAATATTATTTCCATTTTATTGTTGGACAATGAAATCTTTGGTATTATAATTAAGAACAATTGTTGTTCTATTTATAATAATAATGTTTTGTATAAAACTGGAATATTACTTAATAAATTTTATACTTGACTTACATGAAAATAATTTTGCATATTGAACAAGTTAGTATAAGAAAAGGAGATGATCATTCAAAGAGTTGAATGTATGTATTTGTTGAAATACAAGTGTGAATTATTTGAAAGGTTCAAAGAATTCAGAAGTGAAACAAATTGGCAAAGTATTAAGATTCTTTGATTAGATCAAGGGATAAATACTTGTGCAATAAGTTTCTAGATCATCTCAAATGGTTTTCTCATAATGGACGCCTCTCGATACATAATAATTGATTGATGTATCTGAATGAAAAATCGTACCTTGTTGGACATGGTGCGGTCCATAATTATTTTACCGACATTCCGGTATCCTTCAGGATCATGTCCTAGAAATGGTCGCATATCTACGAAAAGGTAACCTCAAAATCCACCCCAAGACTCCATAAAAGTTATGGATGGGGAGGATTCCTAATCTTAAGTATGTTAAGATAAGGGGTTGTCCAACTTATGTGAAAAGGTTTCAAAGGATAAGCTTGGGACAAGATTTGACAAGTCTGATTTGTGGGACATCCTAAAGTAAGTTTAGGGTATATGTTCTATAATCAGACTTAGCAAAAGGTGTTTTTGTTGCGAAACACGCCGCCTTCTAAGATAAATGTGTTTATCATTAAAAGGGGCTAGTGGGAGGATAATAGATCTTGAAAAGTTCAAGAACCACAAAACACTATAAGTCAAATAAGAGGAACTCAGTAGATGACCTATTGTACCACAATGTAATCGTAAATCGGAATAGCATCAAGAAGATACCTAGGAGGTATGGATTCATCATGGATGATGATGATGAGGTACGCATCATAGATGATGATGATCCAGTTACATACGATGAGGTAAGAGTTCTAGTGTGTACAAAAGGGTCAGTGGGAGCATCGTAACATTCCTAATATTATATGTTGATATACTACGGATAAGGAATGACATATTAATGCTACAATCAGTAAAGATAAAGTTGTCTAAACATTCCTCCATGAATGATTTGGAAGAGTATCTTAATTGGGGATATAAATCTATATAGATAGATTTAAGAGGATGCTCGACTTAACCCAAGGAACGTATATTCATTTGATGCTAAAGTCGTTTAGCATGGCAAACTCAAGAGATGTCTCATGTTGATGAGCCATGGAGTGTATCTCTTAATAGTCCCCATAGACTCCAATGAAGAGAGATTGCATGAGTGACAATCAATCAATGTATGCAATGAAATGTACGAGAGACGATGTTGATCGATCCATATTCGGAGAAGTTCACTATGAGAGGTGAAAACATCTTAAAGTGCTTAACTTAAGCACTAAGGATGTGATCATATTCATGGTGGGTCTAAATTAAAACTAGAGGCTTACTTAATGAGACTCAAGTTTTTCAGACAGACCAAGACGACCGAAAATCCACTTTAAGGTAAAGCGTTATCTTGAACAGTGGTGCAGTGAATTGGAAAGGTTCCAAACAGCAAAGAGTTGTTGGTTTAGTGATAAAGACAAAGTATATAGCTATAAATGAAGCTGCAAGTTGATTGTTTGGATTAAAAGTTCATTCTGTAACTAGAATAGTTCCCAAGTCTCATCTTGGATCTAAACATGTGTTGTGGCACTTTCATTTGATTATTAGAATCATTGAAAGATGGGAAATCACTATAGAGATAGTGGACTCTCATGAACAACATTACATATCCATTAACTAAAGCTTATCCAACAGCAGGATAATCGTCACTTAGAGAAGAAGAGTATGAGTTACCACGACGATTGGCTTTAGTGCAAGTGGGAGATTGAAAGTAGTATGCACACAAGCCAATCATGTTTGATGATAAAGCATATACTTTGTAACAATCTTATTCATTTATTAATAAAAAGTATTAATTTATTAAAGGCTTTTAATTATCTACATGATGTTTGTTTTATAATATGTGATAAACCCATAGTTTTAAGCAATGCTTTTAGAATAATGATGATGATCATTCTAATGAGATCTAAATTCTTTGAAAGCTTAAAACTAAAATAGTTCCCAATCGTTGGATTACTAAATTGGGGATTAGTGAATCCAGGATAGATTGGTACATACATTGCTTGCTCATTGGATGAGGATGATTGATCTCATGATCATTTGTATGGAGACACTAAAGCAAGTATGTAGGTGCTTATTAGAGAATAAGTTCTTTGAGCGTGGCTCGCTAAGGAATACCTAATGGAGTTTTATTTGCTGTCAATAGGAATTTCTGTAGTGATAGTAGTACAAGTAATCCTTGGACTTGAGATCATCATAGTATCTTGTGTATGATGAGTTATACTTTGACTTATTCCTTAAGACCCTTAGGGTATATCAAAGGGTATGCTTGGGTATAATAAGTTGTACATGGAGATAATGTGTGATCAATAAAGAATCTACCACTTCTAAAAAGAAGAGAAATGTCCTATGTGATTCGATAAATGACAACCCAAAGTAGTCCTTGGTTAAGCGAGAATGAAATTAGAAAGGAGTTTCTAATTTGCATTATTTGGAGTTGTGCATTTAAGGATCGAAATACATATAATTAAATAAAATAAGACTTGTGGTAATTCCATGTCTTATATTTAATTGGGACATTGTATGGTGGAAGGATTGAATTATACGGTAACTATTTACTCAAAGGTTCTTTAATGATTAATGTTGAAATCTATATTATACGGAAAGTCGTTGATCGCTAGGGAGGCTTATCCCTATTGTAGAATAAATATTATTTAAATAAATTAATTGTTTAATTTATTTATTTAAATAAGATTAGAATTGTTCTAATTGATTTATTCACAATAGGTTTAATATGGAGAACCTAAAGGGTCACACCATAAAAGGAAGAATAATTATTTAAGAAGTTAATGGCATAATCGTAATAATATGTTAAGTATATTTAATTTAATCTATGGTGATAGAATAAATTAAATAGCTTAATATTTATTATTTAATATTTTAGAAATATTAAATATAAATTAATAAGAGGAGTCTTATTAATATTATTACAATTATTATTATTTTAATTTCTAAAAGAGTTTAGGAATTAATTTAATATAAGTACTCTCATTTATTCCTAATTGGATTAGGAAGGAAAATTAGTTAAAGGAGTTTAATTAATTATCCCTAATAAGATTAGGGAGCTTAATTAATTAAAAGAATTAATTAATTAAAACCCAATTCCTTAATTGTTAAGGTGGGTTGCCCACATCTATAAATAAGAGGAGTCTTATTATGGGTGGGATGGGTTGTTGATTTTTCAACATACGTAATAATTCCAAGTTGTTGGGAGTACACCTTTTCTATAGAGATAGAAAATTAGGGTTTAGCCAACCACCCTTCTTCTTGAATCTTTATCTTCCTTGGTGGATCACCTCTAGAGGCCAAACGCTTGGGTGGCTAACGTTGATCAAAGGAAGGAACCAAACCCGGTGGATTCAAGATTGAACGCGAAAGGATTTGGAGGTGAACTTGTACCTGAGGAAGCTCGATCTTCAAGGGTATGATTTATTCTTTATCTTTTCGTTTAATTAATAATTATGCATAAAGGATGATCCGGGTATATGGTTTGTAAATTTTTAAACTCTGATTTTTTCACGCTTCCGCATTATTTTTGCAATTTGATTGCGTTATGAATATTACAAACCTAACAGAAATATGAAGAGAGAGATAGCGGGGTTTATCTCAAGGCGTTTAACTTGTCAATGAGTCAAGGCGGAGCATCAAGTGTAACATTCCAGAATTTTAAATGTAATATTAAACATTTATTGATTTATATAAATATTTAATAGATGTGATTATCGTTGAATAAATATTTGTTCAATTGATTTAATTTTGTTTAATTAATTATTTATTAAATAAATAATTGATGAATTAAGGAAATGATTATTATATTGATATTTTAATTTAAATGATTAATTATTTGTATTATGTTATGTGATTAAATGATTTATTTAATTAATTGTGATTTGCATTAATTAAAATAAATATGAAAGCTTGATTAAATATAGTGTGACAAATAACTATATTATAAGGAGTTATTAAAATAAATTAAAGTAGTTTAATTTAGTTTTAACAAACAAGGCTTAATATTTTAATTCTTTAAAATTAAAGGATTTTTGCCAAACAAGCCTTATGACTTTTGGAATTTCTAGTTTTTGAAAATAAATAATATAAATAAAATAAATTAAAATAATAAAATATATTTATGTTATATACGTTAGTAACTGATAATACAAGTAGTAGTATTATTAAAATTTTATCAGTTTTTCTTACTACGCATATCAGTTGATTTCCTTGTTATTACGCATTCTATTTTCCAAGTTTGAGAGTACCGAGTTTGTGAGAGATTCAGAGAGAATTTAGAGAGTCTTAAGAATTTGCATAGCAATTTCAGTAATTGGCAGCAATTGTGTTGATAATTGAAGGTATGTTCTACAACTTGGATATTATATATATGTTTATGAGTATTACGACAAACTTTTATATAATCTGTGAATTTCAAATTATTGAATTATTGCTATACAATGGGATTACTTGTGATTATGTGAGTATATGATGATATAGATTATGTATAAACAACAATTGCATGCTAAATTCGTTTGACAGTAGTAGAAATAATGTCAGTATATATATGTTTTCATGTGTAGCTATGTAAGTATCAATTTTGAGGGTCAAATTGCATGCTAAAATGTTAATTGGGTTTTGTTTATGTTAGTTCAATGAGATACGAGCATAACGTAATTGGAATGGAGTGATTTGGTCATGTATTCAATTCACAGTGATGATTTTTGGGATGAATATCAAAAATGGAGTTTTATATGAAAAACATGAAAATTGAGAAATTAAAATATGTTAGTAGGTGTTAAATTTTACGTGTTATTATCACTGTTTGATGGGTTAATGTGACGCCCCCAAATCCGTGTAACATCGATTACAGGACTTGGTGCTCACGATACAACATACAACATCATCTATCTAAGTAAACTTTAACAATAATAATAATATTATTACCCATTACACAAATAGTCGAAATAAAATCCCAAGTCTTTACAACCTTAAAACATACTGGAACTTAGTCTTAGCGTTTATCGCTACATTACACATATGCGGAAATAATTAACTTATTACATAATCATTAGCATCACTTCATCTTGGACTTTCCCTTGTCCTTGCCCGAACCCTCAGCCTTCTCACCCTTAACTGAAAGGTTTAAGCAAGAATGAGCACGAATTGCCCAGCAAGTATATACAGAAATTTGAAAACATACATCAGGAGTGAAAACAGTTGAATAGCTAAACCTCAACAGTTGAAAAGATTATCAAGTGTTAAATAGGAACATCAAGAATGGAAATTTAAGAATTTTCAATATCATACTAAGGGGTGTAAAAATACCCTGAACATATTTCTTTCATCAAAAACCATCAGACGGTTTAACAATCAAATAGACTGTAAACGGTCTCTGCAAGTACGCCAGGTGATCAGCCCATTGTACCCTACATTGTGCACATGTATTAAGTTTAAAATGCATAAGCATAAATGGGACTATTTGCCCAACATCTGTTTTTCCCGTTCATTCGGGTTGTTCATCTTAGTAATCATGCGAGACCTCACCAAGACAACTTGGATTGGTAAACATTAAATAGCTTCGAAAGATGTGTTTTAAATCATTTTTCATTAATAATAACTAGCCGGAACCAAAGGCTAGGATTATACATAGAAACAGTTCTATGATGACATGAAACTTAAAAGCATAGCCGTTAGAATAATAACTGAATAACCATTGAAAAGCTTGCAAGATAATTGGAGTTTGTATGACTTTTCAACGAAGAAACTTTACTAATAAATAACTAACACAAGTCCAATACTTACCCTTACTACGATAATATTAGTAAGGATTTAATAAATACCCAAAAAAAATTAGGGTTAGAAAACTTGCCTGATGAGCCTGCTACAGTACACGCTAGTAATTAACCTTCATGTAACCTAATTACATGTGTCTCGTTAATCACCATTCATACACAATCTAGTTTGAAAGTATAAGGGTCTCCTATTGGATATGCTATAAACATCATAAGAGAATATATTTAGAAAATATATGCCACCCATTTTAGACATCATAGGCAAATTAAAATGTAACTTAAAAATGCCCAAACATAACAGCTTTTACATTTTTTTTTCTCACTTTTACCATATCTCGCTAAAACAGTCATAACTAATTCGTTTTAAAAACATTTTTGAGCGATTCTTGTGCCCACGCGAAGCTAACTTCTGGGGATACAACTTTCGTTCATGGACCATCTTCAAATTCCAAGCACAAAATTCCAGAAAATCCGTGCAAGAGGACTGCACCGAATTTGTTGGACAGATTTGACACAACTACTTTGAAAAGTCATAACTCCTTGCTCCGAAGTCAGAATTAGTCCGTTCCGGAGTCTATGAAAAGCTTATTCAGTGTAATATAATAACCCAAAAGCCCACAATTTTCTGGAAACTGTAGCTAGAACCGAATTTTGTCTTTAGGGTCAGCAGTTCACAGTTTTTTTTTTTTTGGTTTCTAACATGTTTGCTTACGATTTTCATATCTCACTCAATATAGCTTCGATCCGAATGAAATTTGGACATGTTATACCTCATGCTACATACTATTTTACAAAATTATTACATGCACCAAATGGATTATCTAAAACATGATTTCGGGTGACCAAAAATCCTAAAAAAAATCATGCAAACTAGTTTAACCCAACTTTTGAGAAAATCATGATTTTGATTCTAGCATGCATGGGTTTGATTCCTATTATCCAGACCACTTCTAATAACATATATATACATGTTACAACAATTCATTTCTCTAACTTTTCATGTTTTGATCAAATTAGCATGTTAGAGACATTTTATCAAATAGCTAGCATACATGGCATGATTTTTTGACTTTCTATGAATTAGAGCTTGTACTAAACCAGAATTTTTACTCTCTACTACCACATATCAGAAACAAACCCTAGCATGACATTACAAAGTCAAAACAAACCATCTACCATGTTTATACATTAATTTTCTTACTAGTTTTCTCATAACATAAGAAATGGTTTGAAGCTTACCTTTTGGATGAAATTTCCTCTTGGTTTAATCTTGCTAGAGTCTCACCCCTTTGCTTGCTAACTCCTTTGCAACCTCCAGAATTCTTAGGCCACCTAACACCACTCTCAACTCCCAATATTTTTCTCTCACGTAGAATTTTCTTTGCAAAGTGAAGAAGTAGTTGGGAAGGAAAACATGTATATGAGAGTTGATATAACTTGAGCCCCCTCCCATTCGTAACTCATTCTAGCCATCAATTGCCTTCATTAGTGTAGCTAATTAAATAGAGGAAGTGGGAGTTTGAGAAATTGAAGAGTTTTTTTTTTTTTTTTGTTTAAGGAATAAAATGAAATACTCCCTTCTTGGCTATCATGCAATATACGTATGTTCCTCTCTTGTCCCAATTTGATGGTCACCAAGTACCCCAGCTGCTGATCTTATTAAATGAAAATATTATTTAACCTTTTAATCAAATAATAATTTTGACCGTTTTGCCCTTCGTAGTCGAATGTGTTCGATACTTATATCAATTCCTACTAAAGTCAACGTCTCGAACGTCATGGGACTATCCGTTTCGTCAAACTCAACTTCAAAATTTCGTAGTTGACTTTTTCTCCGAAAAAGTCAACCGGTTGACTTTGACCAAAAAGTCAACCGTGACACATTTTTGTGGTTACAGTCTATCCTGAATAATTTCGACGTTTCGAACTCAAATACGCAGACCGCGTCTCTAAATTCCGTTCCAAACTCAAACTCATATTTGTAAGTCATCCCACGAAATTAATTAGAATTAATTCCATCCTTAACCAATTTAAATAATTGGCCTAACCGTAACAACCATTAATATGCATCTTATCACATAACATATAATAAAAAAAATAAATAATTCATCTAAAAATAATTGTCATCTAAAAATAATTGTCACGTAAGAATTTCATATAAGTTTGTTTATTGAAATTGTTTAATTACATTGAAAAATCTAGGATATTACATTCACCCTCCCTTATAAGGATTCCGTCCCCGGAATCATTACAATCAAACAAACAGATTAGGGTAGTTTTTCATCATTTTCTCCTCGAGTTCCCACGTAGCCTCCTCGGCGTTGTGGTTCCTCCATATTACCTTGACAGAAGGTATTATTTTATTTCTTAACACTTGTTCTTTTCTATCAATTATCTGCACTGGAACCTCTTCGTAAGTTAAGTCTTTTTTGAACTGAATAGGTTCATACTCTATGACATGCTTGTAGTCCTGCTTATATGGTCTTAAGACTGAAATGTGGAATACGTTGTGTATATGTTCTAGCTCCGGAGGTAAAGCTATTTCATAAGCTACCTCACCGACTCGTCTCAGAACTTCAAAGGGTCCTATGAATCTGGGACTAAGTTTTCCCTTCTTCCCAAATCTCATTTTCCCTTTCCAAGGTGATACATTCAAAAACACATAAGTGCCGACGTCGAAGTCTCGTTGTTGCCGGTGTTGATCAGCATATTTCTTCTGTCGATCCTGAGCCGTCACTAGCCACGATCGAATAGTTTTTATCACATCCGCAGTCTGTTGTACCAATTCTTGCCCTAGCAGTTGACGTTCTCCTACTTCATCCCAACACAATGGCGTTCTGCATTTCCTTCCATATAAAGCTTCATAAGGTGGCATCCCGATGCTCGCATGGTGGTATTTGTTGTTGTATGCAAATTCCACCAACGGTAGGTGGTCATCCCAACTCCTTTGAAATCCATCACACATGCTCTCAAAGCATGTCCTCTAACGTTGAATAGTTCTCTCGCTCGCCCATCTGTTTGAGGATGATACGCGATGCTCAACCTCTCGATCGCGTCCCATGCGTTCTTGAAAACTTCTCCAGAAGTTCGCTGTGAATCGCGAATCGCGATCTGACACAATTGAAACTGGTACATCGTGCCTGGAAATGATCTCTTTGATATAAAGTTTAGCCAACTGATCCAAGGTATATCTGATCTTGATTGGCAAGAAATGCGCTGACTTGGTCAATCGGTCGACGATCACCCACACTGCATCGTAACCCTTCTGCGTAGTTGGAAGTCCTACCACAAAATCCATCGTGATATGCTCCCACTTCCATTTCGGAATTTCTAACTGTTGAAGTAACCCGCTCGGTTTCTAATGTTCCTCCTTGACCCGCTGGCACGTTAAACACTTGCTGACGCACTCTGCGACTTCTCTTTTCATATTGGGCCACCAATAATGTTGACGAAGATCCTGATACATTTTTGTGCTTCCCGGGTGGATTGAGTAACTTGAACTATGAGCTTCCTGCAAGATTTCTTCCTTTAACTCAGATACTGCTGGCACCCAAATTCTCTCCTCAAATTTTAACAGACCATCACCACCCATGTTGAATTTAAGCTCCTCTCCGTCGGAAATTCTTTTCTTCATTTTCTCACATTCTTCATTACCGCCTTGTGCTTCCTTGATCTTGTCCAATAGAGTCGGACGAACCTCCACTGCGAACAATTTCCCATCTGGCTCTCTCGGCCTCTTTATCTCTAGCTCCAAACTGGCCATCTCCTTGATTAACTCCTCCGAAAGTACATTAGCATTGCCAATCTACCACCGCTTTTACGCTTAACGATCCGCTACCACATTCGCTTTCCCCGGATGATATAAAATATCGCAATCGTAATCCTTTATTAGCTCCAACCATCTCCCCTGCCTCATATTTAACTCCTTTTGCGTGAAAATATACTTCAGACTTTTATGGTCCGGGTATATTTCACACTTCACACCATATAAATAGTGTCTCCAAATCTTGAGGGCAAATACTACCGCTGCCAATTCCAGGTCATGGGTAGGATATCCCTTCTCATAATCTTTCAACTGGCGCGATGCGTATGCAATGACTTTACCATGTTGCATAAGCACACAACCAAGCCCCTTGTGTGACGCATCACTGAAAATCACAAAGTCACCTGTATCGTCTGGTAACGACAACACCGGTGCCTCACACAATCTCTTCTTGAGTTCTCGAAAACTCTCTTCACACTTCTCAGTCCAGACAAACTTCACCGACTTCTTCGTTAAATTCGTCAATGTTCCTGCTATCTTCGAAAAATCTTGAATGAACCACCTGTAGTAGCCCGCCAATCCTAAGAAACTTCTTACTTCCGTCGGTGTCTTTGGTTGTTCCCAATTCTGTGAAAGTAGTATGCACACAAGCCAATCATGTTTGATGATAAAGCATATACTTTGTAACAATCTTATTCATTTATTAATAAAAAGTATTAATTTATTAAAGGCTTTTAATTATCTACATGATGCTGTTTTATCATATGTGATAAACCCATAGTTTTAAGCAATGCTTTTAGAATAATGATGATGATCATTCTAATGAGATCTAAATTCTTAGAAAGCTTAAAACTAAAATAGTTCACAATCATTGGATTACTAAATTGGGGATTAGTGAATCCGGATAGATTGGTACATACGTTGCTTGCTCATTGGATGAGGATGATTGATCTCATGATCATTTGTGTGGAGACACTAAAGCAAGTATGTAGGTGCTTATTAGAGAATAAGTTCATGGCGACGTGGCTCGCTAAGGAATACCTAATGGAGTTTTACTTATGCATCGGCGGGAATTTCTGTAGTGATAGTAGTACAAGTGATCCTTGGACTTGAGATCATCATAGTATCTTGTGTATGATGAGTTATACTTTGACTTATTCCTTAAGACCCTTAGGGTATATCAAAGGGTATGCTTGGGTATAATAAGTTATACATGGAGATAATGTATGATCGATAAAGAATCTACCACTTCTATTAAAGAAGAGAAATGTCTATGTGATTCGATAAATGACAACCCAGTAGTCCTTGGCCAAGGCAGAATGAAATTAGAAAGGAGTTTCTAATTTGCATTATTTGGAGTTGTGCATTTAAGAGTCGAAATACATATAATTAAATTAAATAAGACTTGACAGTAATTCCATGTCTTATATTTAATTGGGACATTGTATGGTGGAAGGATTGAATTGTACAGTAACTATTTACTCAAAGGTTCTTTTATGATTAATGTTGAAATCTATATTATCCGGAAAGTCGTTGATCATTGGGGAGGCTTATCCTATTGTAGAATAAATATTATTTATTTAAATAAATTAATTGTTTAATTTATTTATTTAAATAAGATTAGAATTGTTCTAATTGATTTATTCACAACCGGTTTAATATGGAGAACCTAAAGGGTCACACCATAAAAGGAAGAATAATTATTTAAGAAGTTAATGGCATAATCGTAATAATATGTTATGTATATTTAATTTAATCTATGGTGATAGAATAAATTAAATAGCTTAATATTTATTATTTAATATTTTAGAAATATTAAATATAAATTAATAAGATGAGTCTTATTAATATTATTACAATTATTATTATTATTTTAATTTCTAAAAGAGTTTAGGAATTAATTTAATATAAGTACTCTCATTTATTCCTAATAAGATTAGGAGGGAAAATTAATTAAAGGAGTTTAATTAATTATCCCTAATAAGATTAGGGAGCCCATTTAATTAAAAGAGTTTAATTAAATAATACATTATTTTAATAGGGTTACTTGATATCTTTATAAGAGGAGTCTTATATCAGATATCAGGACGACGTTATATTTCCAATGGTTGGAGAGTACGCTCCCTTTCTATAGAGATAGAAAAATTAGGGTTTAGCCAACCACCCATCTTCTTAAATCCTTATTCTTCCTTGGTGGATCACCTCTAGAGGCCAAACACTTGGGTGGCTAACGTTGATCAAAGGAAGGAACCAAACCCGGTGGATTCAAGTTGAACGAAAAGAATTGGAGGTGAACTTGTACACGAGGAAGCTTCGGATCTTCAAGGGTATGATTCTTGTTCTTCAATTTTTTGTTTAATTAATAATTGTGAATAAAGGGTGATCCAGGTATATGGTTTGTAAAATTTTTAAACTCTGATTTTTACACGTTTCCGCTTATTTATGCAATTTGATTGCGTTCTTGAATATTACAAACCTAACAGTGGCATCAGAGCCAAATCTTTATGCGAATTATTTTAATTTGATATGTATATTGATATGTGTTTAGAACAATTTAATTGGGCATAATTTTATTATATAAAAAAAAAACGCATGAATCGATTTTGGTTTCATTCATTTGTCTTATCCGCGTGTTTCAATTTTTTTTTTCGGAATCTTGATTCAGTTCGGTACTTGCGTTGGTAATGTTTATATATATATGATATATAAATATTTAATGCATGTGAATTACTTGATTTTAAAGGGAGCAGGAGCTTAAATTGTGCACGAAAATTAAGGAAGCTAGGATTCATTATAACATATATATACTTATGTTATATTAAACGGTTATTTTATATATATATATATATATATATAATATTTTAATTGTTTTATAATTAAAATAAAATGTTTATTTTAATTTTAAAATAAAAGTTTATTTTAATCTTAAAATAAAAGTTTATTTTAATTTTAAAATTAAATTTCATGCTAACTAATTAGAGTTGGAATTGGATTCCATGATAACTAATTGGAGTTGAAATTGGATTCTAAATAAAAGAGTTTATTTAGATATGAAATAAGATTTCATATTATTCAAAATAAAAGAGTTTATTTGTGAATAGGAAAGAGAATCTTAATTTCCTTAAATAAAAGAGTTTATTTAGATATGAAATAAGATTTCATATTATTCAAAATAAAGGAGTTTATTTGTGAATAGGAAATAGAATCCGTGTTTCCTTTAATAAAAGTTTTTTTTTATGGAATTGGATTCCATAATTAATTAAAATAAAGGAGTTTATTTTGATTAAAGATTTTGATTAAAATAAAATAGTTTATTTTATTCAAAATTGGATAAATTAAAATAAAATAGTTTTATTTTGATTTAAATTTGGATTAAAACAAAGGAGTTTATTTTGATTCAAAATTAGATTTCATACTAACTAAATTTGCCCATTAATTGATATCAATATATATATTAAATGTTTATTATTCATGAGATGAATGTTATTTATTGATGCATATCTTGATGTGTATGATAATAAATGGGATTGATTATGGACTATTGACAATGCGATTGGATTTATTTTAGTTGGATGCATGAATGTATGAGGTTTTATTAAATGGGGTCTGCGTACTCGTCTTCTCTAATTTTTTCTTAATGTAAATTCTATCTCCTCCTATGTACTTCCCTTGATTCACGATCAAGGTTTCTATTTATTTTAAATAGTTTTGTAATAGGAATAGTTAGAATTAATTTTGAAGAATTAGAGATCAAGGAGCAAGGAGCGCTTGAAGACCCGTTTGTAATGGAGCAGGGTTTAAATATAATAGTTATATTTAAATATTAATTCTTGCACCCCTAGGGTTTGACCTTTTGGTTCACTTGGTGGCTCTAGTGAACCAAACTAGAATAAAAGTCCATAATCAATCCGGGTAGAATATAGTATTCTATATGAGCATGCTTATACTATATATATTATATATTATGCAAACATGCTTCGCATGTTCATTAATATGACGTATTTTATATATATATATATGTGCGCGCTTAAACAAGATGAGACAAATTAATAACAAACCCTCATTTTTATTATATTAAGTCCTAAGCGTTCAAAGATATTTGGAATATCGAGCGTCGCCTTCTAGCATGATAAAATTAATAGAGTATTAAATATTTAATATGAGTTTGTTGTGTCACCACAAGGCAAGTATTAAGTATTTAAGATGTTAATTTATCACATTTGATGCTTATAAAGAAAATTGAACAATATTGTTTTGTTGTGTCACCACAAGGATGATATTTTTCTTTTTGAATATATGGAGTGCTAGGTGGGACTTAACTTGGATAATTTTGATTCGGATGTGCCACCACTTGATCAAAATAATCTAAGAGGCAAAAGAAAAGGAGTTGCATAGTTGATGTAATTGACAAAAGTTGTCTACCTATTTATTTATATATAGTTTGTTGTGTCACCACAAGGCTATATACATTTGAAATGAGATCCTTATTCTCACTAGCAAATCTTTAATTAGATTTTGCCGAACTATATAAGTGAGGGTAATATAGTTTGAAAGAAAATAGTGGGAGATACCAATTTAAAACAAGACCTAATTTATTTTGGTAATTAATAAAAGAATGTATGTTAAAATGTTGTTAATTACAAATTCATTTACAGAATTTTACAATGTCTAAAATTACTATCACTGCGAAGCATATTAGATGCTAAATTAATCGGGCCAAAATTAAACGGATTGGTTAAGGAAATTGAGAAAAGTTCTCATGGCTGAAAAGCAATCTTATGTCCTTAATACGCCTATCCCTGCAATGGTTGCAGACAATGCCTCTGAGGAAGACATTGCTACTTTTAGAAAGTGGCAAGATGATGCACAGTTGGCTCAATGCATCATGCTTGCATCTATGATTAACGAGCTTCAGCGTCAGCATGAAACAATGGATGCTTCAATTATATTCCTGCACATCAAGTAGTTGATGGTGAGGAAAGTAGCACTGATAGATATCAGATATCTAAGGAGCTCTTCCGATCTAAAATGACCGATGACACTCTGATGACGGATAAAAGTCCTTAACATTATCAATTTGATTGATCAATTAGGACAACGAGTTTTGTCATGGATGGAGAGTTGAGCCAAGATTTGATCTTGCACTCACTCCCGGACTCCTTTCACAATTGTTGTGAATTTTTCATATGAACAAGCTAGATATCACCTCGACGATTTGCTTAACATATTGAAAAATGTTGAGAGTCACTTTCAACCAAGAAAGATCAAGTCTTCTTGGTAGGGGCCAAAGGATCTTACGAAAAGAAGAACGATTCAAAGAAGGTAAATAGAAAGGCATAAACAAAGGATAATAAGAACAAAAGCGATCACGGATAGCAAAGGAGCTTGTTTCCCACCGCTATAAGCATGGACCTTTGGAAAGAAAGCTGAGAAGCACCTTGCAGTTGGCTAACAAAAGAAGCTTAATGAAGTTTGATTTACAAAAATAATTTTGTTCAAGATTTAAAATAAATTTTTCTTTAAGTCAAGGTTCTACTTGGATATTGGATATCGACTTTGGTTATCATAAATATAGATTTATGAAGGACCAAGTAAGTAGAAAGTTAAACAAAGATTAGTAATCTATGTGTGGAAAATGAAGCAAAGGTTCTTTGCATTAGCTATAGAAACTTATAGTTTTGCACCGCTACTACGGCAAATCTATTAAGTCGATAAGTTGTTATTGTATTCCAATTCTTGTTAGAAACATTATTTTCATTTTATTGTTGGACAATAAATTTTTGGTATTATAATTAAGAACAATTGTTGTTCTATTTATAATAATAATGTTTCGTTTAGAACTGAAAGATTACTTAATGGATTTTGTATACTTGACTTACGTGAAAAATTATTTTATAAATTGAACAAACTAGTATAATAAAAGGAGACGATCATTCAAAGAGTTAAATGTGGGTATTTGATGAAATACAAGTGTGAATTATTTGAAAAGTTCAAAGAATTCAAAAGTGAAACAAATTGACAAAGTATTAAGATTCTTTGATTAGATCAAGGAATAAATACTTGTGCAATAAGTTTCTTGATCATCTCAAATGGTTTTCTCATAATGGACGCCTCCTGATATGTAATAAATGATTTATGTATCCGAAAGGAAAAATCATACCTTGTTGGACATAGTGCGGTCCAAAATGATTTTACCGACATTCCCGGTATCCTTCAGGATCATGTCCTAGAAATGGTCTGACATATCTACTGAAAAAGGTAACCTCAAAATCCAGCCCCAAGACTCCATAAAAGTTATGGATGGGGAGGATTCCTAATCTTAAGTATGTTAAGATAAGGGTTGTCCAACTTATGTGAAAAGGTTTCAAAGGATAAGCTTGGGACAAGATTTGACAAGTGTCGATTTGTGGGACATCCTAAAGTAAGTTTAGGGTATATGTTCTATAACTCTACTTAGCAAAAGGTGTTTGTTATGAAACACGTTGCCTTCTAAGATAAAGGTGTTTATCATTAAAGGGGCTAGTGGGAGGATAATAGATCTTGAAGAGTTCAAGAACCACAAAACACTATAAGTCAAATAAGAGGAACACAGTAGATAACCTATTGTACCACTGACCCAATCATATATCCGGAATAGTCATCAAGATACCTAGGAGGTATGGATTCATCATAGATGATGATGATGAGGTACACATCATGAAGATGATGATCCAGTTACATACGATGAGGTAAGTGTGTAGATACACTCGGAGAAATGGATTGAAGCAAGTTTCTCAAATATGGAACATTCGTTTTGATGAGGCAATCAAAAGAGTTTGATTTTATCAAAAATAAGAATGAACCTAGTGTGTACAAAAGGGTCAGTGGGAGCATCGTGACATTCCTAGTACTATATATTGATATACTACGGATAAGGAATGACATACCAATGCTACAATCAGTAAAGATAAAGTTGTCTAAACATTCCTCCACGAATGATTTGGGAAGAGTATCTTAATTGGGGATAAAATCTATATAGATAGATTCAAGAGGATGCTCGACTTAACCCAAGGAATGTATATTCATTTGATGCTAAAGTCGTTTAGCATGGCAAACTCCAAGAGATGTCTCATGTCGATGAGCTATGGATTGTATCTCTCTTAATAGTCCCCACAGACTCCTGCAAAGAGAGGTCGCATGAGTGACAATCATGTATGCAATGAAATGTACGAGACCTGATGTTGATCAGTCATATTCTGGAGAAGCTCACTATGAGTCGGTGAAAAATATCTTAAAGTGCTTGCTTAGCGGCACTAAGGATGTGATCATATTCATGGTTGGTCTAAATTAAAACTAGAGAGCTTAATGATTCAAGTTTTTTTCAGACGGACCAAGACGACGAGAAAAATCCACTTTAAGGTAAAGGGTTACCTTGAGCAATTGGTGCGATGAATTGAAAAGGTTCCAAACAAAGAAAGAGTTCTTTGGTTTAGTGATAAAGACAAAGTATATAGCTATAAATGAAGCTACAAGTTGATTGTTTGGATAAAAGTTCATTACAGAACTAGGAATAGTTCCTAAGTCTCATCTTGGATCTAAACATGTGTTGTAGCACTTTCATTTGATTATTAGAATCATTGAAAGTTGGGAAATCACTATAGAGATAGTGGACTCTCATGAACAACATTACATATCCATTAACTAAAGCTTATCCAATGGCGCAGGATAATCGTCACTTAGAGAAGAAGAGTATGAGATACCATGACGATTGGCTTTAGTGCAAGTGGGAGATTGAAAGTAGTATGCACACAAGCCAATCATGTTTGATGATAAAGCATATACTTTGTAACAATCTTATTCATTTATTAACAAAAAGTATTAATTTATTAAAGGCTTTTAATTATCTACATGATCTTTGTTTTATAATATGTGATAAACCCATAGTTTTAAGCAATGCTTTTAGAATAATGATGATGATCATTCTAATGAGATCTAAATTCTTAGAAAGATTAAAACTAAAATAGTTCCCAATCATTGGATTACTAAATTGGGGATTAGTGAATCCGGATAGATTGGTACATACGTTAACTTTGCTCATTGGATGAGGATGATTGATCTCATGATCATTTGTGTGGAGACACTAAAGCAAGTATGTAGGTGCTTATTAGAGAATAAGTTCCTTTGAGCGTGGCTCGTTAAGGAATACCTAATGGAGTTTTACTTGCTGTCAATAGGAATTCTCAGTAGTGATAGTAGTACAAGTGATCCTTGGACTTGAGATCATCATAGTATCTTGTGTATGATGAGTTATACTTTGACTTATTCCTTAAGACCCTTAGGGTATATCAAAGGGTATGCTTGGGTATAATAAGTTGTATACATGGAGATAATGTATGATCAATAAAGAATCTATCACTTATTAAAAGAATGCAGAAATGTCTATGTGATTCGATAAATGACAACCCGGTAGTCCTTGGTTAAGGCGTAATGAAATTAGAAAGGAGTTTCTAATTTGCATTATTTGGAGTTGTGCATTTAAGAGTCGAAATATATATAATTAAATAAAATAAGACTTGTAAAGATAATTCCATGTCTTATATTTAATTGGGACATTGTATGGTGGAAGGATTGAATTGTATAGTAACTATTTACTCAAAGGTTCTTTTATGATTAATGTTGAAATCTATATTATCCGGAAAGTCGTTGATCGCTAGGAAAGCTTATCCCTATTGTAGAATAAATATTATTTATTTAAATAAATTAATTGTTTAATTTATTTATTTAAATAAGATTAGAATTGTTCTAATTGATTTATTCACAATAGGTTTAATATGGAGAACCTAAAGGGTCACACCATAAAAGGAAGAATAATTATTTAAGAAGTTAATGGCATAATCGTAATAATATGTTATGTATATTTAATTTAATCTATGGTGATAGAATAAATTAAATAGCTTAATATTTATTATTTAATATTTTAGAAATATTAAATATAAATTAATAAGAGGAGTCTTATTAATATTATTACAATTATTATTATTATTTTAATTTCTAAAAGAGTTTAGGAATTAATTTAATATAAGTACTCTCATTTATTCCTAATAAGATTTGGAGGAAAATTAATTAAAGGAGTTTAATTAATTATCCCTAATAAGATTAGGGAGCCCATTTAATTAAAAGAGTTTAATTAAATAATACCTTATTTTAATAGTGTTACTTGATATCTTTATAAGAGAGTCTTATATCGGATATCAAGACGACGTTATATTTCCAATGGTTGGAGATACGCTCCCTTTCTATAGAGATAGAAAAATTAGGGTTTAGCCAACCACCCATCTTCTTGAATCCTTCTTTTCCTTGGTGGATCACCTCAGAGGCCAAACACTTGGGTGGCTAACGTTGATCAAAGGAAGGAACCAAACCCGGTGGATTCAAGTTGAACGCGAAAAAAGAATTGAGGTGAACTTCAGCACGAGGAAGCTTCGGATCTTCAAGGGTATGATTCTTGTTCTTCAATTTTTCGTTTAATTAATAATTGTGCATAAAGGGTGATCCGGGTATATGGTTTGTAAAATTTTTAAATTCTGATTTTTACACGTTTCCGCTTATTTATGCAATTTGATTGCGTTCTTGAATATTACAAACCTAACATTCTGAACCGTTTCCACCTTTGTTGGATCCAAAGGGATTCCATCCTTGTCGATCACGTGACCCAGAAATTAAACTTTTTCTAACCAAAACTTGCACTTCGAAAATTTTGCGTATAATTTATCCATTCTCAATGCTTCCAATACTAATCTTAAATGTTCAACATGATCTTCCGAGTCTTGGAAAAGATTAGGATATCATCTATGAACACAACTACGAATTTATCTAAATACTGTTTGAATACCCGATTCATCATGTCCATAAACGCTGCTGGCGCGTTTGTTAACCCAAACGACATTACCAGAAACTCGTAGTCACCGTAATGAGTTCTGAACGCTGTCTTAGGTACATCCTCCTTTCTCACCTTCAACTGGTGATACCCCGTCCTCAAATCGATTTTGGAAAAATATTTTGCTCCTTTCAACTGATCAAACAGGTCATCTATCCTAGGTAACGAGTACTTGTTCTTGATCGTCACCTTGTTCAGCTCTCGATAATCGATGCGCAGCGCCTCATCGACCGTCCTTCTTCTTTACAAACAACTTTGGTGCTCCCCAAGGAAACACACTCGGTTGAATATACTTCTATCCAACAATTCTCTGAATTGTACCATCGGCTCCTTCAACTCTCACGAATTGCCATTCTCAGACGGGGCTTTCGAGATCGGTAGTAGTTCCGTTACTAAATCTATAACGAATTCGACCTCTCTATCCGTGGAAGACACGGCAATTCTTCCGGAATACATCTCGAAATTCATTCACCACAGGTATCTGTCCCATTTCTAACCCTACTTTATGAGTATCGACGATATGGGCCAAATAACCTACACATCCATTTTTTAGTAACTTCCTCGCTTGCATCATCATCAGACAGCTCGAGAGTCTTGGCGACCTACTCCCATAGAACACTACCTTCGACTGCTCGGGAGTCTTAAGGTTTATACACTTTTTCTGGCAATCTATCATCGCTCCATGGTTAAATAACCAATCCATCCCTAGAATTACATCAAATTCTCCTAATTGAATTGGGATTAAGTCCACAGGTAACTTATATCCCCTGATATCTACAACGCAATTCCTATGGACATGGTTAATGGGAATGACTTCCTTATTAGCAACTTCTATGTTCATAGGATATTCTAATTCTTCTTGAGGTAAGTTTAGTTGTTGGGAGAATTCATGCGAAACGAAGGAACAAGTAGCACCCGAATCAAATAATATGTAAGCAGATATATCATTGATCGGAATGATACCTGAAACCATGTCCCTGGATGCAACCGCATCCCGAACCAAATCATGTTGAAAGTCCTTCTTTGTTGGTCGATTACGAGTTGGTGGTCCACCAATTGTGAGAGTTCCACCGCTTGGTCCCCTCCTCTATTTCCTCCTCTTTGAGTTTTTCTATGGGCAACTCCTGCTTTGATGATCTAATGCTCCACAGTTGAAACATCCATTTCTCTTGATGCAGAGAAGCGAGGTTGGGAGAGATGTGCCCTCCTGCCCGCAATTGAAACAGACATTCTTCCCTTTAAGTCATGCCCCGAGTGATTCCTTCCACACACCTCGCACGCCTCGGTCCTCTTTTTTTACTTCCCTGATTTGCCCCAGGGTTTTTCAGAGTTGACATTATTGTTGTTGTTGTTATTGTTGTTCTTTGTTCCACTTCCTCTTATTTGCACTGAATTCTTGCTGTAAGGCCCCGAATTTTATGAAATAAAAGTATTCAATTTTTCTTATAATTACTATTCAAAGTAAATGGTTAAATTGATAAAAGTTAAAGTTAAGGGTGATATATATATTTTTTTTCAAAATAAGCAAGTGGTTATAAAATACTCATTATTGTCGGGAATATTCGTTTGGTCGTGGAATATTCTTTACGTGGGAATATTAAATGCGACGGCGCATCCATTTATGGGCCCCATAATGTAATAGCTGTCGGATGAAGAAAGCGACAAAAAGGGAGTTTTTATAAATAATAAACGTAATTGTTACCATTAACATTTTGTTGGAATACCCGGTGGGTAAAGTAATGTGTCTGGCGTTGTTGCCGCGGTAGAACACAGTATTGTACGCATATTTTTGAATTATTGATTCTTACGTAAGAAAGCACTACTCAATAATTGTTACGAATTACCGCTCATTATTATATTTTATTGATTCAATAATTCTTTGCGTTGATATTTTATATTACTTGTTGTTTCAAGAATTGTCATTACATTGTATTTTCCATTATCAGAGCAATAATTCATATTATCTGAATAATATTATTGGATAACATTATTGGCAATGTCTAGAAAGTTACATCTCAAGGAGAGTTTTGGTCACCTAATTCATGCGCATGAGAAGGAGAGATCCTTATTGGAAAGCCCCTCTTTCTGAGACCCCTGCTGGTTGTCAATATTGTGATTATGTAATATTATTTGTGAATAATTAATTATTGATTTTTATGATGAGAGAAAATATTTATTTTATGTGGACATAGATGGAGAAAATTTTTTAATGTGACAATTGTTGAAAATTAATATTTTGTCTTTTTACGATAAAATAATTTATTTAAATATATTATTTTAATAATATATTAATGAGTGATATTTTTATAATGAATGTGGGATATATGAGTATATGAGTAGGAAGAGTATTTTTGTGGTAATAAATGTTTAACACATATTTTGTGTGTTGGTGGACACAATTATTGACCGAAATTTGATTATAACCTGTAAAATCACCCGTTTGTGGATTTCGGTCAATTTCTGTTTGGAATTTGGAAAAACTTTCTTCTGCAAAGTTGTAGAGAATTGAATTTCCTATAAAAATTCATGAGATTCGAATTTTCTGATAAAAGGGCTATTTATTATGAATTATTGAAGTTCTGAAGTTCCGAAATAATTGATTTTTGAAAGTTTTAATTATTTTTATTTACAAAAACGTGTTTTTCATTTTGTTTTCCCCATTTAACATGTGATAGGGGCTGAGTTCAGATGGTAAAACATGCGTATGAAGTTTTGGAAAAAATATAATAATATTTAATAAATTTTCTGCTTTGGTGTTCTAAGCATTTTCCTATAAATAGGGTGCTTAGGTTAGAATTGAAAATCACACTAGAAACTGAAGTTTTCTCTCTCTATATTATTGAGCGTATTCTTGTGAGTATTTTGAGTATAATTTGAGTATTGCTATACGGTGCAATTTCAAGTCATAGCCTATATCCGGTGTTTCAGCTAGAAGTACTGATCTTTTGAGGTAAGAGATAGTAAGGGATTTTAAGGGTTATTATGTTTTTAGTTTCGAAATTTTTCTGAACCTTCAAAAATTCTGGAAAAATTTGAAATGATATTTTGATGAGTTTTGTAGAGTGTGTCCAAAAATGGCGATTTTTGGATGTATAGATTAGGAGTTATGGATTTTATGAGAAAAAACTATTTTAAAAGTAACTATTTATAACTCCTTGTGATTAACTCCAAAATTGATGAAATTTTTATTAGGAGTACATCTATATAATATCAGTATACCGTGTAAATTTTAGAAATTTTGGATAAAAGTATAATTTATGATAAATGTTTAAATATTCGGTGGTTTTGGCCATATGAAAAATAGTAAATGAATTTTTAAAATTTTGAGAAAAATATATGTTCAATATGGGACTATGTTATGCTAAATCCCAGAAAAGAAATATTTTTGGAACTGATTTGGTATTTTTCATGAAAATATTCTAGTTATGAGTAAATGAATTAAATATGTTATGTGAAGTAAGAAAATTGGAAAATTTGATTTTATGGCTTGAGAATCATATATGAGGTATATGCAGATTTTTGATGAGGGTTTTGTTATTGGTGATGAAATCTTATGAGTTTGGCATTTTATGATGATTAAATGCATTAATTAGTAAAGTGTAAACAATTTAATTAAATTGTTTATAAGTTTTAGAAATGATTAAAATATTATTGTAATATTAATAATATTAGATTATGAGATTTCTAAGTGATTTATAACATTTGGATTAAGGTGTTATAAATATGGATATGAATTTTATTATGAAATTTTATCTTTTCGTCGAGGTTACTTATATGCGATACGGTACTATGTATTGAATACGAAGTACTTATTCACGACAAATTGATTTCTTTTTTGACCAAATTATCGTTGATTTATGAATCTTACTCTTGAAATTAAAACTATGTTTTGATTATATTGTTTTTATATAACATTCTTATAACCATAATGATAATATTTCTCTTTGACTTGAGTGTAAAGATGGGTAGATTATTGGTATGATCGTGACTATAGGTTCTCTTTGGCCAGTAGTGCAATAGTTGAATTGTTGACTGGTATGATCATGACCATTGAATTTACAATTGAATATTTTTAGCTTATGTGCAAAGGTGAATTGATCAACATGGTTATAATTATTGTTATATAACTTCTGAATTAATTATGTATTTCTTTGATATATGAATATCTTTGGCTCGTTGTGCAAAGATGACTTGTTGATGAATATCTTAGCCTGTAGTGCAAATATGAATTATTGATGAATATCTTTGGCTCGTAATGCAAAGATGACCTGTTGTTGAATATCTTTAGCATGTAGTGCAAAGATGAATTATTGATGAATATCTTTGGCTCGTAATGCAAAGATGACTGTTGTTGAATATCTTTAGCTTTGTAGTGTAAAGATGAGCTGTTGATGAATATCTTTGGCCGTGGTGCAAAGATGAATTTATTAGTATGATTATGAATAGAGGCTGTGATTTGGTATAACCATGATATTTGATGTTTCGTAAAGACGGTGATGAAAATTATCTTCATTCCGGATGAGAAGAGAATTTAGAATCACAATTATGATTATGAGTTATTCATATGATTGTGGAAAGGAGCTGTTGATTGATGTTACGAGGATAAAATATTGTTGGTGGACTTTTAACGTGGAGAAGACAATAGACTTTATAGTCTATTTGACTCTTTTAATGGATTGCTTCGTTCCCTTGCAACTATGGTTGAAAAGTTTTATCATCTACCATATGTTCTAAATCTCTGATTTATTATTGATGAAGACTATTGATAATTTATGTATCTTTAGTTATAATATTCTTTACTAAGCTAGTTGTGCTCACCCTTTTGTTTCACAATTCCTTTCAGGTAATAAAAGTGTAGCTGGGTTGAGCGAGATAACAAGGGAATAGAACGGTGGTCTATAGTTGTTGAGGTTCTCCCTAAAGAGTATGAAAATAATTTTATTAAGGACTTTAGTGTGTTGTATTTTATACATCATTTAATAGTTATTTTTGGTGAATTAAATAGGGTGAGGCGAACCCAACTTTGGAAGGGTGTTTTGTCACTATCATACAAGATGTCTAATGACATACAAACTCGTGTTATTATAAGACATGGCTGTGCTCATCCACTTGTTGAGTATATTTACAAGCACTACCTATATAATCTTGGTGTTTGTTTGGAGTATAATACCCAATTAGAGACAGTGAAGATAATGATATGTCAAGAGAAGACTCACCATTGGGAAGAATATGATTGTAATCTTCTCGTTTTTCTTTGGGGTCTATTGGATCAACCAAGGATAATTACGTGGCCATATGATATCTACCATAACCTAAAAGCATGGCCTCCCATACGAAGGTTTCCTTGAGCACTTCCCAAAGATTCTAATTTTTAAAAGCAGCTTTTTGACTATACCTTTATGTAAGGTGTCATCATTGCGACGCTACATGGTTGGTATATATTTGTATCCAAACTCACAAAGATATGTGTTGTTGTATTTTGCATGACAATTGTTGTAATAAAGTTATAGTTTTTTTTACAGTACCATATATTTGGCGACTCGAATAGGTTGGATGGAATGGACCTATTTTGGGGCGTTACATTTGGTATCGAGCTTAGGATATGATCTGGCGGAGATCGGGATTAGAACTAGGAGGGGAGAGATGAGTAAATCCTTCGCTAGTGTGTCCTACCTAAGCTTATTTGTTGGTCAGTCATAATATTGGGATATTAAGTGATATGTTAATTTGTTAAATTAACCCTTGTTTTGAAGCTGTATTCTAGAATGATATCTGAAATACAGGAGATGAGCAATGGAGAAATCATGATGACAGGGGAGATAGAATCTGAAATGAAAGCAAGGTATTCTCAACTCTTTGAAATACCAGGTACATAAATTTCGGGGACGAATTTTCATAAGGAGGGGAGATTGTAAGGTCCCGAATTTTATGAAATAAAAGTATTCAATTTTTCTTATAATTACTATTCAGTAAATGGTTAAATTGATAAAAGTTAAAGTTAAGGGTGATATATATAATTTTTTTTCAAAATAAGCAAGTGGTTATAAAATAATATTATTATTTGGGAATATTCGTTTGGTCGTGGAATATTCTTTACGTCGGGGAATATTCGCATTTACGGCGCATCCATTTGTGGGCCCCATAATGTATGAGAATAAGCGTCGGATGAAAGAAAGCGACAAGAGGGAGTTTTTATAAATAACAGCGTAATTGTTACCATTAACATTGTTGGAATACCCGGTGGGTAAAGTAATGTAATACGCGTTGTTGCACAGTAGAACACGGTATTGCACAGTATTTTTGAATTATTGATTCTTACGTAAGAAAGCACTACTCAATAATTGTCACAGTAATTACTGTTCAATATTATATTTTATTGATTTAATAATTGCTGCGTTGATATTTTATATTACTGTTATTTCAAGAATTGTCATTACACTGTATTTTCCATTATCGGAGCAATAATTCATATTATCTGAATAATATTATTGGATAACATTATTGGCAATGTCTAGAAAGTTACGCTCTAAGGAGAGTTTTGGTCACCTAATTGCGGCGCAAGAAGGAGAGATCCTTATTGGAAGCCCCCCTCTTTCTGGGCGCACGGTTGTCAATATTGTGATTATGTAATATTATTTGTGAATAATTAATTATTGATTTTTATGATGAGAAAATATTTATTTTATGTGGACATAGATGGAGAAAATTTTAATGTGACAATTGTTGAAAATTAATATTTTGTCTTTTTACGATAAAATAATTTATTTAAATATATTATTTTAATAATATATTAATGGTGATATTTTTATAATGAATGTGGGATATATGAGTATATGAGGAGGAAGAGTATTTTTGTGGTAATAAATGTTTAACACATATTTTGTGTGTTGGTGGACACAATTATTGACCAAAATTGATTATAGCTTTGTAAAATCACCCGTTTGTGGATTCGGTCAATTTTGTTTGGAATTTGGAAAAACTTTCTTACGCAAAGTTGTAGAGAATTGAATTTCCTATAAAAATTCATGAGATTCAAATTTTCTGATAAAAGGGCTATTTATTATGAATTATTGAATTTACAAGTTAGAAATAATTGATTTTTGAAAGTTTTAATTATTTTTATTTACAAAAACGTGTTTTCATTTTGTTTTCCCCATTTAACATGTGATAAGGGCTGAGTTCAGATGGTAAAACATGTGTATGAAGTTTTGGAAAAATATAATAATATTTAATAAATTTTACGCTTTGGTGTTCTAAGCATTTTCTATAAATAGGGTCTTGGGTTAGAATTGAAAATCACACCGAAACTAAAGTTTTCTCTCTATATTATTGAGCGTATTCTTGTGAGTATTTTGAGTATAATTTGAGTATTGCTATACGGATTGCAATTTCAAGTCATAGCCTATATCCTGTTTCAAATTAGAAGTCTTGATCTTTTGAGGTAAGAGATGGTAAGGGATTTTAAGGGTTATTATGTTTTTAGTTTCGAAATTTTTCTGAACCTTCAAAAATTCTGGAAAAATTTGAAATGATATTTTGATGAGTTTTGTAGAGTGTGTCCAAAATGGCGATTTTTGGATGTATAGATAGGAGTTATGGATTTTATGAGAAAAAACTATTTTAAAAGTAACTATTTATAACTCCTTGTGATTAACTCCAAAATTGATGAAATTTTTATTAGGAGTACATCTATATAATATCAGTATACCGTGTAAATTTTAGAAATTTTGGATAAAAGTATAATTTATGATAAATGTTTAAATATTCGGTGGGTTTTGCCATATGAAAAATAGTAAATGAATTTTTAAAATTTTGAGAAAAATATATGTTCAATATGGGACTATGTTATGCTAAATCCCAGAAAAGAAATATTTTTGGAACTGATTTGGTATTTTTCATGAAAATATTCTAGTTATGAGTAAATGAATTAAATATGTTATGTGAAGTAAGAAAATTGGAAAATTTGATTTTATGGCTTGAGAATCATATATGAGGTATATCTGATTTTTGATGAGGGTTTTGTTATTGGTGATGAAATCTTATGAGTTTGGCATTTTATGATGATTAAATGCATTAATTAGTAAAGTGTAAACAATTTAATTAAATTGTTTATAAGTTTTAGAAATGATTAAAATATTATTGTAATATTAATAATATTAGATTATGAGATTTCTAAGTGATTTATAACATTTGGATTAAGGTGTTATGAATATGGATATGAATTTTATTATGAAACTTTATCTTTTCGTGTCGAGGTTACTATGCACGTATACGGTACTATGTACGAATACGGGGTACTATTCACGACAAATTGATTTCTTCTTTGACCAAATTATCGTTGATTTATGAATCTTACTCTTGAAATTAAAACTATATTTTGATTATATTGTTTTTATATAACATTCTTATAACCATAATGATAATATTTCTCTTTGACTTGAGTGTAAAGATGGGTAGATTATTGGTATGATCGTGACTAAAGGTTCTCTTTGGCCAGTAGTGCAATAGTTGAATTGTTGACTGGTATGATCATGACCATTGAATTTACAATTGAATATTTTTAGCTTATGTGCAAAGGTGAATTGATCAACATGGTTCTAATTATTGTTATATAACTTCTGAATTAATTATGTATTTCTTTGATATATGAATATCTTTGGCTCGTTGTGCAAAGATGACTTGTTGATGAATATCTTAGCCTGTAGTGCAAAGATGAATTATTGATGAATATCTTTGGCTCGTAATGTAAAGATGACTGTTGTTGAATATCTTTGCTTTGTAGTGCAAAAGATGAATTATTGATGAATATCTTTGGCTCGTAATGCAAAGATGACTGTTGTTGAATATCTTTGCTTTGTAGTGTAAAGATGAGCTGTTGATGAATATCTTTGGCCCGTGGTGCAAAAAGATGAATTTATTAGTATGATTATGAACATGAGCGTGATTTGGTATAACCATGATATTTGATGTTTGGTAAAGACGGTGATGAAAATTATCTTCGTCCCGGATGAGAAGAGAATTTAGAATCAACAATTATGATTATGAGTTATTCATATGATTGTGGAAAAAGCTGTTGATTGATGTTACTGAGGATAAAATATTGTTGGTGGACTTTTAACGTGGAGAAGACAATAGACTTTATAGTCTATTTGACTCTTTTAATGGATTGCTTCGTTCAGCAACGCAACTATGGTTGAAAAGTTTTATCATCTACCATATGTTCTAAATCTCGATTTATTATTGATGAAGACTATTGATAATTTATGTATCTTTAGTTATAATATTCTTTCTTGAGCTAGTTGTGCTCACCCTTTGTTTCACAATTCCTTTCGTGTAATAAAAGTGTAAATTTGGGTTGAGCTGGGGATAACAAGGGAATAGAAGCGGTGGTCTATAGTTGTTGAGGTTCTCCCTAAAGAGTGTAAAAATAATTTTATTGAGGACTTTAGTGTGTTGTATTTTATACATCATTTAATAGTTATTTTTGGTGAATTAAATAGGGTGAGGCGAACCCAACTTTGGAAGGTGTTTTGTCACTATCATACAAGATGTCTAATGACATACAAACTCGTGTTATCATAAGACATGGTTGTGCTCATCCACTTCTTTGAGTATATTTACAAGCACTACCTATATAATCTTGGTGTTTGTTTGGAGTATAATACCCAATTAGAGACAATGGAGATAATGATATGTCAAGAGAAGACTCACCATTGGGAAGAATATGATTGTAATCTTCTCGTTTTTCTTTGGGGTCTATCAGTCAACCAAGGATAATTCTGTGGCCATATGATATCTACCATAACCTAAAAGCATGGCCTCCCATGTACGAAGGTTTCCTTGAGCACTTCCCAAAGATTCTAATTTCTAAAACAGTTTTTGACTATACCTTTATGTAAGGTGTCATTGTGACGTGCTACAGTTGGTATATATTTGTATCCAAACTCACAGCATATGTGTTGTTGTATTTTGCACGACAATTGTTGTAATAAAGTTGTAGTTGTTTTTCGTACCATATATTTGGCGACTCAGAATAGGTTGGATGGAATGGACCTATTTTGGGGGCGTTACAGTTGCTGCTACTGCCTTCTCCACGGTTTCCTCCTTCAGTCTTCTTCTTTTTCTCCTTGTTGAACTTCATTAGGGCTTCACTTACGCCTCGTGATTATAGCTTTCTCCGGGAGAGTCGCTAAACCTGTTAAATGCTGCAACAAAGAGTAAAGTCTCTTGTATAGCCATGGTTTGAGGCCTTGCTCAAACCACCTAAATCTTCTCTCCTCGGTGTTGACGATGAGGTGCGAACCTCGCCACTTGTTAAACTTTAAAACAGTCATTCTTGATCTTGTCATATCTTCTTTTTTCAGCTCTAGGAATCCCATCTCCATGCGACTCTGTATACTAACAGGAAAATAGTTCTCGAAACAGATTTTCTTGAACCCTTCCCAAGGTATCACACCTTCTCCAGCTCGGGTCTGATTTGCCTCCCACTAGTAGTTGGCTTCACCTTTCAGCATATACGTGGCGAAAATAGTTTTCTGGTCGTCTCCTACTCGGGCGATAGCGAATGCCTTTTCGATTTCCTTAACCCAAGTTTGGGCTTCGATGGGTTCTGTAGTTCCTTTGAACTCAGGTCGTCCCGCGCTTTTGAAGTCTTTAAAGTGTGCCACAGGGGCCACTAGAGGGTTATTGACATTCGGGGTTCGATTTTGAAGTGCCCCCACTAACATGTCTACAAAGCTATCAGATAGTAGGGTTGATTGGATCCCCAACATTACCGTCGACCCCTCGGGTGCTTGGCGACGTCTTCCTCTAGCCATCTATCTGTTCAAAATGAACTTAATATTATTCTCTCATAATTTACTCTACAGTATATAAAATTCGTAAAAACTGAACCATCACATCACATACATAAATAAAAACATATTTATTTATAAACATAATACTCAAAGTATTTCATCGTTTTATGGCATCACGCCATTTACATCACGTGGCATCAATCACTTGGTAAAAAGCGAAACCAAGCTTTTATTACATAGATAAGCATTTTATTTGCTACTAGGAAAAAGTTTATCATAATAACTAAAGACCCCACTTAATGGCGTCCTCACGCTCCTCATCCGCTATCTCTTTCACCATCTCTAAACTTATAACCGAATGCATTCGCGCTCTCACGTGGAAAGTGGCGCACCTATCTTTGGAACCTTCCATGTGCCGACTTAAACACGTATTTCATCTTGTCTATCTTAACCTTCTTGTCTCTAACTTCTCCCTCCAACTCTCGGTTAGCTTCTCACCCCTAACACGGTCTCTTCTCTTATCTCCCGTAAAGTGGTAATAATCGCTTGTCGAGTTGGAGACTCGAATCCTCGACTCCAACCCATTAATGGTATGTCCCAGTGGATTACGATAGCATCCTCTCATCCTTGATTTAGCTCGGCTTACGGCCTTGACATGACTTGTCGGCCCGGATCCCCATTCCTAATTACGTGTGGTCCACCAATGCTCCCAAAGAAAGTCTGCGACTTGTTGTTCCCCGATCTGACTCCTCTAACTCGTGGACCTTGTCGTCTAGTTCGACGATCCTGTCCATCAACTCATCCAGCATAGTGTCTTCAGGTACCTCCTCGGGGTCCTCCCTGCTCCTCTTCCTCTTTCGGATACTTCTAAAGATTCCGACTCAAATTCTTGCCTCACTATAAGCTCAGTACACAATTTGTCACTACTCGCTCACTTACTACATGAATATCTCTAACTTCCTCTTCTCTTGACATCCTATAATCAAAACACAAAGCAACTCAATTAGAAAAATAGATATTGATTTTGTTTTTGGAAAATAGATTTGACACTACACGTATAACTCTATGTGAGTTCATCTCCCTATCATCTCCACTAACTCTCTCTAAGGTTATAGCCCAAGGTTCCCCACCTAAGGTTTATAACCTAAGGCTCTGATACCAACCTATGATGCCCCCAAATCCGTGTAACATCGATTACAGGACTTGGTGCTCACGATACAACATACAACATCATCTATCTAAGTAAACTTTATCAATAATAATAATATTATTACCCATTACACAAATAGTCGAAATAAAATCCCAAGTCTTTACAACCTTAAAACATACTGGAAATTAGTCTTAGCGTTTATCGCTACATTACACATATACGGAAATAATTAACTTATTACATAATCATTAGCATCACTTCATCTTGGACTTTCCTTGTCCTCGCCGAACCTCAAATTTCTTCACCCTTAACTGAAAGGTTTAAGCAAGAATGAGCACGAATTGCCCAGCAGGTATATACAGAAATTTGAAAACATACATCAAGAGTGAAAACAGTTGAATAACTAAACCTCAACAGTTGAAAAGATTATCAAGTGTTAAATAGGAACATCAAGAATGGAAATTTAAGAATTTTCAATATCATACTAAGGGGTGTAAAAATACCCTGAACATATTTCTTTCATCAAAAAACATCAGACGGTTTAACAATCAAATAGACTGTAAACGGTCTCTGCAATTACGCCAGGTGATCAGCCCATTGTACCCTACATTGTGCACATGTATTAAGTTTAAAATGCATAAGCATAAATGGGACTATTTGCCCGACATCTGTTTTTTTTCCCGTTCATTCGGGTTGTTCATCTTAGTAATCATGCGAGACCTCACCAATGCAACTTGGAGATGTGTTTTAAATCATTTTTCATCAATAATAACTAGCCGAAACCAAAGGCTAGGATTATACATAGAAACAGTTCTATGATGACATGAAACTTAAAAGCATAGCCGTTAGAATAATAACTGAATAACCATTGAAAAGCTTGCAAGATAATTGGAGTTTGTATGACTTTTCAACGAAGAAACTTGCACGAATAAATAACTAACACAAGTCCAATACTTACCCTTACTACGATAATATTAGTAAGGATTTAATAAATACCCAAAAGAAATTAGGGTTAGGAAACTTGCACGATGAGCCCTTTCTAATACACGCTAGTAATTAACCTTCACGTAACCTAATTACATGTGTCTCGTTAATCACCATTCATACACAATCTAGTTTGAAAGTATAAGGGTCTCCTATTGGATATGCTATAAACATCATAAGAGAATATATTTAGAAAATATATGCCACCCATTTTAGACATCATAGGCATTTTAAAATGTAACTTTAAAATGCCCAAACATAACAGCTTTTTACATTTTTTTTCTCAACTTTACCATATCTCGATAAAACAGTCATAACTAATTCGTTTTAAAACAGTTTTGAGCGATTCTTGTGCCCACGCGAAGCTAACTTCTGGGGCTACAACTTTCGTTCATGGACCATCTTCAAATTCCAAGCACAAAATTCCAGAAAATCCGTGCAAGAGGACTGCACCGAATTTGTTGGAGAGATTTGACACAACTATTTTGAAAAGTCATAACTCCTTGCTCCGAAGTCGGAATCAGTCCGTTCTGGAGTCTATGAAAAGCTTATTCAGTGTAATATAATAACCCAAAAGCCCACAATTTTCTGGAAACTGTAGCTAGCACCGAATTTTGTCTTTAGGGTCAGCAGTTCACAGTTTATTTTTTTTCGGTTTCTAACATGTTTGCTTACGATTTTCATATCTCACTCAATATAGCTTCGATCCGAATGAAATTTGGATATGTTATACCTCATGCTATATACTATTTTACAAAATTATTACATGCACCAAATGGATTATCTAAGACATGATTTCGAGTGACCAAAAATCCTAAAAAAAATCATGCAAACTAGTTTAACCCAACTTTTGAGAAAATCATGATTTTGATTCTAGCATGCGTGGGTTTGATTCCTATTATCCAAAGCACTTCTAATAACATATATATACATGTTACAACAATTCATTTCTCTAACTTTTCATGTTTTGATCAAATTATCATGTTAGAGACATTTTATCAAATAGCTAGCATACATGGCATGATTTCTTGACTTTCTATGAATTAGAGCATGTACTAAACCAGAATTTTCACTCTCTACTACCACATATCAGAAACAAACCCTAGCATGACATTACAAAGTCAAAACAAACCATCTACCATGTTTATACATTAATTTTCTTACTAGTTTTCTCATAACATAAGAAATGGTTTGAAGCTTACCTTTTGGACGAAATTTCCTCTTGGTTTAATCTTGCTAGAGTCTCACCCCTTTGCTTGCTAACTCCTTTGCAACCTCCAAAATTCTTAGGCCACCTAGCACCACTCTCAACTCCCAATATTTTTCTCTCACGTAGAATTTTCTTTGCAAAGTGAAGAAGTAGTTGGGAAGGAAAACATGTATATGAGAGTTGATATAACTTGAGCCCCCTCCCATTCGTAACTCATTCCAGCCATCAATTGCCTTCATTAGTGTAGCTAATTAAATAGGGGAAGTGGGAGTTTGAGAAATTGAAGAGTTTTTTTTTTTTTTTTTGTTTAAGGAATAAAATGAAATACTCCCTTCTTGGCTATCATGCAGTATACGTATGCTCCTCTCTTGTCCCAATTTGATGGTCACCAAGTACCCCAGCTGTAAGACCCCACCTTATTATTAATGAAATATAATTTTCTCTATTTATTATTTTGAAACAGTAAGGGTTGATGTGATTAATGTGGATAGTTAGGGGTAAAATACACAAATATTTCAAAATAAGCAAGTGGTTATAAAATATTCATTGTTGTCGGGGAATATTCGTTTGGTCGTGGAATATTCATACCGGGGAATATTAAATTACTGCCAATGTGTAAATGCCATGTGGGCCCCATAATGGAAAGCGATTGGATGAAGAAAAAACGACAAATATAAGTTGGTTAAAAATAAATTGGCGTAGTTTGTTACCATTAATCTTATTAAAATACTCTTGGTGGTTAAAACACAAGAAGACACGGTATTGCACCAATGATTTATTCTTACGTAAGAAGGCACTACTCAATAATGGTTACAATAATTCTTTATTCGGTATTTTATTGATTCAATAATTCTTTGCGTTGATATTTTATATTCTTTGTTGTTTCAATAATTGTCATTACACAATATTTTCATTATCGAAGCAATAATTCATATTATCCTGAATAATATTATTAGATAACATTATTGGAAATGTCTAGAAAGTTTCATCTAAGGAGAGGTTTGGTCACCTAATCTTGGCTACCAAGAAGGAGAAATTTTATGGAAAGCCCCCTCTTTCCAGGAAGCCTCACTGGTTGTCAATATTGTGATTTTGTAATATTATTTGTGAATAATTAATTATTAATTCATATGATGAGGAAAATATTGATTTTATGTGGATATAGATGGAGAAAAATTTTAATGTGACAATTGTTGAAAATTGAAATTTTATTTTTTGAGATAAGATAATGTATTATTATATTTTAATAATATAATAATGGTGATATTTTTACAACGAATGTGGGATATATGAGTATACGAGGAGGAAGAGTATTTTGTTGCAATAAATGTTTAAAACATGTTAAACATGCTCGGTGGACCCCATTTATTGGTGAAATTTGATTATAACGTGTAAAAAATCGTCTGTTTGTGGATTTTGGTCAATTTCATTTGGAATTTGAAAAAACTTTCTTCGCAAAGTTGTAGAGAATTGAATTTCCTATAAAAACACGCGAGATTTGAATTTTCTCGATAAAATGGCTATTTATTATGAATTATTGATGTTCTAAAATTCTGAATAATTGATTTTTGGAAGTTTTAATTATTTTAAATAATAAAAACGTTTTTGATTTGTTTGGTAGACTTATTTGTTGTCAAGCATGGCTGAATTCAGATCATAGATTGTGTGCGTAGGAATTTATATATAATATATTAATATTATATTAAATTTTTCGCTTTTAGTGTTCTAAGCAATTTCCTATAAATAGGTGCTTAGGTTAGAATTGAAAATCACACCGTAAGCTGAAGTTTTCTCTCTATATTATCGAGCGTATTCTTATGAGTATTTTGAGTATAATTTGAGTATTGCTATTTGATGCAAGTTCAAGTCATAGCCTATATCCTGTGTTTCAAATTTAAATCTTGATCTTTCGAGGTAAGGATATTTTTTTTCGTAATGATATTATTTCTTCAATATCATTATGTTGAAATATTGATCTGAAGTTTTTATCAAATTTGGAACTTTTGGTGTCTGAGAGTTACTATTCACGATATCTGACATTATTCACGATATACGACATTATTCACTTAATACGACACTATTCATCTGAAAAATGAAAATTTTTCTTTTTCGTCCAAAATATCTATTCGGATACTAGCTTTGATTGTATCCATGTTTTGATCATTCTTGAATTTTACAATGCTGCGATTATTTTTGAGGTATTTTTGGACGTGAATAAAACAAAGTACTAATCCTTAATCCTTAATCCTTGTCATTTTGTTTCTTTGGATTCGTTTCTTTAAAAATATTTTCATCATCTTGATCTTAAATGATGATATTATGGAATATCTTTGGCCCGTAGTGCAAAGATGAATGATTTCTGAAGAATATCTTTGGCTCAGTAGTGCAAAGATGAGCAGTGTTTAGATGAACACATGACTAATGATGAATATCTTTGGCTGTTGTGCAAAGATGAATATGTGATTCTAGATATATATTGATTGATGTTCTGAGGATAAAAGATGAGCGATGAACTTTTAAATTCATACATGGAAGATAGTAGTTTGCATTCTCTACTTAACTCTTCTAATGAATTATTATTTCATTGCGAATATTGATTTAAAATTTATTTGTCTATTGTATTCTATTAGATTTTTCCTATTGAAAACTAACGGTAATTTGTTGTATATTATCTTAGTCATAATATTCTTTCTTGAGCTAGTTGAGCTCACCTTCTCCTTTTGTTCCATTTTTTTTTCTCGTGGAGGCGAGAATATATCGAGTGCAAGTGAGGGGTATGGAATGAAGGTTCTAGAGAGAGTTGTTTAGTAGTCCTCACCATTTTCGTAAAATAATGTATCAATAAATGTGATGAGGATTTATTTGAGTATAGATATTGTCTAGAAGATAATATTTGTATTTAAACTCAGCTTTTTCTTGTTTTAATAATAAAGTTGTAGTTGTTTACATACCATGTATTGACAACTCAGAATGGGTGATGTATACCTATTTTGGGGCGTCACAGTTGGTATCAGAGCTTAGGGATATGATCTCTGGCGGAGATCGGGGAATAGAACTAGGAGGGGAGAGACGAGTAAATCCTTCGCTAGTGTGTCCTACCTAAGCTTATTTGTTAGTTAGTGGTCAAGATATAAGGATATTATGTGATATATTGATTTCCTTAATTAACCCTTGTTTTATGAAAGATTTGAGAATGTCGATTGAGAATATTAACAATGGAAATGAGACCGTGGAGGCCTTTGTACTCACCAACGAGGAGAACGTGCAACAGTGGCAATGTTCCTCCCGTGAACAACACCATTGAGTAGATGATGAACGAGGGATGTTTAGAAGTTTTTTGCAGTTCATGCAAAATCGACGAGGAGACTCGTGTTCAAAATACTGAGGAGGAAATGATAGCAATTCACGGGTTGTCACAAATGCAAGCAGTTCAAAGAGTTGGGACCACCGAATTTAAGGGAAAGCCAGATCCGATCATGGCGGAAACATGGGTCAAGCAAATTACCAAGATATTCGATGTCTTGGGATGCACGGAGGAACAGAAGGTTCCATTCGCCACCTTTATGTTCGTGGCGAGGCGGACTCATGGTGGGAGTCGTGAAGCGTACCCATCCACCAAGACTCGGCATGTCTTGGGAGACGTTTGAAGCTATTTAATGACAAATACTTTCCGAAAGTGTTCGTCATATGAAGGAAGTGGAGTTCATCGATTGGAACAAAACAAACGACATGGCGGTGTCTCAAAGACGAGGCAAAGTTTGTAGAGTTATCCAGTTTGCACCTCATTTAATGGAGAATGAGGAACGTATGACGCAGATGTTTACGAGAGGTTTGAAAACCCTAAGATACGACAATATCTCATTTCTCATAAATTTTCTCTCTATTCAGGATGTTGTTAATGAGTGGCTCAATTATTAAGCGAGATAACGAGTATATTCAACCAAGGACCATAACTTGAGGATCGTACTGGAGATAGCGATCAATGTAATAATGATAACCAACGGAGAAAGAAGCAGACGGACAAAATGGTAACCACTCGGTGGTAATCATGGCCATGAAAATAGAAGAAGCGAGTCGGGAGGAGATTTTAAAAGAGGAGATTTAACAATGACCATGTGAAGACGATAAAGGTCCGGCAAAGAATCGGTTCTAAGGGAGGAGAATGACCACCCGGTCATATGCTATAAATCTGGAAAAGAGGATATATCACCAAACCGCCCACAATGATTCAAGGTATGCTATAATTGTGGAAAGGAAGGACATATCGCTTCGAGATCAGACGCAGAGCAAAACCTAGTTCGATGGGGACGGTGACTCAAAAGATCGTCCCGAAAAGTCAAAGTCAACGATTCCGGAAGAGCGTTTGTTGTATTTGGTCAAAATGCGAGAAACCCAAACGAGGTGATCACGGGTAAGCTATTTATAAATTCTTGCGAAGTTTATACCTTACTTGATACCGGTATACCCATTCATTTATCTCTCCCGCATGTGCTCAACGTTTAAACTTGACTCGAGAAATTAGACTTTGACCTATCTGTGGAAACTCCGTTAGGAGAAACTTTCATCACATCCACTATTTATAAATCTTGTTTGATTCAAGTTGGCACCATCACCTTACCGTTGACCTTATCTCTTTAAAGATACTTGCTTTTGATGTGATTTTAGGGATTGATTGGTTAACTACTCATCATGCCAAAATTGATTATTTTCGTAAGGTTGTTAGTTTTCATATTCCTAACCAACTTGTTATTTAATTCAAGCAACTAAACCATTAAAATCAATCACTATCATATCTAATCATAAAGCTATTCGTTTATTGAAAAATGGATGTCAAGCTTTCTTAGCCCATGTTATGGATTTGAATAAAGACACGCCAAATTTGAATAATAATATTCTGTTGTTATTGACTTTCCGACGTATTTCTGAAGAACTTCCCGGTCTACCCTAGAACGTGAAGTTGAATTCTTTATTGATCTTGAACCAGGTACAAAGCCCATTTCTAAAACCCCATATCGAATGGCTCCTATTGAACTTCAGGAGTTAAAGGTCCAACTACATGAATTGTTGGACATCGGTTTCATTCGCCCCTAGTACATCTCCTTGGGGTGCTCTGTTTTATTCAGTAAAGAAGAAAGACGGGAGTATGCGATTTTGTATTGACTATCGAGAATTGAACCATGTCACCATCAAGAATAGGTATCCTCTACCTCGTATTGATGACTTGTTTGACCCAGTTTGCAAGGGGCACAATTCTTTTCAAAAATCGATCTTCGATTACGGATATCATCATTTGAAGATTAGAGGCGAGGATATTCCAAAGACCGCCTTGAACTTCGGTATGGGCATTATGAATTCTTAGTCATGTCTTTCGGACTAACTAATGCTCTATGACTTTCATGGATATGATGAATGAGTATTCAAGGAATATTTGGATCAATTCGTTGTTGTCTTTATTGATGACATCCTCATATATTCCAAAAGTCGTGAAGATCATGAGCACCATTTGAAGTCGGTACTCCAAAGGCTTCGTGAAAACCAACTATATGCCAAATTGAAGAAATGCGAGTTCTAGCTTGAGGAAGTAGCATTTCTTGGGCACGTGGTGTCAAAACATGGAGTATCTCATTGATCCAAGCGAAGATTGAAGCAATACAAAGTTGGGAGCAACAAGTCGGTGGATCAAGTCACGTAGTTTTTGGGCTTAATTGGTTATTATCGGAGATTCGTGGAAGGGTTTTCTCAAATCGCTACTCCATTAACCCAAATTAACTCGGAAGGATACAAAATTCGTTTGGAGTGAAGAATGCGAGAAGAGTTTCCAAGAGCTTAAGAGGAGACTTATTTTAAGACTGTTCTAACAATACCATCCGGTTCGGATGGATTTGTTATCTCAAACGATGCTTCGTGCAAAGGGTTAGGATGTGTTCTCATGCAACGTGGGAAAGTCATAGCCTATGCCTCGCGACAACTTAAAGAGTATGAGAGGAATTATCCTACTCATGATCTAGAGTTAGCGTTGATCGTTTGCGCTTAAAGATATGGAGGCACTATCTATATGGGGAGAAAGTGGAGATATATTCGGACCATAAAAGCCTTAAATATTTCTTCACTTAAAAGAACTCAACATGCTTGGCAATGACGTTGGCTCGAGCTATTGAAAGACTACGACCACACTATTCAATAGCATCCCGGAAAAGCGAACGTGGTAGTGACGCGTTGAGTAGAAGATCATATGCTTGAACGAAAAGTGCGATGATGTCAAGTATACGATAGAGCCAACTTTAATAGAAAAAGTTAAGGTTGCTCAAGCCACCCACCCAGGCCGTCGATACGTATGAAGAAGAAAGTACAAGAAGGAGCTATTCTAAGCGAGAATTGTTGAAGAAGGAATACTTGAGTCCACTCTAGACTTTGTGTTCCTAACGACTACGATTTAAAGTACAAGATTATGATGGAGGCACACAATACACCATTTGCAATCCATCTCGGAAGTACTAAAATGTATCGTGATCTTGACATACATTTTGGTGGAACAATATGAAGAGAGAGATTGCAAAGTTTATCTCGATGTGTTTAACTTGCCAACGTGTAAAGGCGGAGCATCTTGTACCTAAGGGTCCGTTGCAACCACTTGAGATTCTGAAATGGAAGTGGGAACACATTACCATGGATTTCGTTACGGGTCTTCCTACGGTTTCTCAAGGCATCAATGCTATTTGGGTTATTGTTGATAGATTAACCAAGTCTGCTCATTTCTTGCCGATACGGGAGACTTATTCCCTTGAACGTCTTGCTAGTATATACGTGAATGAAATTATGAGGTTGCATGGCATGCCAGTATCCATAGTTTCGGATCGTAACCCAAGATTCACTTCAAGATTTTGGGTTAGCTTGCAAAAAGCTATGGGCACGCATTTGCGATTTAGTAAGCATACCATCCCCAAAAGACGGACAATCGAGAGAGGACTATTCAAACTCTTGAAGATTTATTAAGACTCGTGTCCTAGACTTCAAAGGCGGTTGGGATAAGTATTTACCATTGGTGGAATTCTCCTACAACAATGAGCTTATCGGAAAGTATAGGTGTGGCTCCATTGAAGCATTATATGGGACGAAAATGTCGTTCTCCAATATGTTGGGATGAGGTGGGTGAAGCAACATTGTTGGGACCCGAGTTAGTACGTATGACTACCAAAAAGATTCAAATGATTCGACAACGTATACAAACGGCACAAGATCGACAAAAGAGTTATGCGGATCTTCATCGAAAGGACGTGGAATTTAGTGTAGAGGATCATGTATTATTGCGAGTTGCTCCATGGAAGGGAGTTACAAGATTTGGGAAGAGAGGAAAGCTCAATCCACGATTTATTGGTCCATTTCAAATCCTTGATGAAAGTAGGAAATGTAGCCTATAGACTTGCGTTACCTCCAAGTATGTCTCGTGTTCATAATGTGTTTCACATATCTGTACTTCGTAAATATGTGAAAGACCCGAACCACGTTATAGAATTAGAACCGGACGAAATAGCCGAAGACTTAACGTATGAGGAGGTACCTGTCAAGATCTGGGATAGGAAGGAGCATGTCCTACGCGCAAAGGTCATACCACAAGTTAAAGTTTTGTGGAGGAATCATGCTATAGAGGAAATGACCTGGGAATTGGAAACGGAAATGAAAGCGAGGTATCCTCACCTTTTTGAAACACCAGGTACGTACGTCAATTTCGAGGATGAAATTTTATAAGGAGGGGAGGTTGTAAGACCCCAACTTATTATTAATGAAATTTAATTTTCTCTATTTATTATTTTGAAATAGTAAGGGTTGATGTGATTAATGTGGATAGTTAGGGGTAAAATACGCAAATATTTTAAAATAAGAAAGTGGTTATAAAATATTCATTGTTGTTGGGGAATATTCGTTTGGTCGTGGAATATTCGCATCGTCGGGAATATTCGCGACGACTGCCAAGAAGACCATATGTGTGGGCCCCATAACGGAAAGCGATTGGATGAAGAAAACGACAAATATAAGTTGGTTAAAAATAACGGCGTAGTTGTTACCATTAATACTGTTAAAATACTCGGTGGTTAAAACACAGTAGCACACGGTATTGCACCAATTATTGATTCTTACGTAAGAAGGAACTACTCAATAATGGTTACAGTAATTACTGTTCAGTATTTTATTGATTCAATAATTGCTGCGTTGATATTTTATATTGCTGTTGTTTCAATAATTGTCATTACACAATATTTTTCATTATCGAAGCAATAATTCATATTATCTGAATAATATTATTAGATAACATTATTGGCAATGTCTAGAAAGTTCTGTCTAAGGAGAGGTTTGGTCACCTAATTGCAGGCGGCCAAGAAGGAGAAATTCTTATTGGAAAGCCCCTCTTTTCCAGGAACCGCACGGTTGTCAATATTGTGATTTTGTAATATTATTTGTGAATAATTAATTATTAATTCATATGATGAGGAAAATATTGATTTTATGTGGATATAGATGGAGAAAAATTTTAATGTGACAATTGTTGAAAATTGAAATTTTATTTTTTTCAGATAAGATAATGTATTATTATATTTTAATAATATAATAATGGTGATATTTTTACAACGAATGTGGGATATATGAGTATACGAGGAGGAAGAGTATTTTTGTTGCAATAAATGTTTAAAACATGTTAAACATGTCAAATTGGACCCCATTTATCGATTTGAAATTTGATTATAGCTTTTTGTAAAATCGTCCGTTTGTGGATTTTGGTCAATTTTGCTTGGAATTTGGAAAACTTTCTTCCGCAAAGTTGTAGAGAATTGAATTTCCTATAAAAACATGTGAGATTCAAATTTTCTGATAAAAGGGCTATTTATTATGAATTATTGATGTTATGAAATTCCTGAATAATTGATTTTTGGAAGTTTTAATTATTTTAAATAATAAAAACGTTTTTGATTTGTTTGGTAGACTTATTTGTTGTCAAGCATGGCTGAATTCAGATCATAGATTGTGTGCATAGGAATTTATATATAATATATTAATATTATATTAAATTTTTTCGCTTTTGGTGTTCTAAGCAATTTCTATAAATAGGTGCTTAGGTTAGAATTGAAAATCACACCGTAAATCAAGTTTTTCTCTCTATATTATCGGCGTATTCTTGTGAGTATTTTGAGTATAATTTGAGTATTGCTATTCTTGCAAGTTCAAGTCATAGCCTATATCCAGGTGTTTCAATTAGAAGTACCGATCTTCGAGGTAAAGGATATTTTTTTCTCGTAATGATATTATTTCTTCAATATCATTATGTTGAAATATTGATCAAGTTTTTTTTTTATCAAATTTGGAACTTTTGGTGTCTGAGTTACTATTCACGATACTAAGACTATTCACGTGATCGACATTATTCACGAATACGACACTATTCATCGAAAAATAAAAATTTTTCTTTTCGTCTCAAAATATCTATTCGGATACTAGCTTTGATTGTATCCATGTTTTGATCATTCTTGAATTTTACACCACTGCGATTATTTTTGAGATATTTTGGATGTGAATAAAACAATGTACTGAAATCTTAATCCTTAATCCTTGTCATTTTGTTTCTTTGGTTTCGTTTCTTTAAAAATATTTTTCATCATCTTCATCTTAAATGATGATATTATGGAATATCTTTGGCCTGTAGTGCAAAGATGAATGATTTCGAAGAATATCTTTGGCCTCAGTAGTGCAAAAGATGAGCAGTGTTTAGATGAACATGACTAATGATGAATATCTTTGGCCCTGTAGTGCAAAGATGAATATGTGATTCAGATATATATTGATTGATGTTACAGGGATAAAAGATAGACGATGAACTTTTAAATTCATACATGGAAGATAGTAGTTTGTATTCTCTACTTAACTCTTCTAATGAATTATTATTTCCGCTCGAATATTGATTTAAAATTTGTTGTCTATTATATTCTATTAGATTTTTTCCCTGTTGAAGACTAATGATAATTTGTTGTATATTATCTTAGTCATAATATTCTTTCTTCGAGCTAGTTGAGCTCACCCTTTTCCTTTTGTTCCATTTTTTTCTCTCGGGAGGCGAGAATATAAGCGAGTATTTAGTCTGGGTATGGAATGAAGGTTCTAGAGAGAGTTGTTTAGTAGTCCTCACCATTTTTGTAAAATAATGTATCAATAAATGTGATGAGGATTTATTTGAGTATAGATATTGTCTAGAAGATAATATTTGTATTTAAACTCACAATTTTACTGTTATAATAATAAAGTTGTAGTTGTTTCTGTACCATGTATTGACAACTCAGAATGGGTGATGTATACCTATTTTGGGGGCGTCACACCAGCTGCTGATCTTGTTAAATGAAAATATTATTTAACCTTTTAATCAAATAATAATTTTGACCGTTTTGCCCTTCGTAGTCGAATGTGTTCGATACTTATATCGATTCCTACTAAAGTCGACGTCCCGAATTTCATGGGACTATCCGTTTCGTCAAACTCAACTTCAAAATTTTGTAGTTGACTTTTTCCCCAAAAAAGTCAACCATTTGACTTTGACCAAAAAGTCAACCGTGACACATTTTTGTGGTTACAGTCTATCCTAACTAATTTCGACGTTTCGGACTCAAATACGCAGACCGCGTCTCTAAATTCCGTTCCAAACTTAAACTCATATTTGTAAGTCATCCCACGAAATTAATTAGAATTAATTCCATTCTTAACCAATTTAAATAATTGGCCTAACTGTAACAACCATTAATATGCATCTTATCACATAACATATAATAAAAAAATAAATAATTCATCTAAAAATAATTTTCATCTAAAAATAATTGTCACGTAAGAATTTCACATAAGTTTGTTTATTGAAATTGTTTAATTACATGGAAAAATCTAGGATATTACAGTTAAATTCGTGTTAGTTGGCTTAATAAAATGTGTCGAAGCTCTGTTTTGAAAAACTAGGTTACTGAAAGTCGCATGCATGGTATGAGGTTTTAATCGAAAGCAGTATGGCATTCCATATAAAACTCGATGTGCGCGCATGCTGAATGGCCATTTTCGAATTAATGAAGTCATTTTTTATTCTGCAGACTTTGGTTGTTCGTTGTAGCTTAGCTTAAGATTATGGAATGCTAGAATCATGTAACAATAAGGTTAAATAGAGTCATGTTATGTGGATTATGAATTCAAAATTGTAAAAATGATTAGTAAATCAAGAACGCGTTATGTGGTAATTTAGTATACATAATGAAAGTTAGACAAGTGTTGCAAAAGTAAAACACTTAGAGTTTCGAAATGTGAATGGTAATGAACATGTTATGATATGTTAGCATGTCTAATAGGTATTGTGGTTCTAAAATTATGTGTAGGTGATCGTGAGTTTAACTTTATAGCTTACGCTCGAGGCAAGTTTTCTAACTCTACACTTTCGTTGAGCTAGTTCATTTATTACATTGTGCAAGTTTTCTAACTCTACATTTTCGTTGAGTTAGTCCTATTATTATATTGATTCATTCTAACTTGTTTACAATTAAGCAAGTTTCTTAAGTTCTATTATTGTATAATGAGCGTAGTTTTTGAACTCTCGTCTCTATTATTAAACTGTTTTAATTCCTTGCATGAGATAATACATTATTGGGCAAGTTTTTAGTTTCCAGTTTGCTATCAGTTAAATGTACGTTTAGGAATATCATTCTAATGTTATAAGACTCGAACCTTAGCTTATTTTACTGTTCAAGCAAAGGTTAACCATTTTTATTCATTTTATTGAATGCTTATGCTCTATAGTTATTTCAAGCATGAGTTTGATATGTAGAATCAGTTCATTTATGATTCTCAAATGTTCTAAGTTATGTTGTTATCAAACAGCTATTGTATTATCAAGAATTGTTGATTCAACTAGTTCCCTAATTGATGATCATTAAACTTCAATTACCCTTGAAAGCTTATCCAAACCAAACTTTCTTTGGTGTGGACTTGTACTCTAAATACTGAGATGAACAACCCTATGTTTAGGGGTTTAAGTTTAGCGTTGAAATGGTTGTGCACAATACATTGTACGAAGGATTGATCCCCCTAAGTACGTGGAGTCCTTATAGTAATATGATTGTTAAAGTTAAAGTTGAAACATTACTTATAACTGTGGACATGGTTCATGGTCATTTGACCCTCAGTAGTATATTTAAGAATGTTAATAGAACAAATCATTCAGTTCTATTGAGCCTATTATTTGGAAAATGATGTAAAGATATTTATTCTTATTTCAAGTGAGCTTTGTTTGCTAACTCTTGCATATTTATACATTTATTGCAGCTATGGTTGAGAAAGTAGATAAACCTACAACTAGCAAAGGAAAGGGAAAGATGTACAAGTGATGAAGACTTGTAATTTTGTTTAATCGTTATAATGATAGACTTTTAATAATGATGTGATGTAATAATTTTATTTCCGCACTTGGATGATTATATTAAAGGTTAGAGAACCCGAGAGATAATGTTTTTATTAAAGTAATCATGTATGGGCAGGTTTTTATTATTCAATTTATTATGATTGGGTAGTTAGATATGAATGTTTTGATTAAGTAAACACCAAATCTTGAGGTAATGAAGTACCGGGATTTGGGGGTGTCACAAATTGGTATCAAATCTTTAGGTTATGAACCTTAGGTGGGGAAAAGCCTTAGGAAGTAACCTTTGAAAAGATAGTGGTGATTAACTCCTATCGAGTTTTAAGGAAGAAATAATAAAACATATATGTGATTATGTATTTATACTTATGTTCTCGTGAGTGTCGAGTAGTAATGATTAATAATTGAAACTTAAAATTTTGTCGTCAGGATGACTAATGTCGAAGAATCCAGTCAGGCTAGGGAAGATAGATCTGAAATGCCTATAGAGGAGGAGCCTCGCGACATTCAGGTTATTTGGGAAAAACTACTGCCACGGGAGTCAGCCCCGTTGGTCACAGTGGTTGAAAAAGAGGATGATGATGTGGAGACAGATGAGGAGGATCCCGTTGAGTTGCCACAGGAGGATGAGGATGACGAGGACGAGGAGGAAGACACTCCACTAACCTCAATAGCTGCTCGAATGTACGATGAAGTCAACTACCATAACGTGGAACTTCAGGATACAGTCGAGGAATTGCAAGAGATAGTAGCTGAACAACAGACTGCAATGACCCAGAAAGATGATGAGATCCAAGATCGTGAGGAATGACTGACTAATGTCGAGGAGAAGCTAGAACAAACTGAAGGAGAGAAAGAACAACTGATCGAGGAGGTCGCTGAATTAAAGAATAAGCTAAGGGAAGAAGCTACGAAGAGGGCAAGAGCTGATGACGCATATGAGGAGATGTTTCAACGAGCTAGGATAGCAGTGAAAGACGCACATGCAAAGAGAATGAAGATGGAAGAGATGAATAGAGTATTCAACACCGTGGTTAATCGAGCTCAAGATCGGGTCATAGGTTATCCGATTCAGTTCGAGACGCTACCATCGTATGTATTAGATCGCAGAATAATGTTTCAGATTATGGAGGAAGAATGTAGTAAGGATAAGTAGTATCTTAGTAGAACATCGTAGTTGTTATGCGATTAATAAATGTTAAATAAATTGTAAATCCCAAGTGTTATGTAACCTATGGGATATAACGATGATGTTGTCCTGAAACTTTTGTAGTTTAGGAAAGTAACGTAAATAGTAGTGATGCTATTGTTTTATGTTCTTAAAGAGGTTATGAATAAATAAAAGTTGTTATTTTATTCAAAGTGTTACGTGATTATGTGGTTATTTCTTTTGTGGAGGCAAGTTAAGTAGAAATTACTTAAAAGAGTTGAATAATAACATAATGAGTGTATTTTTAAACAGAAAATGCCTCCCAGACGTCAACCACCATGGCAGAGAACCAACGAAGGAACCAATAATAATGACAATGATGATGCTAACCCAGTTCAGCAATTAGTGACGTTACTGATAGGAGCGTTGCAGAATCAACCACAGAACTAAGGAACAACGTTTAAGGAGTTCAAGGCTGATGGACCACCTGAATTTTGCGGGGACAGTGAATCCAGTCGAGGCACAGACTTGGATTATGGAAATAGAAAAGGTGTTCAATGTTTCTAGGGTAGGAGATGACCAGAAGACTACTTTCACAACATTCATGTTGCAAGCAGAAGCTAGTTATTGGTGGTTGGCTAATAAAACTCGAGAAGGACTAGGGATGATGACCTGGGATAGGTTTAAGGAGATATTCTTCGAGTCCTACTTTCCCAAGAGTTCGAAGGGTCACCGAAGTGCGTTTCGAGGCCCAAGCGAGGAACGATGACTGGTATCCGAAAGTATGCCGCTAAATTCAACGAAGTTAGTGAGGTTTGCGCCTTATCAAGTCACAAAGACGATTTAACGCAAGGCAAAGAGGTTTGAACAGGATTTGAAGCCCCGTCAGACTGAGAAGGTTTCCTGTTCGAGTTGAAGACTTTCGCAGCGATGATGGAGAAAGCAATACTATTTGAAGGTGGAGGCGAGGGCGTTGACAAATTTCAATCAGAAGATGAAAGAAGAAGAAGATTGAGGTGGAAATTAAGAATGGAGGTGGTAGTGGTGGAAACAGCAACAACAATAACAACAACTTGAAGAGGAAGTGGAATGGAAACGTGGGTGCTGGGAACCAGCAGGGTAACCAACAAAACAAGAAGTTTGAAGCATGTGCTACATGCGGGAAGTTTCACAAGGGTGCGTGCTTGATGGGGAAACAAGTATGCTTCAATTGTGGCCAGGAGGGTCACATCGCCCCAAATTGCACTCAACCTAAGAAGAATGTGTGCTTCACATGCGGATCCAAGGATCACTTTGCTCGTGAATGCCCTAAGAATAAGGATGGAGTGACAACCAGAAGCAATGGAGGTAAAAATGGAGGTACAACATCAAACAAACCCACAGTTAGAACCTTCAGCATGACTGTACAAGATACTGTGCAATCAAAAGATGTGGTGTCAGGTATTATCCCAATCAATGATATTGATGCTTATATATTATTTGATTCGGGTACTACTTGCTCGTTTATCTCTGATGAATTTGCTAAGAGGTTAGGATTGCCTAGAGAAGAACTGAATTTTCCTTTGAACATAGAAATTGCGAATAAATAGATAATTACTGTTAGATTCGTATACAAGAACTGTAGGGTGAACATTAAGGAGAATATCTTGATGGTAGATTTGATTCCGATTAGACTTGGAGAGTTTGATGTTATTTTGGGAATGGATTGGATGTTCAAATATGGAGCGGTAATTGATTGCCAAAAGAAGTGTGTAAACCTTATGACCCCGTCAAAGGTAGTGTTCTTTGGTAGCAAATCGCCTAGACAAATGAAATGTTTGACGATCATACAGGCCAAGAAGTTGTTGAGTCAAGGCTGTGTGGGCTATTTGTGACAATCCCAAAATAGGTCCATTCCATCCAACCCATTCTGAGTCGCCAAATACATGGTACAGAAAACAACTACAACTTTATTACAACAATTGTCGTGCAAAATACAACAACTCATGTGTTGTGAGTTTTGATACAAATATATATATCAACTGTGACTCTTGACACCAACTTGGGTAGCACGTTACCATGACATCTTACAGAAAGGTATAGTCAAAAACTGTTTTAGAAATTAAAATCTTTGGGAAGTGCTCAGGGAAACCTTCGTATATGGGAGGCCATGCGTCTAGGTTATGATAGATATCATATGACCACAAAATTATCCTTGGTTGATCCAATAGACCCCAAAGAAAAATGAGAAGATTACTATCATATTCTTTCCAATGGTGAGTCTTCTCTTGACATATCATTATCTCCACTGTCTCTAATTGAACATTATGTTTCAAATAAACTCAAAGATCATATAGGTAGTGCTCGTAGATATACTCAACGAGTGGATTTGCACAAACCTGTCTTATGATAACGCGAGGTTGTATGTCATTAGACATCTTGTATGATAGTGACAAAACACCCTTCCAACGTTGGGTTCGCCTCACCCTATTTGATTCACCAAATATAACTACTAAATGATGACCACCGTTCTATTCCTGTTACTCTTGGCTCGACCCATACTACACTCTTATTACCTGAAAGGAATTGTGAAGCAAAAGGGTGAGCACAACTAGCTCAGTAAAGAATATTATGACTAAAGATAATTAAATTTTCAATAGCCTTCATCAATAATAAATCAGAGATTTAGAACATATGGTAGATGATAAAAAATTTCAACCATAGTTGCAGCGGAACAAGCAATCCATTAGAAGAGTCAAATAGACCATAAAATCTATTATATTCTCCATGTTAAAAGTCCATCAACAATGTTTTATCCCTGTAACATCAATCAACAATTCCTGTCCAAAATCACATGTATAACTCATAATCGTAATTGTTGTTCTAAATTCTTTTTTTCATCCAGGACAAAGATAATTTTCATCACCTGAAACATCAAAGATCATGGTTATACCAAATCACAGTTCATGTTCATAATCATACTAATAAATTCATCTTTGCACTACGGGCCAAAGATATTCATCAATAGACCATCTTTGCACTACATGCCAAAGATATTCATCAATAATTCATCTTTGCACTACGGGCCAAAGATATTCATCAATAAGTCATCTTTGTACTATGGGACAAAGATATTCATATCTCAAAGAAATATATAATCATTTCAGAATTTATATAAACAATAATTATAATCATGTTGATCAATTCACCTTTGCACTTAAGCTAAAGATATTCAATTATAAATTCAATGGTCATGATCATACCAGTCACAATTCAACTTTTCACTACTGGCCAAAGAGAACCCTAGTCATGATCATACCAATAATCTACCCATCTTTACACTCCAGTGAAAGAGAATTTCAACATCAGGGTTATAAAAATGTTATATATGATAATAAAATCAATATAATCAATACATAGTTTTAATCTCCAGAGTAATATTCATAAATCAACTATAATTTGGTTAGAAAAAGAAACCAATTTTGTAGTGAATAGTACCCGTGAATAGTAACTCATAAATAGTAACTCATGAATAGTAACTCATGAATAGTAACCCGTCGTGAATAGTAACTCGTGAATAGTAACTCATGAATAGTAACTCGTGAATAGTAACTCATGAATAGTAACCCCGACATGAAAAAGTTCCAAATTTGATAAAAAGTTCAAAACAATATTTCAACATAATGATATTGAAGAAATAATATCACTTACGAAGAAAATAACATCCCTTTCAATCCCTTAAAACCCCTTACTACCCTTGCACCTCAAAAGAGCAAGCTTGATTGGAATAATAACGAACTAACTTGCATAGTATAACAACACTCAAAGTACTAGAATACTCACAAAATAGGCTCGATATTATAGAGAGAGAAATAGAGAGAAAACTTCAGTTTTTGGTGTAATTTTCAATTATAACCTAAGCACCCTATTTATAGGAAAATGCTTAGAATACCAAAGCAGAAAATTTAATAAAATATTATATTTATATAACAAATTTCCTACGCCTCTTTGAATTCAGATTTCAACATGTTTAACAACCCACTAATCATTAAAAAAACGTTTTTCTTGAATAAAACAATTAAAACTTCCAAAAATCAATTATTCTGGAATTTCAGAACTTCAATAATTCATAATAAATAGCCCTTTTATCAGAAAATTTGAATCTCGCAACTTTTTATAGGAAATTCAATTCTCTACAACCAACTTGGAAGAACATTTTCCAAATTCCAAATGAAATTGGATCAAATCCACATACTGAACGATTTTCTGTGCTATAATCAAATTTCAGTCAAGAAATGGGTCCACCAAAATGTTTAACATGTTTAAAACAACTTTTATAACAAAAATACTCTTCCTCCTCATATACTCATATATCCCATATTCATTGTAAAAATATCGCCATTATTATAATATAATAAAATATTATTTTATCAGAAAAGATAAAATATCGATTTTCAACAATTGTCACTTTAAAAATTTTTCTCCATCTATATCCACATAAAATGAATATTTTCATCATCATATAAATCAATAATTAATTATTCATAAATAATATTAAAGAATCACAATAATGACAACCAGGCAGTTTTTAGGAAAGAGGGGGCTTTCCAATAAGGATTTCTCCTTACTGGCGCGCAATTAGGTAACAAAACCTCTCCTTAGACAGAACTTTCTAGATATTGCCAATAATGTTATCTAATAATATTATTCAGATAATATGAATTATTGCTTCGATAATGGAAAATACTGTGTAGTGACAATTATTAAAACAACAATAATATAAAATATCAACGCAAAGAATTATTGAATCAATAAAATCTTGAGCGAAGAATTATCGTAAACAATTATTGAGTAGTGCCTTCTCACGTAAGAATCAATAATTGGTGCAATCTGCTAAAGCACTCGCAACAACGCGTATTTTGTATTTTAACCACCGGGTATTCCAACAAAGTTGTTAATTCAGAATAACTACGCCGTTATTTAAAAACTCCCTTTGTCGCTTTTCTTCATCAAATGCAGTTATTACATTATGGGGCCCACAAATAGTTGCAACCGTCGCCGCATAAATATTCCCGATGAAAGAATATTCCACGACCAAACGAATATTCCCTGACAGAAAGAATGTTTTATAACCACTTGCATATTTTGAAAAAAAATTCATATATCACCCTTAACTTTAACTTTTATCAATTTAACCATTTACTGAATAGTAATTATAAGAAAATTTGAATACTTTTATTTCATAAAATTCGGGGTCTTACACTATTTAGCTTACATAGTCGATACTTAGAAAAAGAATGTGAAACTGGAAGAGATACCAGTGGTGAGGGAATTTGAGGATGTATTTCCAGAGGATTTGTCAGGACTTCCGCCTGACAGAGAGATTGAGTTCGTAATCGACTTAGTGTCGGGGACAACACCGATATCGAAGGCCCCGTACAGAATGACTCTAGTAGAAATGAAGGAACTTATGGTACAGTTGCAAGAATTGTTAGACAAGAAGTATATTCAACTAAACGTATCACTGTGGGGAGCGCCAGTGTTATTCGTGAAGAAGAAGGATGGGTCAATGCGTCTTTGCATTGATTATAGAGAATTAAACAAAGTCACTGTTAAAAACAAATATCCATTGCCAAGAATAGATGACTTGTTTGATCAGTTGAAGGGTGCTAAATACTTCTCGAAAATAGATTTGAGAAGTGGGTATCACTAGTTGAAAGTTAGGAAGGAGGATATACCACGAACGACATTCAGAACTCGGTATGGACATTGTGACGACCCCAAAACAGGTCCAATCCAACCAACCCATTCTGAGTCGCCAAATACATGGTACAGAAAATAACTACAACTTTATTACAATAATTGTCGTGCAAAATACAACAACACATATGTTGTGAGTTTTGATACTAAAATATACCAACTGTTGAAAGTAATATGCACACAAGCCAATCATGTTTGATGATAAAGCATATACTTTGTAACAATCTTATTCATTTATTAATAAAAAGTATTAATTTATTAAAGGCTTTTAATTATCTACATGATCTTTGTTTTATAATATGTGATAAACCCATAGTTTTAAGCAATGCTTTTAGAATAATGATGATGATCATTCTAATGAGATCTAAATTCTTAGAAAGCTTAAAACTAAAATAGTTCCCAATCATTGGATTACTAAATTGGGGATTAGTGAATCCGGATAGATTGGTACATACGTTGCTTGCTCATTGGATGAGGATGATTGATCTCATGATCATTTGTGTGGAGACACTAAAGCAAGTGTGTAGGTGCTTATTAGAGAATAAGTTCTTTGAGAATTGGCTCTCTAAGGAATACCTAATGGAGTTTTATTTGCTGTCAATAGGAATTTCTGTAGTGATAGTAGTACAAGTAATCCTTGGACTTGAGATCATCATAGTATCTTATGTATGATGAGTTATACTTTGACTTATTCCTTAAGATCCTTAGGGTATATCAAAGGTATGCTTGGGTATAATAAGTTGTACATGGAGATAATGTATGATCAATAAAGAATCTACCACTTCAATAAAGAAGAGAAATGTCCTATGTGATTCGATAAATGACAACCCAAAGAGTCCTTGGTTAAGGCGTAATGAAATTAGAAAGGAGTTTCTAATTTGCATTATTTGGAGTTGTGCATTTAAGAGTCGAAATACATATAATTAAATAAAATAAGACTTGACAAAGTAATTTCATGTCTTATATTTAATTGGGACATTGTATGGTGGAAGGATTGAATTGTGAAGGTAACTATTTATTCAAAGGTTCTTTAATGATTAATGTTGAAATCTATATTATCCGAAAAGTCGTTGATCGCTAGGGAGGCTTATCCCTATTGTAGAATAAATATTATTTATTTAAATAAATTAATTGTTTAATTTATTTATTTAAATAAGATTAGAATTGTTCAAATTGATTTATTCACAATAGGTTTAATATGGAGAACCTAAAGGGTCACACCATAAAAGGAAGAATAATTATTTAAGAAGTTAATGGCATAATCGTAATAATATAGTTAAGTATATTTAATTTAATCTATGGTGATAGAATAAATTAAATAGCTTAATATTTATTATTTAATATTTTAGAAATATTAAATATAAATTAATAAGAGAGTCTTATTAATATTATTACAATTATTATTATTTTAATTTCTAAAAGAGTTTAGGAATTAATTTAATATAAGTACTCTCATTTATTCCTAATTGGATTAGGAAGGAAAATTAGTTAAAGGAGTTTAATTAATTATCCCTAATAAGATTAGGGAGCTTAATTAATTTAAAGAATTTAATTAATTAAATAAAACCCAATTCCTTAATTGTTAAGGTGGGTTGCCCACATCTATAAATAAGAGGAGTCTTATTATGGGTGGGGGGGGTTATTGACTTTTTACAACGTAATAATTCCAATTTGTTGAGAAAGCACGCCTTTCTATAGAGATAGAAAACTAGGGTTGAGCCAATACCCTTCTTCTTGAATCTTTATTTTCCTTGGTGGATCACTTCTAGAGGCCAAACATATGGGTGGCTAATGTTGATCAAAGGAAGGAACCAAACCGATGTGGATTCAAGTTGAACGAAAGGATTTGGAGGTGAACTTGTACCTGAGGAAGCTCGATCTTCAAGGGTATGATTTTATTCTTTATCTTTTCGTTTAATTAATAATTGTGCATATAGGGTGATCCGGGTTTATGGTTTGTAAATAAAATTTTAAACTCTGATTTTTATCTCGCTTCCGCTTTATTTGTGCAATTTGATTGCGCACATGAATATTACAATCCTAACAGTGGTATCAGAGCCAAACCTTTATGCAAATTATTAATTATTTTTTAAATTTGATATGTATATTGATATGTGTTTAGAACAATTTTTTTGGGCATAATTTAATTGTATAAAATTTAAATTAAAAAAAAAAAAAGGGTGCCGAATTTTTTTTTTCGCAAGGCCATGTGAATCCGGTCATTTTTTTTGTAAGCTTGGCATGGGATTTTTATGGCACGTGGATATCATGAACGTGGAATCAAATTAAGAATATATATATATATATATATATATATATATATATTATATATTATTGTAACCTTGGCCAAGGATTCGTATATATTCAAATAACGTGCATGGGATTCGTATATATTATATATATATATATATTACCGAATATATAATATATATATGAATGTTTTATATATATATATATATATATTCTTAATTATTTTATAATTAAAATAAAAGGTTTATTTTAATTTTAAAATAAAGATTTTTTTTTTAAAAGGAAGGTATGCGGTTTATATATATATATATATATATATATATATATATATATATATATATATATAAGCGTAATATATATTATATATATATATATATATATATATTTTAATAATTTTATTATTAAAATAAAAGTTATTTTAATTTTAAAATAAAAAGTTATTTTAATTTTAAAATAAAAGTTTATTTTAATCTTAAAATAAAAGATTTATTTTAATTTTAAAATTAGAATTTCATGCTAACTAATTAGAGTTGAAATTGGATTCCATGATAACTAATTGGAGTTGAAATTGGATTATAATTTCCTTAAATAAAGGAGTTTATTTAGATATGAAATAAGATTTCATATTATTCAAAATAAAGGAGTTTATTTGTGAATAGGAAAGAGAATCCATGTTTCCTTAAATAAAGGAGTTTATTTAAATATGAAATAAGATTTCATATTATTCAAAATAAAGGAGTTTATTTGTGAATAGGAAAAGAATTCGTGTTTCCTTTAATAATTTTTTTTTTTACATGGAATTGGATTCCATAATTAATTAAAATAAAGGAGTTTATTTTGATTAAAGATTTTGATTAAAATAAAATAGTTTATTTTATTCAAAATTGGATAAATTAAAATAAAATAGTTTTATTTTGATTTAAATTTGGATTAAAATAAAGGAGTTTATGTTGATTCAAAAAAAAAAAGATTTTATACTAACTAAATTTGCCCATTAAATGATATCAATATATATATTAAATGTTTATTATTCATAAGATGAATGTTATTTATTGATGCATATGATGATGTGTATGATAATAAATGGGATTGATTATGACTATTGACCAAATGTGATTGGATTTTATTTTAGTTGGATGCATGAATGTATGGGTTTTATTAAATGGGGTCTCGTGCATGACTCGCCTTCTCTAATTTTTCTTAATGTAAATTCTATCTCTCTCCTATGTACTTTCCCTCGATCACGATCAAGGTTTCTATTTATTTTAAATAGTTTTGTAATAGGAATAGTTAGAATTAATTTTGAAGAATTGGAGATCAAGGACAAGGAGCGCTTGAAAACCCATTTGTAATGGAGCCGGGTTTAAATGTAATAGTTATATTTAAATATTATTTCGCACCCCTAGGGTTTGACCTTTTGGTTCACTTGGTGGCTCTAGTGAACCAAACTAGAATAAAAGTCCATAATCAATCCGGGTAGAATATAGTATTCTATATGTGCATGTTATATATATATATATATATATATATATATATATATTATATATTATGCAAACATGCTTAGCATGTTTTATTAATACGACGCGTATTTTATATATATATATATATATATATATATATATATATATATATGTCTATGCGCTAAACAAGATGAGACAAATTAATAACAAACCCCTCAATTTTTATATTAAGTCCTAAGCGTTCAAAGATATTTGGAATATCGAACGTCAGCTTTCTAGCATGATAAAATTAATAGAGTATTAAATATTTAATATGAGTTTGTTGTGTCACCACAAGGCAAATATTAAGTATTTAAGATGTTAATTTATCACATTTGATGCTTATAAAGAAAATTGAACAATATTGTTTTGTTGTGTCACCACAAGGATGATATTTTTCTTTTTTGAATATATGGAGTGCTAGGTCGGACTTAACTTGGATAATTTTGATTCGGATGTGCCACCACTTGATCAAAATAATCTAAGAGGCAAAAGAAAAGGAGCTGCATAGTTGATGTAATTGACAAAAGTTGTATACCTATTTATTTATATATAGTTTGTTGTGTCACCACAAGGCTATATACATTTGAAATGGGATCCTTATTCTCACTAGCAAATCTTTAATTAGATTTTGCCGAACTATATAAGTGAGGGTAATATAGTCTGAAGAAAATAGTGGGAGATACCAATTTAAAACAAGACCTAAATTATTTTGGTAATTAATAAAAGAATGTATGTTAAAATGTTGTTAATTACAAATTCATTTACAGAATTTTACAATGTCTAAAATTACAATCACTGCGAAGCATATTGGATGCTATTTAATCGGACCGAATTAAACGGATTGGTTAAGGAATTTGAGAATAGTTCTCATGGCTGAAAAGCAATCTTATGTCCTTAATACGCCTATCCCTGCATTGGTTGCAGACAATGCCTCTGAGGAAGAGATTGCTACTTTTAGAAAGTGGCAAGATGATGCACAGTTGGCTCAATGCATCATGCTCGTATCCATGAGTAACGAGCTTCGGCACAAGATGAAACTATGGATGCTCTACTATATTCCCGCACATCAAGTAGTTGATGGTGAGGAAAGTAGGACCGAAAGATATCGATATCTAAGGAGCTCTTTCGATCTAGAATGGCTAATGGCACTATAGTACATGCATAAAATTCCTAAACATTATCAATTTGATTGATCAATTAGGATAATGTGTTTTGTCATGGATGGAGAGTTGAGCCAAGATTTGATCTTGCACTCACTCCGGACTCCTTTCACAAATGTTGTGAATTTTTCATATGAACAAGCTAGATATCGCCTCATTGATTTGCTTAATATATTAAAAATGTTGAGAGTCACTTTCCAACCAAGAAAGATCAAGTCTTACTTGGTAGGGGCCAAAGGATCTTTCAAAAGAAGAACGATTCAAAGAAGGTAAATGTAAAGGCGTAAACAAAGGATAATAAGAATAAAAGCGTCACGGATAGCAAAGGAGTTTGCTTCCACCGCAATAAGCCTGGACATCGGAAAGAAATCTGCAGAAGCATCTTGCGAGAGGCTAACCAAAGAAGCTTAGTGAAGTTTGATTCATAATCTGCTTTTTTGTTCATGATTGAAATAAATTTTCTTTAAGTCAAGGTTCTACTTGGGTATTGGATACCGACTTTGGTTATCATAAATATAGATTTATGAAAGGACCAAGAGTAGTAGAAAGCTAAACAAATATAAGTAATCCTATGTGCGGGAAATGTAGCAAAGGTTGCCATATTAGCCATAGAAACTTATAGTTTAGCAATTGCCTACGGGCAAATCTATTAAGTCAATAAGTTGTTATTGTATTCCAGTTCTTGTTAAAAATATTATTTCCATTTTATTGTTGGACAATGAAATCTTTGGTATTATAATTAAGAACAATTGTTGTTCTATTTATAATAATAATGTTTTGTATAGAACTGGAATATTACTTAATAAATTTTGTATACTTGACTTACATGAAAATAATTTTGCATATTGAACAAACTAGTATAAGAAAAGGAGATGATCATTCAAAGAGTTGAATGTGTGTATTTACTGAAATACAAGTGTGAATTATTTGAAAGGTTTAAAGAATTCAGAAGTGAAACAAATTGGCAAAGTATTAAGATTCTTTGATTAGATCAAGGAATAAATACTTGTGCAATAAGTTTCTAGATCATCTCAAATGGTTTTCTCATAATAGACACATCCTGATACGAAATAATTGATTGATGTATCTGAAAGAAAAATTGTACCTTGTTGGACATGGTACGGTCCATAATGATTTTACCGACATTCTAGTATCTTTTTGGATAATGTCCTAGAAATGGCTGCATATCTACAAAATGGTAACCTCAAAATTCGGCCCCAAGACTCCATAAAAGTTATGGACAGGGAGGATTCCTAATCTTAAGTATGTTAAGATAAGGGGTTGTCCAACTTATGTGAAAAGGTTTCAAAGGATAAGCTTGGGACAAGATTTGACAAGTGTCGATTTGTGGGACATCCTAAAGTAAGTTTAGGGTATATGTTCTATAATCCTACTTAGCAAAACGTGTTTGTTGCGAAACACGCTGCCTTCTAAGATAAAGGTGTTTATCATTAAAGGGGCTAGTGGGAGGATAATAGATCTTGAAGAGTTCAAGAACCACAAAATACTATAAGTCAAATAAGAGGAACCTGTAGATGGACCTATTGTACCACAACTGAATCGTAAATCTGGAATAGTACCGAAGATACCTAGGAGGTATGGATTCATCATGGATGATGATGATGAGATACGCATCATAGAAGATGATGATCCAGAGTTACATACGATGAGGTAAGAGTTCTAGTGTGGACAAAAGGGTCAGTGGGAGCATTGTGACATTCCTAATATTATATGTTGATATACTACGGATAAGGAATGACATACTAATGCTACAATCAGTAAAGATAAAGTTGTCTAAACATTCCTCCATGAATGATTTGGAAGAGTATCTTAATTGGGGATGCAAATCTATATAGATAGATTTAAGAGGATGCTCAACTTAACCCAAGGAACGTATATTCATTTGATGCTAAAGTCGTTTAGCATGGCAAACTCCAAGAGATGTCTCATGTAGATAAGCTATGGAGTGTATCTCTCTTAATAGTCCCCACAGACTCCTGAAAAGAGAGGTCGCATGAGTGACTATCATGTATGGAATGAAATATACGAGACCTGATGTTGATCAGTCATATTCTGGAGAAGTTCACTATGAAGTCGCTGAAAAACATCTTAAAGTGCTTAACCCAAGCACTAAGGATGTGATCATATTCATGGTGGGTCTAAATTAAAACTAGAGGGCTTAACAGACTCAAGTTTTTCAGACAGACCAAGATGACTGAAAATCCACTTTAAAGGTAAAGCGTTATCTTGAATAGTGGTGCGTTGAATTGGAAAGGTTTCAAACAAAGAAAGAGTTCTTTGGTTTAGTGATAAAGACAAAGTATATAGCTATAAATGAAAGTCGCAAGTTGATTGTTTGGATTAAAGTTCATTACTGTAACTAGGAATAGTTCTAAGTCTCATCTTGGATCTAAACATGTGTGTGGCACTTTCATTTGATTATTAGAATCATTAAAAGATGGGAAATCACTATAGAGATGGTGGACTCTCAAGAACAACATTACATATCCATTAACTAAAGCTTATCCAACAGCAGGATAATCGTCACTTAGAGAAGAAGAGTATAAGATACAATGGCGATTGGCTTTAGTGCAAGTGAGAGATTGAAAGTAATATGCACACAAGCCAATCATGTTTGATGATAAAGCATATACTTTGTAACAATCTTATTCATTTATTAATAAAAAGTATTAATTTATTAAAGGCTTTTAATTATCTACATGATGCTGTTTTATAATATGTGATAAACCCATAGTTTTAAGCAATGCTTTTAGAATAATGATGATGATCATTCTAATGAGATCTAAATTCTTAGAAAGCTTAAAACTAAAATAGTTCCCAATCATTGGATTACTAAATTGGGGATTAGTGAATCCGGATAGATTGGTACATACGTTGCTTGCTCATTGGATGAGGATGATTGATCTCATGATCATTTGTGTGGAGACACACTAAAGCAAGTATGTAGGTGCTTATTAGAGAATAAGTTCACCTGAACGTGGCTCGCTAAGGAATACCTAATGGAGATTTATTTGCTGTCAATAGGAATTCTGTAGTGATAGTAATACAAGTAATCCTTGGACTTGAGATCATCATAGTGTCTTGTGTATGATGAGTTATACTTTGACTTATTCCTTAAGACCCTTAGGGTATATCAAAGGTATGATTGGGTATAATAAGTTGTACATGGAGATAATGTATGATCAATAAAGAATCTACCACTTTAATAAAAGAAGAGAAATGTCCTATGTGATTCGATAAATGACAACCCAAAGAGTCCTTGGTTAAGGCGAGAATGAAATTAGAAATGAGTTTCTAATTTGCATTATTTGAGTTGTGCATTTAAGAGTCGAAATACATATAATTAAATAAAATAAGACTTGATGAGTAATTTCATGTCTTATATTTAATTGGGACATTGTATGGTGGAAGGATTGAATTGTAAGGTAACTATTTACTCAAAGGTTCTTTAATGATTAATGTTGAAATCTATATTATCCGGAAAGTCGTTGATCGCTAGGGAGGCTTATCCTATCAGAATAAATATTATTTATTTAAATAAATTAATTGTTTAATTTATTTATTTAAATAAGATTAGAATTGTTCAAATTGATTTATTCACATTGGGTTTAATATGGAGAACCTAAAGGGTCACACCATAAAAGGAAGAATAATTATTTAAGAAGTTAATGGCATAATCGTAATAATATGTTAAATATATTTAATTTAATCTATGGTGATAAAATAAATTAAATAGCTTAATATTTATTATTTAATATTTTAGAAATATTAAATATAAATTAATAAGAGGAGTCTTATTAATATTATTACATTTATTATTATTTTAATTTCTAAAAGAGTTTAGGAATTAATTTAATATAAGTACTCTCATTTATTCCTAATTGGATTAGGAAGGAAAATTAGTTAAAGGAGTTTAATTAATTATCCCTAATAAGATTAGGGAGCTTAATTAATTTAAAGAATTTAATTAATTAAATAAAACCCAATTCCTTAATTGTTAAGGTGGGTTGCCCACATCTATAAATAAGAGGAGTCTTATTATGGGTGGGGGGGTTGTTGACTTTTACAACGTAATAATTCCAATTTGTTGGAGAGTACGCCCTTTCTATAGAGATAGAAAACTAGGGTTGAGCCAATACCCCTTCTTCTTGAATCTTTATTTTCCTTGGTGGATCACCTCTAGAGGCCAAACATATGGGTGGCTAACGTTGATCAAAGGAAGGAACCAAACCCGGTGGATTCAAGTTGAACGCGAAAGGATTTGGAGGTGAACTTGTACCTGAGGAAGCTCGATCTTTAAGGGTATGATTTTATTCTTTATCTTTTCATTTAATTAATAATTGTGCATATAGGGTGATCCGGGTTTATGGTTTGTAAATAAAATTTTAAACTCTGATTTTTTATCTCGCTTCCGCTTTATTTGTGTAATTTGATTGCGCACATGAATATTACAAACCTAACAACTGTGACTCATGTCCCAACCGTGGACAGCACCTCATAATGACACCTTACATAAAGGTATAGTTGAAAACTATTTTAGGGAGAACCTCCACAACTAGAGACCACCGTTCTATTCTCTTATTACCCTCGCTCGACCCAGCTACACTCTTATTACCTGAAAGAAATTATGAAACAGAAGGGTGAGCACAACTAGCTCAGTAAAGAATATTATGACTAAAGATAAATAAATTATTAATAGTCTTCATCAGTAATAAATCAGAGATTTAGAACATATGGTAGATGATAAAACTTTTCAACCATAGTTGCAGCGGAACGAGCAATTCATTAGAAGAGTCAAATAGACCATAAAATCTATTATCTTCTCTATGTTAAAAGTCCACCAACAATGTTTTATCCCTGTAACATCAATCAACAGTTCCTTTCCACAATCATATGAATAACTCATAATCATAATTGTGATTCTAAATTCCTCTTGGCATCCAAGACGAAGAAAATTTTCATCACCTGTCTTTACCTGAAACATCAAAGATCATGGTTATACCAAATCACAGTTCCTGTTCATAATCATACTAATAAATTTATCTTTGCACCACGGCCAAAGCTATTCATCAATAGTTCATCTTTGCACTACATGCCAAAGATATTCATCAACAAGTCATCTTTGCACTACGGGCCAAAGATATTCAACAACAGGTCATCTTTGCACTACAGGCCAAATGTATTCATCAACAGTTCATATTTGCACTACAGGCCAAATATATTCATCAATCATTCATATTCAGACTACTGAGCCAAATATATTAATATCTCAAAGAAATATATAATCATTTTGAATTTATATAAACAATAATTATAACCATGTTGATCATTTCACCTTTGCACTTAAGCTAAAGTATTTAATTAAAATTCAATGGTCATGATCATACCAGTCACAATTCAACTTTTCACTACTGGCCAAAGAGAACCGTAGTCATGATCATACCAATAATCTACTCATCTTTACACTCCAGTGAAAGAGAATTTCAACATCAGGGTTATAAAAATGTTATATATGATAACAAAAATAATATAATCAATATATAGTTTTAATCTCCAGAGTAATATTCATAAATAAACTATAATTTGGTTAGAAAAAGAAACCAATTTTGTAGTGAATAGTACCCGTGAATAGTAACTCATGAATAGTTACTCGTAAATAGTAACTCATGAATAGTAACTCATGAATAGTAACTCGTCGTGAATAGTAACTCGTGAATAGTAACTTTGACATGAAAAAGTTCCAAATTTGATAAAAATTTCCAACCAATATTTCGGCATAATGATATTGAATAAATAATATCATTTTTGAATAAAATAATATCCCTTACTATCCTGCCTCAAAAAAAAAAGACTTACGATTTGGAATATTTGAACGAACTTGCAACCGTATATAGCAACACTCAAGATATCAAAATACTCACAAGTATACACTCGATAATAATAGAGAGAAATAGAGAAAACTTCAGTTTACGGTGTGATTTTCAATTCTAACCTAAGCACCTATTTATAAGAAAATGCTTGAACATTAAAGCGAAAATTTAATAAAATATTAATATTATTTATTAAATTTTCTACGCTTTATCAAAGACATCTGAATTCAGCATCCAATAATGACAAAAATAAAAAAAACGTTTTTGTTATTAAAAATAATTAAAACTTTCAAAAATCAATTATTTCGGAACTACGGAACTTCAATAATTCATAATAAATAGCCCTTTTATCAGAAAATTCGAATCTTGCTATTTTTTATAGGAAATTCAATTCTCTACAACTTTGCGAAAGAAAGTTTTTCTAAATTCCAAATAGATATTGACCGAAATCCACATATGGACGATTTTAAAAGCTATAATCAAATTTCAGTCAAAATTTGTGTCCACCAACATGTTTAACATGTTTTAAACATTTATTGCAACAAAAATACTCCTCCTCATTTACTCATATATTCCACATTCATTGTAAAAATATCATCATTATTATATTATAATAATATAATAAAATATTATTTTATCAGAAAAAATAAAATATTATTTTATCAGAAAAGATAAAATATCAATTTTCAACAATTGTCACTTTAAAATTTTTTTCCATCTATATCCACATAAAATGAATATTTTTTCTCATCATATAAATCAATAATTACTTATTCACAAATAATATTATAGAATCACAATAATGACAACCAGGCAGTTCCTAGGAAAGAGGGGGCTTTCCAATAAAAATTTCTCCTTACTGACGCGCAATTAGGTGACCAAACCTCTCCTTAGATAGAACTTTCTAGACATTGCCAATAATGCTATCTAATAATATTATTCAAATAATATGAATTATTTGATTTGATAATGGAAAATCTTGTGCGTTGACAATTATTAAAACAACAATAATATAAAATATCAACGCAACAATTATTGAATCAAAATAAAATATTGAATAGTTAATTATCGTAATAATTATCGAGTAGTTCCTTCACGTAAGAATCAATAATTGGTGCAATACCGTGCTTGCATCGCAACAACGCTGTATTATTATATTTTTAACCACTGGGTATTCCAACGATTGTTAATTCATGAATAACTATGCCGTTATTTGTAAACAACTTATACTTGTCATTTTCTTCATCCAATCGCTTTCTGCTATAGGGCCCACAAAAGGCTGTGCCGTCGTATGAATATTCCCCGATAGAAAGAATATTCCACGACCAAACGAATATTCCCCGACAACAATGAATATTTTATAACCACTTGCTTATTTTGAAAAAAATTCATATCTCACCCTTAAATTTAAACTTTTATCAATTTAACCATTTACTGAATAATAATTATAAGAAAAATTGAATACTTTTATTTCATAAAATTCGAGGTCTTACAGACATTACGAGTTTTTGGTGATGTCTTTTGGTTTAACCAATGCACCTGCTGCATTCATGGATTTGATGAATAGGGTGTTTAAACCATTCTTAGACAAGTTTGTAGTGCTATTCATTGACGACATTCTAGTGTATTCCAAAACTCAAGAAGAACACGTGGAACACTTACGTTTGACATTGGAAACACTAAGAAAGGAAAAGTTGTACGCGAAATTCTCTAAGTGCGAATTTTGGCTAGATCGTGTGCAATTTTTTGGGCACGTGATTGACAAAGATGGGATTTTAGTGGATCCATCAAAAGGGGAAGCTGTAATAAATTGGGAACAACCAAGAACACCGTCGGAAGTGAGGAGTTTCTTGGGACTGGCCGGTTATTACAGACGATTTATTCAAGATTTTTCTATGATAGCCACTCCATTAACAAATTTGACAAGGAAAACTGTGAAATTTGTTTGGACGAAGAAATGTGAAGAAAGTTTCCGGGACTTCAAGAAGAAATTAAGCATGGCGCCTGTGTTGTCATTACCAGATAGCATAGGAAATTTTGTGGTGTATAGTGATGCCTCACATAAAGGGTTGGGATGTGTTCTTATGCAGAATGACAAAGTTATTGCGTATGCATCAAGACAACTGAAGGATTATGAGAAAGGTTATCCGACTCATGATTTGGAATTGGCTGCAGTAGTGTTTGCTCTCAAGATATGGAAACTGTAACAACCAGATATTTTCTATATAATTAAATTAGAAATTTTGCGTATAATTTTTTTTTTATTTTAGAGATGATGATTTGTACAAGATAAAGAGTATGTATTTATGTGATAAATAAAAATATATTTATTACATGAATAATTTTAAATCATTTTATTTTAGAATTATTGATTAATATAAATTATATTCTTATAATAATTAATTTTATAGTAGAAATATTTTTATTAATTATTTTCCATGAAAACATAATTATATATTATTTAAATAATATATGAAAAGGTTATTAGAATTATTATAATAATTAATCTATTTTATTATATGAATTTATGCTAGATTAATTAAGTTAATTATTTTAACTTAATTAATAATGCTATATATGAAGAATAAATCGGATATGGAGTCAAACCCTAATTTTGGATTTTGATCAAGGAATAAGAATAATAATATAATATTAATTATATTTTAATTTTTCGATCTTTATAAATATGTATTGTAAGACCCCAACTTATTATTAATGAAATTTAATTTTCTATTTATTATTTTGAAATAGTAAGGGTTGATTTGATTAATGTGGATAGTTATGGGTAAAATACATTAAATATTTCAAAATAAATTTAGTGGTTATAAAATATTCATTGTTGTTGGGAATATTCGTTTGGTCGTGGAATATTCTTCTTTGTCGGGGAATATTCGTGCGACGGTATGAGCTTCTTTTGGGCCCCGTAACTTGAAAGCGAGTAGATGAAGAAAATGACAAATATAAGTTGTTTAAAAATAACTGGCGTAGTTATTACCAATTAATTGTTAAAAATACTCGGTGGTTAAAACACAAGATTACTGCAGTATTGCACCAATTATTGATCTTACGTAAGATGGCACTACTCAATAATGGTTACGAGAATTACTTATTCGATATTTTATTGATTTAATAATTCTTTGCGTTGATATTTTATATTCTTTGTTGTTTCAATAATTATCATTACACAATATTTTTATTATCGAAGAAATAATTCATATTATCCGAATAATATTATTAGATAACATTATTGGCAATGTCTAGAAAGTTACATCTAAGGAGAGGTTTGGTCACCTAATTGCAGGCTTGAAGAAGGAGAAATTCTTATTGGAAAGCCCTCTTTCGGGAACCGCTATTTGGTTGTCAATATTGTGATTTCGTAATATTATTTGTGAATAATTAATTATTGATTCATATGATGAGGAAAATATTGATTTTATGTGGATATAGATGGAGAAAAGTTTTAATGTGACAATTGTTGAAAATTGAAATTTTATTTTATTTTTATAAAATAATTCATTTAAATATATTATTATATTTTAATAATATAATAATGATGATATTTTTACGATGAATGTGGGATATATGAGTATATGTATAGGAGGAGTATTTTTGTTACCAAAAATATTTAAAGCATGTTTTATGTGTCGGTGGATCCCATTTCTTGACTGAAATTTGATTATAGCCTGTAAAATCACCCGTTTGTGGATTTCGGTCAATTTTTGTTTGGAATTTGGAAAAACTTTCTTCTGTAAAGTTGTAGAGAATTGAATTTCCTATAAAAATTTGCGAGTTTTGAATTTTCTGACCAAAGGGCTATTTATTGTGAATTATTGAAGTTCCGAAGCTTCGAAATAATTGATTTTTGGAAGTTTAAAATATTTTAAATAACAAAAACGTTTTTTTCATTATGGTGTGTTACACATGTGTGTTGAATGAGCTGAATTCAGTTCTTGGAAGGGCGTGAGGAAAATTTAATTTATATATTAATATTATATTAAATTTTTTGCTTTGGTGTTCTAAGCATTTTCCTATAAATAGGGTGCTTAGGTTAGAATTGAAAATTACACCAGAAACTGAAGTTTTCTCTCTCTATATTATCGAGCGTATTCTTGTGAGTATTTTGAGTATATTTTGAGTATTGCTATATATGGTGCAAGTTCAAGTCATAGCTTTATATCCGGTGTTTCAAAATAAAATCTTGATCTTTCGAGGTAAGTGGATATTTTTTAATGATATTATTTATTCTAATATCATTACGCCAAGTATTGATCTGAACTTTTAATCAAATTTGGAACTTTTAGTGTCGGGTTACTATTCACGATATACTGACACTATCCACGATATCTGATTATTCATTCACGAATCAAGACTATTCATCGAAAAATGAAAATTTTCCTTTTCATCCAAAATATCTATTCTGGATACTAGCTTTGATTGTATCTTATTTTGATCATTCTTGAATTTTGCACCACTATAATTATTTTTGAGGTATTGTTGGACATGGATAAAACAAAGTATGAATCCTTAATCCTTAATCCTTGTCATTTTGTTTCACTGGATTCGTTTCTTTAAAAATATTTTTCATCATCCTCGATCTTAAATGATGATATTATTGAATATCTTTGGCACGTAGTGCAAAGATGAATGATTTCGATGAATATCTTTGGCCCGTAGTGCAAAAGATGAGCATGTGTTTAGATGAACATGATTAATCGATGAATATCTTTGGCTGTAGTGCAAAGATGAATATTTGATTCGAGATATATATTGATTGATGTTACAGGATAAAAGATGAGCGATGAACTTTTAAATTCATACATAGAAGATAGTAGTTTGCATTCTCTACTTAACTCTTCTAATGAATTATTATTTCTTTGCAAATATTGATTTAAAACTTGTTGTCTATTGTATTCTATTAGATTTTTCCTGTTGAAGACTAACGATAATTTGTTGTATATTATCTTAGTCATAATATTCTTTACTAGGCTAGTTGAGCTCACCCTTTTCCTTTTTGTTCCATTTTTCTTCTCGGGATGCGGGAATATAAATGAAAGTATGCAGTCGGGGTATGGAATGAAGGTTCTAGAGAGAGTTGTTTAGTAGTCCTCACCATTTTTGTAAAATAATGTATCAATAAATGTGATGAGGATTTATTTGAGTATAGATATTGTCTAGAAGATAATATTTGTATTCAAACTCACAGTTTTACTGTTGTAATAATAAAGTTGTAGTTGTTTCTGTACCATGTATTGACAACTCAGAATAGGTGATGTATACCTATTTTGGGGGCGTCACATTTACTGTATATGTGTGGACTAATAATGGTTGGTCAATTATGTTGTATCATGACCAAACCCTAGCATTAATTCGTTTCACCCTATTGTGAAATTCAAATGGGAAATTCGAAACTGGGTTATGTGGTATATGATATGTATTCTTAGAATTTAATTTTTATTAGGAAAACCCTAATTATTATGTGGAAAACCCCAAGTAGTATTTTAAAACCCTATTTTTCTAAAATTAGAAACCTTAAATAATAATTAGCTAATTGCTAGATGAAAGCCCTAATTTGAAACTCAATTACGAGTTAGAAACGGTTATGTAATTATGTTAAATGAATTATGTAAGACCCCAACTTATTATTAATGAAATTTAATTTTCTCTATTTATTATTTTGAAATAGTAAGGGTTGATTTGATTAATGTGGATAGTTAGGGGTAAAATACTCAAATATTTCAAAATAAGCAAGTGGTTATAAAATATTCATTGTTGTCAGGGAATATTCGTTTGGTCGTGGAATATTAAATCTTGTCTAGGAATATTAAATGCAATGGTAGCGAAACATGTATATAAGAGCCCATGAAAAGCGATTGGATGAAGAAAATGACAAATATAAGTGGTTTAAAAATAACGGCGTGGTTATTTCTCAATTATCTTTGTTAAAATACCGGTGGTTAAAAACACGATAGCATGCGGTATTACACCAATTATTAATTTTTACGAAGAAGTCACTACTCAATAATGGTTACGATAATTCTTTATTCGAGTATTTTATTGAGTTAATAATTGTTGCGTTGATATTTTATATTCTTTGTTGTTTCAATAATTGTCATTACACGGTATTTTTCATTATCGAAGCAATAATTCATATTATCGAATAATATTATTAGATAACATTATTGGCAATGTCTAGAAAGTTACATCTAAGGAGAGGTTTGGTCACCTAATTTGCGCGCGAAGAAGAAGAAATTCTTATTGGAAAGCCCCTCTCTCTCAGGGGCGCACGGTTGTCGATATTGTGATTACGTAATATTATTTGTGAATAATTAATTATTGATTCATATGATGAGGAAAATATTGATTTTATGTGGATATAGATGGAGAAAAATTTTAATGTGACAATTGTTGAAAATTGAAATTTTATCTTTTTACGATAAAATAATTTATTTAAATATATTATTATATTTTAATAATATAATAATGGTGATATTTTACAACGAATGTGGGATATATGAGTATCGAGGAGAAAGAGTATTTTTGTTGCAATAAATGTTTAAAACATGTTAAACATGTTGGTGGACCCCATTTATTGATTTGAAATTTGATTATAGCTTTTGTAAATCGCTTGGTTTGTGGATTTGGTCAATTTCTATTTGGAATTTGGAAAAACTTTCTTACGCAAAGTTGTAGAGAATTGAATTTCCTATAAAACTCACGTGATTCAAATTTTTCTGATGAAAGGGCTATTTATTATGAATTATTGAAGTTAGAAGTTAAAATAATTAATTTTGGGAGTTTTAGTTAATTATTTTGAGAAAAACGTTTTTTGCAACTAAGTTGGCCTCACATGTGATTCAAATGGGCTGAGATCAGTTGTCTAAGGTGGGCTAAAGAAAATGTGAAAAATATATTAATATTATATTCAATTTTCTACTTTGGTGTTCTAAAGCATTTTTCTATAAATAGGGTGCTTAGGTTAGAATTGAAAAACACACGTAAGCTGAAGTTTTCTCTCTTTTTCTCTTGATATATTGAGTATTCTTGTGAGTATACTTTGAGTATTGTTAGGCGGTTCAAGTTCCTTGACACTATAATCCCGGTATTCCAAATTAGAAGTACTAATCTTTCGAGGTAAGGGATGTTATTTTCTTCTCAAATGATATTATTTCTTCAATATCATTATCTTTGAAATATTGGTTGAAACTTTTAATCAAATTTGGAACTTTTCCATATCGGGGTTACTATTCATGAGTTACTATTCACGAGTTACTATATTAGTTAATTACTATTCACTATTCTTATTCAGTACTATTCATGAAGCGTGATGATGTTTTTTGTGAAATTTCTATCTTTTGGTGTCGAAGTTACTATTTATTCAAGACTATTCACGTATCGACTTTATTCACGTATCACGCACTATTCATAAAAATGAAATTTCTTCTTTTTATCCAAAATATCTATTCGGATACTAGTTTTTGATTGTATCCATGTTTTGATCATTCTTGAATTTTACACCACTATGATTATTTTTGAGGTATTTTTGAACATGGATAAAACAAAGTACGAATCCTTAATCCTTAATCCTTGTCATTTTGTTTCTTTGGATTCGTTTCTTTAAAAATATTTTCATCATCCTCGGTCTTAAATGATGATATTATTGAATATCTTTGGCTTTGTAGTGCAAAAGATGAATGATTTGAAGAATATCTTTGGTCAGTAGTGCAAAGATGAGCAGTGTTTAGATGAACATGATTAAGTGATGAATATCTTTGCTTTTGTAGTGCAAAGATGAATATTTAATTCGGATGTATATTGATTGATGTTACTGAGGATAAAAGATGAGCGATGAACTTTTAAATTCATACATAGAAGATAGTAGTTTGCATTCTCTACTTAACTCTTCTAATGAATTATTATTTCATTGCTATGAATATTGATTTAAAATTTGTTGTCTATTGTATTCTATTAGATTTTTCCTGTTGAAGACTAACGGTAATTTGTTGTATATTATCTTAGTCATAATATTCTTTCTTGGGCAAGTTGAGCTCACCCTTTTCCTTTTGTTCCATTTTTCTTCTCGGGATGCGAGAATATAGCGAGTGCAATTAGTCTGGGTATGGAATGAAGGTTTAGAGAGAGTTGTTTAGTAGTCCTCACCATTTTGTAAAATAATGTATCAATAAATGTGATGAGGATTTATTTGAGTATAGATATTGTCTAGAAGATAATATTTGTATTCAAACTCACAGATTTCTTGTTGTAATAATAAAGTTGTAGTTGTTTACGTACCATGTATTGACAACTCGAGAATAGGTGATGTATACCTATTTTGGGGGCGTCGCAGTTGGTATCGAGTTTAGGATATGATCTCTGGCGGAGATCGGGGGAATAGAACTAGGAGGGAGGCGAGTAAATCCTTCGCTAGTGTGTCCTACCTAAGCTTATTTTTTAGTTGGTCGAGTATATATGGATATTATGTGATATATTGATTTCCTTAATTAACCCTAGTTTTTGGCGGTATTTGAGAATGTCGTGAGAATATTAACAATGGAAATGAGGCCAGTGGAGGCGCGCTGTACTCACCAACGAGGAGAGCGTGCAACAGTGGCAATGTTCCTCCTGTGAACAACACCAGCGAGATGATGAGCGAGGGGATGTTTAAAAGCTTTTTGCAGTTCATGCAAAATCGAGACGAGGAGACTCGTATTCAAAATCTGAGGAGGAAATGATAGCAATTCACGGGTTATCTGACCAAGCAGATTCAAAGAGTTGGGACCACGAATTTAAGGAAAGCGGATCCGATCATGGCGGAAACATGGGTCAAACAAATTACCAAGATATTCGATGTCTTGGGATGCACGGAGAGAACGAAGGTTCCATTCGCCATTTTATGTTCCGTGGCGAAGGCGGACTCTTGGTGGGAGATCGTGAAGCGTACCCATCGGCCGCACTTTTCGGCATATCTTGGGAAGCGTTTGAAACTATTTAATGACAAATACTTTCACGAAAGTGTTTCGTCATATGAAGGAAGTGGAGTTCATCAGATTAGAGTAAAACAACAATGGCGGTGTCTCGATGCGAGGCAAAGTTTGCGAGTTATCGAGTTTGCACCTCATTTGGTGGAGAATGAGGAGCGTATGACGCGGATGTTTCTTAGAGGTTTGAAACCCGGCATCGTCGGTATCTCATTTCTCATAAACTTTCTCTCGATTCGGATGTTGTAAATGAGGCTCAATTATTAGGCGAGATAACGAGTACGGTCGGTCGAGGGACCATAACCGAGGATCGTGCAGAGATAGCGATCAGCAGAATAATGATAACCAAACGGAGAAAAAAGCAGACGGACAAAATGGTAACCACTCTGGTGGTAATCATGGCAATGAAAATAGAAGAAGCGAGTCGGAGGAGATTTTAAAGAGGAGATTTAACAATGACCATGTGAAGGCAGCGGTCCGCAAAGAATCTGGTTCTAAGGGAGGAGAACGACCACCGGTCGTATCTGCTATAAATGCGGGAAAGAGGGACATATCGGTCAAAGCGTCCACAACAGTTCAAGGTATGCTATAATTGTGGAAAGGAAGGACATATCGCTCGAGATTATACGTAGCGAAACCTAGTTCAATGGGACGGTGACTCGAAAAGATATCCCAGAAAAGTCAAAGTCAGCGATTCGGGAAAAGCGTTTGTTGTATTTGGTCATAATCGAGGAACCCAACGAGGTGATCATGGGTAAGCTATTTATAAATTCTTGCGAAGTTTATACCTTACTTGATGGGTGCTACCCATTCATTTATCTCTCTGCATGTGCTCAGCGTTTAAACTTGACTCAGGAGAAATTAGACTTTGACCTATCTGTGGAAACTCCGTTAGGAGAAACTTTCATCACATCATTGTTTATAAATCTTGTTTGATTCAAGTTGGCACCATTACCTTACTTGCATTGACCTTATCTCTTTAAAGATACTTGCTTTTGATGTGATTTTAGGGATTGATTGGTTAACTACTCATCATGCCAAAATTGATTGTTTTTCGTAAGGTTGTTAGTTTTCATATTCCTAACTTGACTTTGTTATGCAATTCAAGCAACTAAACCATTAAAATCAATCAACATCATATCTAATCATAAAGCTATTCGTTTATTGAAAAAGCGGATGTCAAGCTTTCTTAGCCCATGTTATGGATTTGAATAAAGACACGTCAAATTTGAATAATATTCTGTTGTTATTGACTTTTCCGACGTATTTCGAAGAAGAACTTTCCGGCCTACCCCGAGCGTGAAGTTGAATTCTTTATTGATCTTGAACTGGTACAAAGCCCATTTCTAAAACCCCATATCGAATGGCTCTATTGAACTTCGAGGAGTTAAAGGTCCAACTCTGAGGAATTGTTGGACATCGGTTTCATTCGTCTAGTACATCTCCTTGGGGTGCTCTGTTTTATTTGTAAAGAAGAAAAGCGGGAGTATGCGACTTTGTATTGACTATCGGGAATTGAACCATGTCACCATCATGAATAGGTATCCTCTACCTCGTATTGATGACTTGTTTGACCCGATTGCAAAGGGCACAATTCTTTTCAAAAATCGATCTTAGATTACGGATATCATCGGTTGAAGATTAGGCGAGGATATTCAAAGACGCCTTTAGAACTCGATACGGGCATTATGAATTCTTAGTCATGTCTTTCGGATGACTAATGCTCCTGAGGCTTTCATGGATATGATGAACCGAGTATTCAAGGAATATTTGGATCGGTTTGTTGTTGTCTTTATTGATGACATCCTTATATATTCCAAAAGTCGTGAAGATCATGAGCACCATTTGAAATTTGGTACTCCAAAGGCTTCGTGAAAACAAACTATATGCCAAATTGAAGAAATGCGAGTTACGGCTTGAGAAGTAGCATTCCTTGGGCACGTGGTGTCGAAACATGGAGTATCTGTTGATCGGCGAAGATTGAAGCAATACAAAGTTAGGGAGCAATGAAGTCGGGATCAAGAAACGTAGCTTTTTGGGCTTATTTGGTTATTATCGGAGATTCGTGGAAAGGTTTTCTCGAATCGCTACTCCATTAACTCGACTAACTCGGAAGGATACAAAATTCGTTTGGAGCGAAGAATGCGAGAAGAGTTTCCAAGAGCTAAGAGGAGACTTATTTGACTTTTTTCTAACAATACCATCTGGTTCGGATGGATTTGTTATCTACAGCGATGCTTCAGGCAAAGGGTTAGGATGTGTTCTCATGTAACGTGGGAAAGTCATAGCCTATGCCTCGTGACAACTTAAAGAGTATGAGAGGAATTATCCTACTCATGATCTAGAGTTAGCGGCCCGATCGTTTTCAGCGCTAAAGATATGGAGGCACTATCTATATGGGGAGAAAGTGGAGATATATTCAGACCATAAAAGCCTTAAATATTTCTTCACTCAAAAAGAACTCAACATGCGGCAGCGACGTTGGCTCGAGCTATTGAAAGACTACGACCACACTATTCAATACCATCCCGAAAAGCGAGCGTGGTAGGTGGTGGCGTTGAGTAGAAGATCATATGCGAGGAATGAGTGCGATGATGTCAAGTATACGCGTAGAGCCAACTTTAATAGAAAAAGTTAAGGTTGCAAGCCACCCAGTGAGGCCAGGCGATCGTATGAAGAAGAAAGTACAAGAAGGAGCTATTTAGGGCGAGAATTGATGAAGAAGGAATACTTGAGTCCACTCTAGACTTTGTGTTCCTAACGACTACGATTTGAAGTACAAGATTATGATGGAGGCATACAATACACCATTTTCAATCCATCGGAAGTACTAAAATGTATCGTGATCTTGACATACATTTTGGTGGAACAATATGAAGAGAGAGATTGCAAAGTTTATCTCGATGTGTTTAACTTGTCGGCGTGTAAAGGCGGAGCATCTAGTACCTAAGGGTCCGTTGCAACCACTTGAGATTCCAAAATGGAAGTGGGAACACATTACCATGGATTTCGTTACGGGTCTTCCTACGGTTTCTCAGGGCATCAATGCTATTTGGGTTATTGTTGATAGATTAACCAAGTCTGCTCATTTCTTGCCGATACGGGAGACTTATTCACTTGAACGTCTTGCTAGTATATACGTGAATGAGATTGTGAGGTTGCATGGCATGCCTGTATCCATAGTTTGGATCGTGACCCAAGATTCACTTCAAGATTTTGGGTTAGCTTGCAAAAAGCTATGGTCTCGGATTTCTGATTGATTTCGCATACCATCCTCAAGCGGACGGACAATCGAAAGGACTAGTCAAACTCTTGAAGATTTATTAAGACTACGTGTCCTAGACTTCAAGGCGGTTGGGATAAGTATTTACCATTGGTGGAATTCTCCTACAACAACAGTTATCAGGCAAGTATAGGTGTAGCTCCATTTGAAGCATTATATGGACGAAAGTGTCGCTCTCCAGTATGTTGGGACGAGGTGGGTGAAGCAACACTGTTGGGACCCGAGTTGGTACGTATGACTACGGAAAAGATCCAAATAATTCGACAACGTATACAAATGGTACAAGATCGACAAAAGAGTTATACGGATCTTCATCGAAAGGACGTGGAATTTAGTGTAGAGGATCATGTATTATTGCGAGTTGCTCCATGGAAGGGAGTTACAAGATTTGGGAAGAGAGGAAAGCTCAATCCACGATTTATTGGTCCATTTCAAATTCTTGACCGAGTAGGAAATGTAGCCTATAGACTCGCGTTACCTCAAAGTATGTCTCGTGTTCATAATGTGTTTTCACATATCATACTTTCGTAAATATGTGAAAGACCGAACCACGTTATAGAGTTAGAACCGAACGAGATAGTAGAAGACTTAGCGTATGAGGAGGTACTGTCAAGATTTTGGATAGGAAGGAGCATGTCCTACGCCATGAAAGGTCATACCACAAGTTAAAGTTTTGTGGAGGAATCATGCTTTATAGAGGAAATGACACGGGAATTGGAAAGCGGAAATGAAAGCGAGGTATCCTCACCTTTTCAAAACACAGTACGTCACGTCGATTTCGAGGTCGAAATTTCATAAGGAGGGAGGTTGTAAGACCCCAACTTATTATTAATGAAATTTAATTTTCTATTTATTATTTTGAAATAGTAAGGGTTGATTTGATTAATGTGGATAGTTAGGGGTAAAATACATAAATATTTCAAAATAAGCAAGTGGTTATAAAATATTCATTGTTGTCGGGAATATTCGTTTGGTCGTGGAATATTCAAATCTTGTCGGGGAATATTAAATGCGACGGTACTTGACCATGTGTGTGGGCCCCATAACTTGAAAGCGATTGGATGAAGAAAGCGACAAATATAAGTGGTTTAAAAATAGCGGTGTGGTTATTCTGCAATTAATCTTTGTTAAAATACCAAATTGGTTAAAACACACGAGCATTGCGGTATTGCACCAATTATTGATTCTTACGTGAAGTCACTACTCAATAATGGTTACGATAATTCTTATTCGGTATTTTATTGAGTTAATAATTCTTTGCGTTGATATTTTATATTCTTTGTTGTTTCAATAATTGTCATTACAAGTATTTTTCATTATCGAAGCAATAATTCATATTATCTGAATAATATTATTAGATAACATTATTGGCAATGTCTAGAAAGTTACATCTAAGGAGAGGTTTGGTCACCCTAATTGCGGCAGAGAAGAAGAAATTCTTATTGAAAAGCCCCCTTTCACAGGAGGCGCACTGGTCATCGATATTGTGATTACGTAATATTATTTGTGAATAATTAATTATTGATTCATATGATGAGGAAAATATTGATTTTATGTGGATATAGATGGAGAAAAATTTTAATGTGACAATTGTTGAAAATTGAAATTTTATCTTTTTACGATAAAATAATTCATTTAAATATATTATTATATTTTAATAATATAATAATGGTGATATTTTACAACAAATGTGGGATATATGAGTATCTGAGGAGGAAGAGTATTTTTGTTGCAATAAATGTTTAAAACATGTTAAACATGTTGGTGGACCCCATTTATTATTTGAAATTTGATTATAGCTTTGTAAAATCGCCTTGGAGTTTGTGGATTTGGGTCAATTTCTATTTGGAATTTGGAAAAACTTTCTTACGCAAAGTTGTAGAGAATTGAATTTCCTATAAAAACTCATGAGATTCGAATTTCTTGATGAAATGGCTATTTATTATGAATTATTGAAGTTTTAAAATTTGAAATAATTAATTTTGGGAGTTTTAGTTAATTATTTTGAGAAAAACGTTTTTGCAACTAAGTTGGCCTCACATGTGATTCAAATGGGCTGAGATCAGTTGTCTAAGGTGGGCTAAAGAAAATGTGAAAAATATATTAATATTATATTCAATTTTTCGCTTTGGTGTTCTAAGCATTTTCCTATAAATAGGGTGCTTAGGTTAGAATTGAAAAACACACCGTAAACTGAAGTTTTCTCTATATTCTCTCGATATATTGAGCGTATTCTTGTGAGTATACTTTGAGTATTGTTAGGCGGTGCAAGTTTCCTTCAAAGACTATACCGGTATTCCAAATTTAGAAGTACTAATCTTTCGAGGTAAGGGATGTTATTTTCTTCTCAAATGATATTATTTCTTCAATATCATTATCTTTGAAATATTGGTTGAAACTTTTATCAAATTTGGAACTTTTCCATGTCGGGTTACTATTCATGAGTTACTATTCACGAGTTACTATTCACGAGTACTATTATTCATGTAAGCGTGATGATGTTTTTGTGAAATTTCTATCTTTTGGTGTTGAAGTTACTATTCACGTATACGTAATTATTCACGATATCTGGCACTATTCACGAATACGCCACTATTCACCGAAAAATGAAATTTCTTCTTTTTGTCCAAAATATCTATTCTGGATACTAGTTTTGATTGTATCCATGTTTTGATCATTCTTGAATTTTACACCACTATGATTATTTTTGAGGTATTTTTGAACATGGATAAAACAAAGTCTGAATCCTTAATCCTTAATCCTTGTCATTTTGTTTCTTTGGATTCGTTTCTTTAAAAAATATTTTCATCATCCTTAGTCTTAAATGATGATATTATTGAATATCTTTGGCCTGTAGTGCAAAGATGAATGATTTTCGAAGAATATCTTTGGTCAGTAGTGCAAAGATGAGCAGTGTTTAGATGAACATGACCAATCGATGAATATCTTTGGCTGTGAGTGCAAAGATGAATATTTAATTCGAGATGTATATTGATTGATGTTACGAGGGATAAAAGATAGGCGATGAACTTTTAAATTCATACATAGAAGATAGTAGTTTGCATTCTCTACTTAACTCTTCTAATGAATTATTATTTCATTGCGAATATTGATTTAAAATTTGTTGTCTATTGTATTCTATTAGATTTTTCCTGTTGAAGACTAACGGTAATTTGTTGTATATTATCTTAGTCATAATATTCTTTCTTGGGCTAGTTGAGCTCACCCTTTTCCTTTTTGTTCCATTTTTCTTCTCGGGATGCGAGAGAATATAGCGAGTACTTAAGTCGGGGTATGGAATGAAGGTTCTAGAGAGAGTTGTTTAGTAGTCCTCACCATTTTTTGTAAAATAATGTATCAATAAATGTGATGAGGATTTATTTGAGTATAGATATTGTCAGAAGATAATATTTGTATTCAAACTCATGATTTCTTGTTGTAATAATAAAGTTGTAGTTGTTTCTGTACCATGTATTGACAACTCAGAATAGGTGATGTATACCTATTTTGGGGGCGTCACAAATTATGTTACGTACTATAGATTAATTTAATGTCAATTAGTGAAAACCCTAATTAATATTTGAAATCCAAATTTTAGAAACCCTAATAGTTAAATTATAACCCTAAGTACTAAACTAAAACCCTAAGGGTTAATTCTAAACCCTAATTGGAACTCAAATGAGAGTTCAAGAAGTTATGTAATCGCGTTAAAGTGGTTGATGTCGGGTATTATTAAATATAACCCTAATTAGGGAAAACCTTAATTAGTAGAAACCATAATTTCTAAATTAGGAACCCTAATTATCAAATTGGAGCCCTAATTGCTAAATTAGCAATCTTAATTATATTTAGTAAAACCTAAACCTAATATTCATGTTTTATGTAATTAGAAAATTTATTTTAATTAGGAAGCTCTAAATTTCATTTTTTCAAGAAACTAATTTTTATTTTTATTTTTCAAACCCTAAATTGGAAATTCTACTAATTTATTATGCTAAACCTTAGGGTTAAACCCTAAGGGTTTGACAAGTTGCCCAAAATGCCAATAATTTTAAAAGCCAAAAGACATTTTTACCCTTATTGCATAAGTGAGGCTTGCTTGTAAATCTAGCTAAAGTGTAGTTGGTAAACTACTCTATGATCAGCCATGTGACCAAATTAGCAGCAAATCAAGCTCTTTATCTCAGCCAAATCATTTCATTCAATATATATATAGATTAAGGAGAGAGAAAGCTCATAATTTTAGGATATTTGCTATCCAACATCCAACAAAGTCTCTCTCTCTCTCCATACACACGAAATTAATTGCTAGACCAGTCCCAAACAAAGCTCCACTAACACCGATAACCTAATCACTAGCCAAGGATCAGAAATCGTTCATAGAAGGTATAAACCCTAAACAAAAAATCTGACCTTTGATCTTATGTTAGATCTTGTGTTTTAATGTTTAAACATGTTATTTATAGTTAATATTGATGATCTGTGTTGATAGATGTTAGATCCATAATATCTATAGGCTCGAATTTGAGAATTTCAAGAATCTGGAAATTTTTGTTTTTGTTTCTGACAAGCAAATGTGAGTCCTCGTAGATCTTTATATGTTATGTGTTTTTATTGTTTAAAGGCTTGATCTTGTAGTATGCCATGCGCTCTTTAATATAAAACTTTAATCAAGTCCAGAACGTGTATAGATTTAAAGTTATTCATGGTCAAAAGGCGTTGACCGACCATGACCTAACAAAATCTAGGTAACCCAGATGTTACCTAGAACTCTCTGACAAGATGTTCATGTTCTTAGATCTTTCATAGGTTTGTTGTTTTATTCTGTTTGTTGCATCTAGATTGTAACCTGGTATTTGGCCTGTAAAGTAAAGCCTTTAGAACACCTAAATGTTAAACAAGGTGGAAGTAGTGGCTGGTTAAACGTGTATAAAAGATCACGAAAATGGTTTTCTGGAATTTCCAGAAAATCAAGAACATGTCGTCTGACATGGTTTGACCGGATTTGATCTCGCTTCGGACACGTGTTTGGGGTCTATAGTTGTATCTTGATTATATTATGTCATGCAAACTACAAGTACATGTCATTTTCAAACCTTAAAAAGCAACAGATCGATCGTAGTAATTAATCGGTCAAATGTCGTTGACCGTTAAGCTTTACTTTCTAGGTAACCCAGAAAGTTGAGGCAGTGGTCTGACAAGTCATTTAAGAGAACAGATCTTGCATCTTGATTATTTGTAAACCTACTAAGTGATCGATACATATTATATGTTATTTGCTCTACCCAGCCCGACGTCTAGATCACCTATTGTATGACCATATTAAAAGATTGAAGGCCATCAATACCGTTGACCGGCCATGACTTCAAGTTTCTGGGCAGCCCAGAACATGAAGAACACGTCTGACAGTTAGTTTGCAAGCTTATATCTTACTTGTATGTTGAAATCGGACCCAGATATTACTTGATACTTATAGTATTTTGATAAATACTACATTAATAATTAAATATTAATGGTAATTATTTAAAAAAGATTTCAATTGTTTTAAAAATCATTTAAGGGTAATAAAAATGTTTTAAAAAATATTTTGAGTTATTATAAATAACTTTAATATTTTGGCAATGGTTTCATTAATAATTTAATATTAATGATAATAGAATTACTTAATATTTAAATCATTTAATAATAATTCCGGTGTTTGAAAATTTATGATAAATTATAATAAATGTTTAAAAATTATTATAAGTCATTTAGGAATAATATGACTGTTACTTAAATAGTTTAAATAGATATTGAATTTCGATATAGAGTCATAGACTCGATAATTACCCGATAAGTTGTCGGTACGCCGAAATGTTTCAGAAATTGATCTGGACTTAGATATTTTGACTGTATTTATGTTTGTTTGTGATTCAATGACTATTGAATATATGTGACAATGTGATTAGGTTACGTGCGGACTACAATAAGCAGTACTATGTGTTATAGTATGTTATTCTAATCGATCAAATGATCTTATTAATGATAGGTTTCGGTATAAAAGATAAAACTAAGATGCATAAGCGTAAGCGTGAGCAGTATCAAAAAGTATCTTACCTTTGCATTTCCTTTATGCAATGGACATGAGTATGAAGTTTCAGAATTATATTATTATTGTACTAGATTATTAACTTTATTATCGTATATATTATATCCGATCATTGTTTATAACATGATATTATATTATATAACTCATATATATATTCTATTCGTTAATTTCAAAATATGGTTATACAAGTGTCCTCACTTGGATAATCATTATATTTAATCACATATTGATATATATATATATATATATATATATATATATATATATATATATATATATATATATATATATTTGACCAGACTAGACATGATTAGAAATATCGTTGAATAAGTTAAAACCTTTTTGTATCTAATCAAATTGTTTTGGTTCGGATTCCAGACTAAGTATGAACATTCCGTTCACGAAAAAACTTTTATGCGCCCAAGGCGGACAGAGTGAACGATAACATCGTTCTTGCAATGTAGTATTGATCAATACAAGGTCCATGGGATGTACACCCTCGTGCCCGTAAGTTATGACAGTTTGTAGATGAAGTTCTGTTAAACCTTATCAAAAATTTAAATCAATGTTCATAGTATGTCACTTAAACCCCCTTTATAGTCAATACGTAGTTTCAAAATTTTGAGATAGAATTGTTATGTTATTATTATCGGATCAGTTTACTTCACAATTATTGAATCGTTGTAGAAGTAATGTATAAAGAAAACATTTAATCCTTTCAGCTAAATATAATTATAATTGCTATTACTTGCTGGGCACTCAAATGCTCATCCTTGCTTAAGTTAAATATTTTCAGCTAAGTGTGAAGAACCAGAAAGCTCATGCAGAAATAAAGGAAAAGGAAAGCTAACCAAATAAGATTTGTGGTAGTTTATGTATTAGTTCGATATTATTAATACAAGTATGATATATATTATCTATCATGTATTATAATGAATGTTTAAAGGTCACGTACCTTGGGATTAGACTCTGATGATATGTAAATTAAGTTGATCTTTATATTATTGTTATTATTATTAGTATTATTCCGCTCATAGAAACGGTATCGTGAAGCACCGAGTTTGAGTTTCAAGTACCCGAATTTGGGGGCTTTACAAGTTGGTATCAGAGCTTTAGGGTTAAAAACCTTAGGTGGGCTAGACCTTAGGCTATAACCTTGGAACAAAGGGAAACGTTTAAAATAAAATTAACTCATATAGAGTTTAAAAAGGAGATGAATTGAATTAGTTCATCGTCAAATCAAATAAAAGATAAATTTTATAAAACTATTTTTTGTTGTGTGTATATGTTAGTTGATAATCAGGATAACTTAAGTGTGTAGATGTCAGATATAATAGAATAAGAATACCTTCAGATTGTAAAGAAGGAGCTAACCTCCATAACCGAGCCGATGTCAAAGCCAATAGCTGAAATAAAGGCTCACATTGAAAGCTACCTCAATGAGGTGGTTATTTTGGAAAGTATAGTACCGGAACCAGAAATGATAGTATAACTGATAGGTAGAATATAGTTAAAGAATATGTAGTCAATGTCGAGTTCTTAAACTCATATGTTTGTGGTGAGTTTTTAAACTCATAATGTGTTGTAAGTTGGACGAACTTAGTATAGTTAGGTGTGAATTGATTATTGAGGATAATGAGAATAGACATATTATTAAGCAATTGATCATTAGTGAAGGCGTAAGAAATAAGTAGTACTAGTATTACTTGAATATGTATGATTCTATGATAGGTATATTTGTATAAGGTAATATTCTTAACTTTTATATAAGTTGTGGCAGCGATTCCCGACTTTTGAGTCACAAAGAGATAACGGATGATTAAAGAAATATGTGTTATGGTATGTCAAGTGTTATGAATATGAGTCTATGTGGGATTAACAAAATAATTTGGTATAAAGATAGTAGATATTTATCTGAACACTGGTTAATATAGTAAACCCAGTTTTCAAATTTTAATATTTTGGGTACATGAATATTTGAATAAAAAATTTTGCGTTATATGTTAAGCATATACGATAAGGCTTAGAATGTAAGTTAATAAAGAATAGTTTACGATAATGCCGTCAAGACGAGAACGAAATATACAGACAGAAGAACCTGTCAACAAAGCTAAAGAACAACTAGACCCGAAGAAGAATTTTACAATTATGGACGATCAAGCTATACAGAACAGAATACCAGTCGTGGGAAGATCAGCCAAATAATCGATCGATGAACGTCAAAGACTTCAAGGTGGTCGTACTGTCAGGATTTAGAGGATTAATGGAGCATAAGGTGAAAGACTGTCCAAGAAGTAAAAGAGAGGCAAGGAAAGCGAATACGAAAAAAAAGGCAGCAGGACATTGGCGATAACGAGACCGACTTCAACAAACAAACCAACAGAACCAACCGCAGGAGTCTTCAACATGACCGTTCAAGAAACAGTAACAGCCGGGGATGCAACTCCAGGTATTATTCGATCAAATTTTTATTTTCTTATATATTATTTTATTATATATAGTAAATTATTTTATAAAGTATTTTGAAGGAGGAATTTGAGTTCTCTTATAAATCAAATTTTTGTTTAAGAAGATAGATAAGCTTTATGCTGAATAGTTAAAGATCGGTTCGATCAATAAGGATTGAGATTTACTTGCAATGATTGTGTATGCTATGTACCCTGGTATGTATAGGTTTTAAAATGCTGATTTCGGGGACGGAATCTTTATAAGGGAGGGTGAATGTAACAACCCGATATTTTCTATATAATTAAATTAGAAATTTTGCGTATAATTTTTTATTTTATTTTAGAGATGATGATTTGTACAAGATAAAGAGTATGTATTTATGTGATAAATAAAAATATATTTATTACATGAATAATTTTAAATCATTTTATTTTAGAATTATTGATTATTATAAATTATATTCTTATAATAATTAATTTTATAGTAGAAACATTTTTATTAATTATTTTCCAAGAAAACATAATTATATATTATTTAAATAATATATGAAAAGGTTATTAGAATTATTATAATAATTAATCTATTTTATTGTATGAATTTATGCTAGATTAATTAAGTTAATTATTTTAACTTAATTAATAATGTTGTATATGAAGAATAAATCAGATATGGAGTCCAAACCCTAATTTTGGATTTTGATCAAGGAATAAGAATAATAATATAATATTAATTATATTTTGATTTTTCAGTGCTATAAATATGTACTGTATATGTGTGGACTGATAATGGTTGGTCAATTATGTTGTATCATGACCAAACCCTAGCATTAATTTGTGTCACCCTATTGTGAAATTCAAATGGGAAATTCGAAACTGTGTTATGTGGTATATGATATGTATTATTAGAATTTAATTTTTATTAGGAAAACCCAAATTATTATGTGGAAAACCCCAAGTAGTTATTTAAAACCCTATTTTCCTAAAATTAGAAACCTTAAATAATAATTATCTAATTGCTAGATGAAAGCCCTAATTTGAAAATCAATTATGAGTTAGAAACGGCTATGTAATTATGTTAAATGAATTATGTTACGTACTATAGAATTTAATGTCAATTAGTGAAAATCCTAATTAATATTTGAAATCCTAATTTTAGAAACCCTAATAGTTAAATTATAACCCTAAGTACTAAACTAGAAATCCTAAGGGTTAATTCTAAACCCTAATTAGTACTCACATGAGAGTTCAAGAAGTTATGTAATCGCGTTAAAGTGGTTAATGTCAGGTATTATTAAATATAACCCTAATTAGGGAAAACCTTAATTATTAGAAACCATAATTTCTAAATTAGGAACCCTAATTATCAAATTGGAGCCCTAATTGCTAAATTAGCAAACTTAATTGTATTTAGTAAAACCTAAACCTAATATTCATGTTTTATGTAATTAGAAAATTTATTTTAATTAGGAAGCTCTAAATTTCATTTCTTCAAGAAACTAATTTTTATTTTTATTTTTATTTTTATTTTTCAAACCCTAAATTGGAAATTCTACTAATTCAATGTGCTAAACCTTAGGGTTAAACCCTAAGGGTTTGACAAGTTGACCAAAATGCCATTAATTTTAAAAGCCAAAAGACATTTTTGCCCTTATTGCATAAGTGAGGCTTGGTTGTAAATCTGGCTAAAGTGTAGTTGGTAAACTACTCTATGATCAACCATGTGACAAAATCAGCAACAAATCAAGCTCTTTATCTCAGCCAAATCATTTCATTCAATATATATATAGATTAAGGAGAGAGAAAGCTCATAATTTTAGGATATTTGCTATCCAACATCCAACATCCAACAAAGTCTCTCTCTCCATACACACGAAATTAATTGCTAGACCAGTCCCAAACAAAGCTCCACTAACACCGATAACCAAATCAGTAGCCAAGGATCAAATCGTTCATAGAAGGTATAAACCCTAAACAAAAAATCTGACATTTGATCTTATGTTAGATCTTGTGTTTTAATGTTTAAACATGTTATTTATAGTTAATATTGATGATTTGGGTTGATAGATGTTAGATCCATAACATCTATAGGCTCGGATTTGAAGATTTCAAGAATCTGGAAATTTTTGTTTTCGTTTCTGACAAGCAAATGTCAGTCCTCATAGATCTTTATATGTTATGTGTTTTTGTTGTTTAAAGGCTTGATCTTGTAGTATGCTATGCGCTCTTTAATATAAAACTTTAATCAAGTCCAGATCGTGTATATATTTAAAGTTATTCATGGTCAAAAGGCGTTGACCGACCATGACCTAACAAAATCTGGGTAACACAGATGTTACCCAGAACTCTCTGACAAGATGTTCATGTTCTTAGATCTTTCATAGGTTTGTTGTTTTATTCTGTTTGTTGCATCTAGATTATAAAGTGGTATTTATACCGTAAGTAAAGCCTTTAGAACACCTAAATGTTAAACAAGGTGGAAGTAGTGGCTGGTCAAACGTGTATAAAAGATCACGAAAATGGTTTTCTGGAATTTCCAAAAAATCAAGAACATGTCGTCTGACATGGTTTGACCGGATTTGATCTCGCTTCAGACACGTGTTTGGGGTCTATAGTTGTATCTTGATTATAGTATGTCATGAAAATTATAAGTACATGTTATTTTCAAACCTTTAAAAGCAACAGATCGATCGTAGTAATTAATCGGTCAAATGTCGTTGACCGGTAAGCTTTACTTTCTAGGTAACCCAGAAAGTTGAGGCAGTGGTCTGACAAGTTCTTTAAGAGAACAGATCTTGCATCTTGATGATTTGTAAACCTACTAAGTGATCGATACATGTTATATGTTATTTGCTCTACCCAGCCCGACGTCTAGATCACCTATTGTATGACCATATTAAAAGATTGAAGGCCATCAATACCGTTGACCGGCCATGACTTCAAGTTTCGGGCAGCCCGAAAGCATGAAGAACACGTCTCGACGATTAGTTTTGTGTTTATATCTTACTTGTATGTTGAAATCGGACCCATATATTACTTGATACTTATAGTGTTACATTAATACTTCAATATCCATGTCATAGATTTCCCAGAAACAACGTATTCAGTGAATTAATCATGGTCAAAGTAGGTACCTTTATCATTGACTGTCAGTGTTCTTGAGCCTCAAGAACACCAACAGTGACAGAAAGCGTCGGTAAAGGCTACAACGACGGATTTAATTCTTTTAATTTTCAAATTTTCGGAAAATGATTAAAAAAATAGAAATAAATTCTAAAAATCATTTAAAAATAGAAATTAATTTCTGAAAATTACAAAAATAATTTTAAAACTTATTTTAAGTTATAAAAATTAACTTTTAATAATTTTACATATTTTTCATAAATATTAGTATTTATTTGAAGATTATTGATATTTAATTTATTTATTAAATGAATTAAATAAATTAATTAAAAATGATTTTATTATATTAATAATAATTTTAAATCATAATAAGGTATTTAATAATATTTTAAGTTATAAAACATAAATTTTAATATTTTAAGGCAAATTTCAATAATTATTTAATATTAAAGATATTAGATTTATATAATACTTATATTAAATAAATTAGTTTAAAAATGATTTTAATATTAGAAAAATCATTTTAAATGAAAATAAATAGTTTAAAAGTATTTTAAGTTATAAAATGTAACTTTCAATATTTAAAGGTAAATTTCATTAATTAATTATTATTAATGATATTAAGGATATTTAATAATTACATTAAATAAATTATTTTAAAATAATTTTATTATTATAAAATTATTTTTAATGAAAATAAAGTGTTTAAAAAATACTTTTAATATCTAAAGGATAATTTAATTAATAATTTAATATTAATGATTATTAATTTAATATTAATTATATTAGATTTATTTAATAATTATATTAAATAAATAGTTTTATGATGGTTTTATTACTTTAAAAATCATTTAAAAGGATATAAATGAATTAAAAATATTTTAAGTTATAAGTAAAGACTTTTAATATTTTGATAAATAATAAATTAATAATTAAATATTAATGGTAATTATTTAAAATGATTTCAATTGTTTTAAAAATCATTTAAGGGTAATAAAATGTTTTAAAAATATTTTGAGTTATTATAAATAACTTTAATATTTTGGCAATGGTTTCATTAATAATTTAATATTAATGATAATAGAATTACTTTCAATATTTAAATCATTTAATAATGATTATGGTGTTTGAAAATTTATGATAAATTATAATAAATGTTTAAAAATTATTATAAGTTATTTAGGAATAATATGAATGGTACTTAAATAGTGTAAATAGATATTGACCTTCGATATAGAGTCATAGACTCTATAATTACCTGATAAGTTGTCGGTATGCCGACAGGTTTCAGAAATTGATCTAGACTTAGATATTTTGACACTATTTATGTTTGTTTGTGATTTAATGACTATTGAATATATGTGACAATGTGATTAGGTTATGTGCGGACTGCAATAAGCAGTAATATGTGTTATAGTATGTTATTCTAATCGATCAAATGGTCTTATTAATGATAGGTTGCGGTATAAAAAATAAAACTAAGTTGCATAACTGTAAGCAGCAGACCAGACAAATATCTAACCTTTCCTTTTCTTTTATGCAATGTACATGAGTAAGAAGTTTCAGAATTATATTATTATTGTACTAGATTATTAACTTTATTGTCGTATATATTATATCCGATCATTGTTTATCAACATGATATTATATTATATAACTTGTATATATATTCTGTTCGTTAATTTCGAAATATGGTCATACAAGTGTCCTCACTTGGATAATCATTATATTTAATCACATGTTGATATATATATATATATATATATATATATATATATATATATATATATATATATATACCCAGCTAGACACAGATTCAGAAATATCGTTGAATAAGTTAAAACCTTTTTGTATCCAATCAAATTGTTTTGGTTCGGAATCCAGACTAAGTATGAACATCCCGTTCACGGGAAAACTTTTATAAGCCCAAGGCGGACAGAGTGAACGATAACATCGTTCTTGCAATGTAGTATTGATCAATACATGGTCCATGGGATGTACACCCTCGTGCCCGTAAGTTATGACAGTTTGCAGATGAAGTTCTGCTAAACGTTATCGAAAATTTAAATCAATGTTTATAGTATGTCACTGAAACCCCCTTTATAGTCAATACATAGTTTCAAAATTTTGAGATAGAATTGTTATTTTATTATTATCGGATCAGTTTACTTCACAATTATTGAATCGTTGTAGAAGTGATGTATAAAGAAAATATTTAATACTTTCAGCTAAATATAATTATAATTACTATTACTTGCTGGGCACTCAAATGCTCATCCTTGCTTTGTAACGCCCGAGAAATTCGGATTCTTTGTAAAATATTTGAAAGAATTAAATAATGAATAAAATAATATTATTTGTTATTATATGTGTTAATAAGATGTATGTCGTTCTATAACCTAGAAATGTCGGAACATCGTAGTATTTGAACAACGTGAATGAATTAAAGTGTTTGAATTTCCAAGACGAAAATAAAAGTTTTCTGAGAAAGTTTACGAAAAACACTATTCACCGTTTATCGCTCGGGAACTATTTTTGAACTTCTGAGAAATACATAACGTTAGAATATCGAGGCGAGATGGATTATGTAATAATAATCTAAGTATGGAAAACACAATAATTCGCATGCGGACTTAATTCAAGAATGCTATGTATTAATTTATAATGGATTAAACTTGTGGATTGTGTATGAAGTGCAAGTCCATAAGCTTTAAGGGTTAAGCCCAAGTAGTTAATAATGTGAAGCCTAAACTATATTGAAGACTAGCCAAAAAAGATTTGGTTAATCAAATTCAACTTAAGCCCAAATGGTGATCCATTAGTTAATTAAGATCCATGGGGCAACCCATGGGTGAAGTAGGGACCAAGACCTTTGTGTGGTGGGCAAGAATTAAGAGTAATGGCCAAGTTTACTTATTGTGCAAGTAGTGAATAGTAAGGAGGTTAGTGAGGAGGTTAACCAAGGAGGTGGGATGGCCTAAATTTCCATAGTGCCCTCACTTTGAGTTGCCTATAAATACCAAGCTTTATTTCTTAAGTTGGTTGTTTAATTTTCATCCAACTCCTCTCAAGATAAATAACTTATTTGGTAGAGAGAATAAGTCACTTAAGCACTTATAAGCCATTTCAACTTTTGCTAAATTTTCTAAAGTGAAGTGAAGTAATAGTCTTCAAGGGTAAGACACATATCTATTATCTTTATCTCTTCTATGATAGGTTTGATAGAGAAATTGGATGGTTTGATGAGAGCATGTAAATAAGTCATTGATGAAAGAACTTAAGCCGAATAAGTTGAATAAGCAACTTGAACCTAAATAAGTTGATGAACTCATGAAGAATTTGCATTTGTTGTCATAAGCATGAGAATTTGTAGTTAATAAAGTTAAATAAGTCATTGACTTATGAGAATAAGTCAAAACCTACTTTTATAATAAGTTGGTGTAATAAGTAACTTGAAATGTCTTTATGTTGATTAAAATCCACCTAGAAGATTAGTAATGAGGTTTTGCTGGAATTTACACGATTGGACAATAATCGTCGAATTCGTGAAATTCTCGGAATGGAAGTCGTATTTTGTGTTTGAAGTCGTAAATGTTGGTTTTCGATGGTGACAAGTCATTTTTGGCATTATAGAGTTACGAACTCGAAAATGGCCGGATTCTGACTTAGAACGAAGAAACGAGCATTGAACGTTCACGAACGTTTATCGTTTTCATTAAAATGGACTAATAAGTGAAATTTTAGCAAACGAAGTAAAATAGATAAAATTCTTGCATGAACGCATAGAGTATGTAATTTGTGACCCGTAGGCTCTTGAACGAGCCAATTCAAACTTATAACGAAGAAGTTACGAGTCCGGGAATCTCAACTTTTAAAAAATATGTCAAACATTTCTGTGGCACAGAGTCCGCGCCGCGGCGCGACTCTAACTTATTTAGTCGGCGCCACAGCGCCAAAGTGAGCTTTAGCCCCTCAGAACTCGCTTGGCAGACGACCATTAACAAAGAGACTCAAGGCCACAATGTGGCGCCCCAAATTCGGGTATCTTCAACCAACCCGATGATGGTGCTCCACGATACTACATTTCATACAATAATTCCATTGAAATAACAACAAAATGAGTGTAATTACTATCTTTGTATTACATCTGTAATAAATCCTTTCCCAGGTTCATAACCGAATACATTCGTTGTTCTTCATAAGTATATTTCATACAAATATACTAGTCTATTACTGGACAATTAATTGTCCATCTTAGCCTTGCCTTTATCTCTCTTAGAACTCTCCGTTCGTTCGGCTTTAGCTGCAAACATATGGTTTAAGCAAGAATGAGCATAACTAGCTCAACAAGTCTTAATAACGAATCATATGAATATCACCTCAACAAATACATGCTTTAATTCTATATCTGAACAATTATCTATGAAGCATTATGAAACATTTGACTAATACTTGTCATACAGCAATTCCAGAGCATAAATAATAGTTTCGGAATGATGAACCGGTCAATAGACCATGAACATACTCTTTTCGTTTTCATACTTGAAAAGGATATCCGGCACTAAGGCCATCCATCCGTCTTTACTTACGAGCACTTCTAGGTGATCAGCCTATTATACTCTATGTTGATCAACACTCTTACGTTAAACGTATTTACATTTAACATTTGGCAACCTCGCGTGCCTATCGAATAATCGATGAAAATACTTTTATTTGTACAAAGACAAACTTACCTTCTCATCCGTACCAAATACTTGGCATAGGATAGCGTTAAAAATTCTATATCAGCAGACTTGTAACAAATCAATCAACTCTTCAATACTTGTCTAGCCAGAATAAAATAGGCATCGACTCTTTTCTATTTACCATTCATGCATTGTATAACATGCATCACGTAAAAACTTGACTAACACGAAGGTCAGATAAGAGTTAAGAAAGACTTGCCTTCAAGCGTCGTTGAATATATATTTCAACTATTCTCAGTCTTTACAGGATCTACATGATACATTCACATAGCACACTATAATTAGTTATCAAACAAACTCGCTTTACGGTTCTAACTAACTTCTTTCTCTTCTATGTCTTACTTGTTTTAACTTCGTTATTAAAGTCGATTCGACTTTCTATACTGCGTTACGTTTTATTAACGTTCTTACATCCTTAACCGACATTTGATCATAAATGGTTAATTACCAACGTTGAACGTCATTCTCGATTCACTCAGTACGTATTTGTGTTCTTCGTTTAATTATTATTAAACCTTACTAAATCTTCTTACATTAACACCTTACAAGTGAGTTAAGGTAAGTCTTATAATGTATATTAAGTACTTTCAATATCTTACATTAAGTCTTCATTCAAAATGGAACAAAAACTAACTTGGTCAACCTTTTTCTCTTGGCGTACATGGCCGGCATCTCTTACACTACTACCAAGGCCATGCGCTCACTCTCAGGAGAGGTTTTGCCTGGACTCTGCACTTTGCATGGTCATGCGAGTCCATGTACAAACTCTTGCGCTTCTGTAACTTGAGTCTCCGAACATTTTATTTTCTCCGGCTTATAATCGGCGCCATGTAGCGATAGATAAACATTGGGGTTTGGTCTTTGTGTAACGAACACATACCGATTAAGCAGCAGTTTAGTTTCTTAACGAAACTCCCGGCTTCATAATTTGTTCGTTTTACATCCGAATTGACCCATTCGAATTCCTACAAGTTAGGAATTACATCCATTACGTTTCATATAAGAATTTCATATTTTTGAATTCGTTAACTCGGAATTCACCTTTAAGTACGTTTTTAAGTGTTCGTTTACCGTTTTCGTCCGTTCAATACTCGTTTTCTTCGTTATAAGTCAGAATGCGACGATTCTTTCGCCAACGACTCTTAATTACTTTATCTCACGTGTTGACATTGGAAACCAACGTTTTCAAGTCACACGACAACTTTTGACCTTCAATCCGGACTTTGTACGTTTTTGACGTTTAACGTCTATTTCCTTACAATTCGCCATAACTTCGTTACTAATGTTCTCTAGGCCAAGCCACATGAATACTCCATGGACTTCATATCTATATCCTAACCAATCAAGATGTATATACCTTAGCTATAACGGTTTCCAAAATGTTCAATTATAACTAAGTTCACGCTCAAGACTTTCTACATTTTCTACTTCCGTAAATACTTACGATTTCTATTTAGTCATGTCCTATCCATGATTTGGTCATTGATAGGAATTCTTATACCTTCTCAATAAATGCTCTCCACTCATCTACGATTCTTCTATGAGAAAGAAATTGAAAAGGATGAAGATTACGGTTTATAGGAATTTACCTTGAAGTAGTTAACGTTCTTGATAAACGTCTATTGGTTTTCTTGGAAGTAGAAGAATATAGTGTTTCTAGCTCTTTCTCTCTCTCAATATATGTTGGTCAATCTTTGTAAAACCACAAAAGCTCAACCTAAGCCTTGTATTTATAGAAAATACAATGAGGGGCACAATGGTCCAATTTCGCACCTCCTCACTTATTTACCACTTTGTCACCAAGTAAAGTACTTGGTGACCAAGTGATACACTTGGCTTGCACACCAAGTGGCCGACCCACCTTGCACATGGGTCATCCCAATGGGTTACCCCATGGGTTTTACCCATCCCTTGACCCACCGGTTCGACCCGCGGTTTACTTTTTGGATTGGGCTTGACATAAAAACATTGGGCTTTAACCAACCTAATATTGGTCCTTGACTTGGGCTTGTATAATTAATTCATTGAGCTTGTTATTAATCCAAGTCCAATTGGATTGTATAAAATCTTTAACTCATACTCTAATAATACAACTCGTATTCTACGCGTATTACTCACGTATTCTCTTTGTATAATATTCATATAATATTCATATTATACGTCGTACTATTCTTCATATCATACTCGTATACATACTAGTATAATACTCATATTCCTTACGTATAATAATCGAAACGACTATACGCATTACATTTCCCTTTCGGAAACCTCTTTCACAAACCCTTAGGTTTTAAGTCCGCAGGCGAAAACTTCGTTTGCCATAACGGTAATATTATTGGATTTCCCATAATATCGTCATATTCTAACATTACGTGTTTCTCAGAATTTCAAACCCTAGCTCCGAACGTCATCAGATGAATAGTGTTTTTATGCAAACAATCTCAGAAAACTTTCATTCTTGTCTTGATAATTCACAACAATTAATTCTAGCACAAAGTCAAAATACTAACCACATCTACCCATTCTAGGTCATAGAATGACCTTCGAACATCTCACTCACATAATAACTCAATTAAATTCATTTAATCCACATAATCAAATAAAAATTTAATTCATTAAAAATTCAAAATTCTTGGATGCTATGGTAGCAGTTGCCGAGTCCGGTTTACGAGCAACAATAGGTGATGTGCGGTAGCACAATGTAATAACCAGTATTTGCGCATTTGACCCTCAAGACCTTGACAATAAAGAATGTTTACAGGATGAGCATTGATGGTAATGAATGAACACTTAATTAAAGATCTTAATGAAACATTGTTAAGACATATTAAACCTTAAGTATGCACATTTAGGGTTAAGATTAAGTCAATTACTTATGAACGTAAGAATGACGTAATGGAAAGCCGGAACCTATAATAACAAATCTAATACGTATTTAGATTGAGAAGAAGGATAAGATTATTTAGGAACCATGTGTGATCATTCATGACCAAATGTTCTATGTTATGCTATCATCTAATGTAGAGACCTTAAAGACGTAAAGTGCACGTGTTATAAACTATAGCAGACGCTAAAGGCAAGTACTCTAACCCTTGTTCCAGTTCGATCTAGACAAGTCTTTGTGATTCATGTATTCTTCGCATGAGTTAGTATCTGAGGAAGTCAAAGACAATCCTTTCGGCTAGACGTATGCTATGTTATTCTATCAAGTGTTGATAAGGATTTACCAAACTAATATTGTTGTGGTTTTCAAAAGTAGAATGAATATGCTAAACTGTTTTGTCGTCAAATGACAGGCACGTGAGGTTGCCACAACTTAAACGTATACACGTTTAATGAATGTAGTGTTGATCAACATAGAAAGTACTATAAAGTCGATCACCTAGGCGTTTCTAAGTAAGCTATATCGGACTTACGGACTTCGTCTTCGGGATGTCCTTTTCAAAGTACTTATGAAATGCTTACGGTCTTGAACCGGAATTGATGTTTTACTGAATATTGTTGTTGTAAAACGTTTGGAATGAAAAGAAGTGCTATTTTGAATTATCGATAGTACTTCGTAACAATTATTCAGTTATTGAAGATATACGATTCCTATGTTTCAAGCATGCTATTTTCCTAGAATTGTTGTACTTGATAAGCTAGTTAGACTCATTCTTGCTTGAACCATATGAATGCAGCTAAGACCGAATGGACCGATGGATCCGGCAAGGATAAAGGGAAGGCAAAGGCAAACCCGTAGATTGCATATGTAATAGTATAGGTTTTGTAAGGAATAATATTGATATTATGACAAAGACAATGTATTGGTTGTAAAGAACCTGGGGAATGTAAATATTCTTTTGATATATATCTAAGACATATTCGTTCTTTTAAGGCATTTCAATTGAATGTTTATGTGAACTGTAGCACCGTGTAGCACCATCCGTCGGGTTGGAAGATACCCGGATTTGGGGGTGTCACATGCTTAATTTAAATGTTTTCAACTAAGTGTGAAGAACGAGAAAGCTCATGCAGAAACAAAGGAAAAGGAAAGCTAACCAAATAAGATTCGTGGTAGTTTATGTATTAGTTCGATATTATTAATACAACTATGATATATATTATCTATAATGTATTGTAATTAATGTTTAAAGGTCTCGTACCTGGGGATTAGACTCTGATGATATGTAAATTAAGTTGATCTTTATATTATTGTTATTATTATTAGTATTTTTTCGCTCATAGAAATGGTATCGTGAAACACCGAGTTTGTGTTTCAAGTACCCGAATTTGGGGGCTTTACAGAGACACTATCTCTATGGAGAGAAATGTGAAATCTACACAGATCATAAAAGTCTGAAGTATATTTTCACACAGAAGGACATGAATATGAGACAAAGAATATGGATGGAATTGATAAAGGATTATGATTGCGAGATCGTTTATCACCAGGGCAAAGCGAATGTGGTTGCAGATACTTTGAGCAGGAAAGGTCGGGAGAAGTAGATGATGATAAATACTTAGGAGGAGCTTATTTCAGCAATGACAAAGCTAGAGTTGGAAATCAAATTTCCAAAGGAATCCGATGAACGACTATTCCAGATAGATGCTAGTCCAACTTTGGTGGACAAAGTGAAGAGTGCTCAGCTACAAGATAAAGAATGCGAAATGATCAAAGAGAAAGTGGTTGACGGTAGCGATGTAAAATACAAGATTGATACCGAAGGACTACTACGATTCGAGGGAAGAATCTGGGTTCCAGCAGTGCCAGAGCTTAAAGATAAAATCTTGACCGAAGCACACAACACAAGAAATTCGATTCATCCAGGAAGTACAAAGATGTATCAAGATTTGCGGTGACATTTTTGGTGGCCGAATATGAAAAGAGACGTTGCAGAATGCGTTGCAAAATGCTTGACGTGTCAGAAGGTGAAAGCTAAACATCAACGACCAAGCGGGTTACTTCAACCGTTGGAAATACCGGAATGGAAATGGGAGCATATCATAATGGATTTTATGGTAGGACTTCTAACGACTCAGAAAGGATACGATGCGATATGGGTGATAGTGGACAGACTAACAAAATCTGCACACTTTTTGCCAATAAAGATTAAATTTAATCTTGATCAGCTAGCGAAATTGTACATTAAAGAGATCATGTCAAGACATGGAATTCCAGTGTCAATTGTGTCAGATAGAGATCCAAGGTTCACATCAAACTTCTGGAAGAGACTACAAGAATGTATGGGAACACAATTGCAAATGAGTACAACATACCATCCGCAAACCGATGGGCAAAGCGAACGAACTATCTAAACGTTGGAAGATATGATGAGAGCATGAATCATAGATTTCAAAGAAAGCTAGGATGAACATTTACCGTTGGTAGAATTTTCCTACAACAACAGTTACCACGCGAGCATCGGCATGCCACCTTACGAGGCATTGAATGACAGAAAGTGCAGAACTCCACTATGCTGGGATGAAGTCAGTGAACGCCAACTGTTAGGACCAGAATTGGTACAAAAAACTGCTGAAGTTGTCAAACTCATCAGGACAAGATTGGTAACAGCCCAAGATAGACAGAAAAAGTATGCCGATCAACATAGGTAGAATCGCGAATTTGAAGTAAGAAATTTTATTTTCCTAAAAGTTTCTCCTTGGAAGGGGAAGATTCGTTTTGGTAAGAAAGGAAAGCTCAGCCCAAGATGTATTGGACCGTTTGAAATACTATAAAGAGTGGGGTTAGTAGCTTATGAGGTAGCTCTGCCTCCAGAATTGGAAAACATTCAAAATGTTTTTCACATTTCGGTGTTACGACCGTATAAACCCGATTACAAGCACGTGATCGAGTATGAACCATTGCAATTTGATAAAGATTTGTCTTATGAAGAAGTTCTTATCCAGATAGTCAATAGGAAAGAAAAAGTGCTCAGAAATAAAGTGATACCTTCTGTGAATGTGATATGGAGAAACCACAATGTCGAAGAGGCAACGTGGGAATTCGAAGCTGAAATGATGAAAAGTTACCTTGAGCTATTTGTTTAATCTGTGTCTTCGATTTTGGGGATAGAATCTTTGTAAGTAGGGACGAATGTGACGATTTGATTGTTTGAATTGTGATTCTGAGGACAGAATCCTTTTAAGGAGGGAATGATGTAACATTCTAGAATTTTAAATGTAATATTAAATATTTATTGATTTATATAAATATTTAATGGATGTGATTATCGTTGAATAAATATTTGTTCAATTGATTTAATTTTGTTTAATTAATTATTTATTAAATAAATAATTGATGAATTAAGGAAATGGTTATTATATTGATATTTCAATTTAAATGATTAATTATTTGTATTGTGTTATGTGATTAAAGGATTTATTTAATTAATTGTGATTTTCATTAATTAAAATAAATATGAAAGCTTGATTAAATATAGTGTGACAAATAACTATATTATAAGGAGTTATTAAAATAAATTAAAGTAGTTTAATTTAGTTTTAACAAACAAGGCTTAATATTTTAATTCTTTAAAATTAAAGGGTTTTTGCCAAACAAGCCTTATGGCTTTTGGAATTTCTAGTTTTTGAAAATAGATAATATAAATAAAAATAATAAAATATACTTATGTTATATACGTTAGTAACTGATAATACAATTAGTAGTATTATTAAGGTTATATCAGTTTTTCTTACTACACATATCAGTTGATTTCCTTGTTATTACGCATTCTATTTTCCAAGTTTGAGAGTACCGAGTTTGTGAGAGATTCAGAGAGAATTGAGAGAGTCTTAAGAATTTGCATAGCAATTTCAGTAATTGGCAGCAATTGTGTTGATAATTGAAGGTATGTTCTATAACTTGGATATTATATATATGTTTATGAGTATTACGACAAACTTTTATATAATCTATGAATTTCAAATTGTTGAATTATTGCTATACAATGGGATTACTTGTGATTATGTGAGTATATGATGATAGAGATTATGTATAAACAACAATTGCATGCTAAATTCGTTTGACAGTAGTAGAAATAATGTTAGTATATATATGTTTTCATGTGTAGTTATGTAAGTATCAATTTTGAGGGTTAAATTGCATGCTAAAATGTTAATTGAGTTTTGTTTATGTTAGTTCAATGAGAGACGAGCATAACGTAATTGGAATGGACTGATTTGGTCATGTATTCAATTCACAGTGATGATTTTTGGGATGAATATCAAAAATAGAGTTTTATATGAAAAACATGAAAATTGAGAAATTAAAATAGTGTTAGTAGGTGTTAAATTGTGTTAAGTGATTGTATATGTTAGCAATCATGTTTATGATAGTTGTATATTTATTTTATGTGTTATTATCACTGTTTGATGGGTTAAATTTGTGTTAGTTGGCTTAATAAAATATGTTGAAGCTCTGTTTTGAAAAACCGGGGTTACGCAAGTCATCGTTGCGCGTGACATTCCATATAAAACTTCATGGCCGCATGAAAGTGGCCATTTTTAGATACTGAAGTCTGTTTATTCTGCAGACTTTGGTTGTTCGTTGTAGCTTAGCTTAAGGTTATGGAATGTTAGAATCATGTAACAACAAGGTTAAATAGAGTCATGTTATGTGGATTATGAATTCAAAATTGTAAAAATGATTAGTAACTCAAGAACGCGTTATGTGGTAATTTAGTATACATAATGAATGTTAGACAAGTGTTGCGAAGTAAAACACTTAGAGTTTCTGAAATGTGAATGGTAATGAACATGTTATGATATGTTAGCATGTCTAATAGGTATTGTAGTTCTAAAATTATGTGTAGGTGATTGTGAGTTTAACTTTATAACTTACGCTCGAGGCAAGTTTTCTAACTCTACACTTTCGTTGAGCTAGTTCATTTATTACATTGTGCAAGTTTTCTAACTCTACACTTTCGTTGAGCAAGTTAATTTATTACATTGTGCAAGTTTTCTAACTCTACATTTTCGTTGAGTTAGTCCTATTATTATATTGATTCATTCTAACTTGTTTACAATTAAGCAAGTATCTTAAGTTCTATTATTGTATAATGAGCGTAGTTTTTGAACACTCGTCTCTATTATTAAACTGTTTTAATTCATTGCATGAGATAATACATTGTTGGGATAGTTTTTAGTTTCCAGCTTGCTATCAGTTAAATGTACATTCAGGAATATCATTCTAATGTTATAAGACTCGAACCTTCGCTTATTTTACTGTTCAATGAAAGGTTAACCATTTTATTCATTTTATTGAATGCTTATGCTCTATAGTTATTTCCAGCATGAGTTTGATATGTAGAATCAGTTCATTTATGATTCTCAAATGTTCTAAGTTATGTTGTTATCAAACAACTATTGTATTATTAAGCATTGTCGATTCAACTAGTTCCCTAGTTGATGATCAATAAACTTCAATTACCCTTGAAAGCTTATCCAAACCAAACTTTCTTTGGTGCGGACTTGTACTCTAAATACTGAGATGAACAACCCTATGTTTAGGGATTTATGCTTAGCGTTGAAATGGTTGTGCACAATACATTGTACGAAGGATTGATCCCCCTAAGTACATGGAGTCCTTATAGTCATATATTGATCAAGTAAAGTTAAAGTTGAAAGATTACTTATAAGCTGTGGACATGGTTCATGGTCATTTGACCCTCGAGAGTATATTTAAGAATGTTAATAGAACAAATCATTGATTCTATTGAGCCTATGAATTGGCAAATGTTGAAATGATAATAGAACATATCATTCAGTTCTATTGAGCCTATTATTTGGCAAATGATGTAAAGATATATATTCTTATTTCAAGTGAGCTTTGTTTGCTCACTCTTGCATATTTATACATTTATTGCAGCTATGGTTGAGAAGGTAAATAAACCTAAAACTAGCAAAGGAAAGAGAAAGATGTACAAGTGATGAAGACTTGTAATTTTGTTTAATCGTTATGATGATAGACTTTTAATAATGATGTGATGTAATAATTTTATTTTCGCACTTAAATGATTATATTAAAGGTTAGAGAACCTGGGAGATAATGTTTTTATTAAAGTAATCCTGTATGGGCAGGTTTTTATTATTCAATTTATTATGATTGGGTAGTTAGATATGAATGTTTTGATTACGTGAACACCAAATCTTGAGGTAATGAAGTACCAAGATTTGGGGGTGTCACATCAAGTGCCAAAAGGTCCATTGCAACCACTTAAAATTCTAGAATGGAAGTGGGAGCACATTACCATGGATTTCATTACTGGTCTTCCCAAGGTTTCTCAAGGCATAAATGTGATTTGGGTCATTGTTGATAGATTGACCAAGTCTGCTCATTTCTTACCGATACAGGAAACTTATACACTTGAACGTCTTGCTCGTATTTACATAAACGAGATTGTAAGATTGCATGGTATGCCAATATCCATAGTTTCTGATCGAGACCCAAGATTCACTTCACGATTTTGAGTTAGTTTGCAAAAAACTATGGGCACAGATTTACGATTTAGTTCGACATATCATCCTCAAACGGACGGGCAGTCGAAGAGGACTATTCAAACTCTTGAAGATTTATTAAGACTTTGTGTCCTTGACTTCAAAGGAAGTTGGGACAAGTTCTTACCATTGGTGTAGTTTTCCTACAACAACAGTTATCAAGCAAGTATTGGCATGGCTCCATTTGAGGCGTTGTATGGAAGAAAGTGTCATTCTCTAGTATGTTGGGATGAGGTGGGTGAAGCAACGTTGTTGGGACCGGAGTTGATACGTATGACTACTGAAAAGATTCAAACGATCTGACAACGTATAAAAACCTCACAAGATCGACAAAAGAGTTATGCTGATCTTCATCGAAAGGACGTGGAATTCAATATTGGAGATCATGTGTTGTTACGTGTTGCTCCATGGAAAGGAGTTATGAGATTTGGAAAGAGAGGAAAGCTCAATCCTCGATTCATTGGCCCAGTTTTAATCCTCGATCGAGTAGGAACTGTGGCCTATAGACTCGCCTTATCGCCAAGTATGTCTCATGTTCATAACTTTTTTCAAATATCTATGTTACGTAAATATGTGAAAGACCCGAACCACATTATTGAATTAGAACTAGATGAGATAGCGGAAGATTTAACGTATGAGGAGGTACCTGTTAAAATCTTGGATAAGAAGGATCATATTCTATGCTCCAAGGTTATACCTCAAGTCAAAGTTTTGTGGAGAAACCACGATGTTGAGGAAATGACCTAGGAGTTAGAATTTGAAATGAAGTCAAGGTATCCTCACCTCTTCGACATACCAGGTACGCACCTTAATTTCGAGGATGAAATTTCATAAGAAGGGGAGGATGTAAGATCCCCAACTTTTATGAATAAAGATTAATTTTTTCTCGAAATATATTTTTGAATATTATGGTGTGGATTTGATATAACGTTATAGTTATGGGTAATATTTACAAATTTTGCAAAGTAAGCAAGTGGTTATATAATATTCGATTGGTCGGGGAATATTCATTTTAACAGGGAATATTCGTACAATGGCACAATCATTAGTGGACCCTACAACAAAAGTATTGTCGTAGTTAGAAAATGACAGAATTATCTTTTTATAAAAATAACGGCGAAAGTTTTATCGTTAAACTGTTGAACTACCCTGCCAATTGGTAAAAAATACGAATGTCTGGCGTGGTAGCATAGTAGCACACGGTATTAATTTTTGATGCTTACGTGAGAAGTCACTCAGTTATACTCAATTATTGCTACAGTAATTGCTGCATAATATCTCTCATATTATTGATTACAATTATTATCACAGTATCATCTGCATAATATTTATTATTATTAAATTAATAATTGAGACGATAAAGTTATTCATATTATTATTTGCAATACTGACAATGTCTAGAAAGTTCATCGAGGAGAGGTTTGGTCACCTAATTGCGGCATGATAGGGAGAAATCCTTATCGAAAAAGCCCCACTTTCCTGGGAATGATTTGGTTGTTAAATATTGTGAGTTATAATATTAATGATGAATAAGTTCGTATTGATTAAAGATGAAATTGATATTTCCATTATGCTGGGATTATTATTGTTAATGGAAATCGATATCTATTTCGATAATAATGGATGTCTGGAGGTTATATTGACCAATCAGGTAATTAATCGGATAAATGAACAAATAATTGCTATTAATTCACATACTTATAACTATTTGTTCACATGTATGTACTATTGATTCACATGCATGTACTATTAGGGTAGGTGGTGCAAGATTGATAATACTTGCATGACTAAATTAAAAATAGAGGTATAGATGAAGATACTATACCGTAACTATTTTTTCACATGTGTGTACTATTGATTCACATGAATGTACTATTGATTCACATGATGTACTATTAGGGGAGGTGGTGCAAGTTTGTAAGGTATTATACTGTAATATTTCGAGCCCCAAAACGTGTAATTATCGAAACTATATTTTCCTATAAATAGAAGCTCATTCTTCTTTCATTCTCACCAATTCAGTAAGACTCACAAGAGCAATTATAGAGAGAGAAGCTATAGAGAGAAAGAAGAAGAGAAGTCTGCTACCTCACTATTCCAGTATCCAGTCTTCTTCAGAGGTAAGGGATATTATTTTGTTCAATATTCATAGGAATAATATTTTCTTCCATACTTTGTAGTATGTGAGTAATATTATTCATCTCGTATTCCTGATTATACCCTCATTTTGTTAAAGTATTGCTTCTATACTCTATGAAATTAGTAGAATATCCTTGAAATTTGTGATGCATCTAGTATCGTTTCATAAGGATATTTTCTACACATTCTTGTTAAATTTTAAGCTTTTCATGCCGGAGTACTGTCCATGAGTAGTATTCATTTTTACGGTACTATTCACAAAGTACTATTTATGGGGTACTATTCACAAAGTACTATTCACGGGGTACTATTCGCAAAGTACTATTCATAGTGTACTATTCCCAAAATACTATTCACGGGGTACTATTCACTTGGGTGCTATTCACTCGAGAAATTATTCATGACAAAAATTGATTTCTCTACTGTCCAAATCATTTTTGATACAATATTATTCTTGAATTTTACTCCACAAAGCAGTATCATGTTGACAATTTGGACATTATTGAATTCTGGATAAATTAAGTTATAAATCTTTAAAAATCTATCCTTTCCTTTCTTTTAATTGAATTCTTATATTATTGTCATCATCCTCATGCTTATATTATAATAAAAGTCATATGTGGCTTACATGCATAGATGTACTATTGATTGGTATGATTATGACCAGAGATTATTCGGTATAATCATGATCGTAATGTTACAAATGATGTGGTAAAAATCCTTATTGGCCTGTAGTGCATTGATGGACAATTGTTGGTATCATTATGACCATGGATTATTCGGTATAATCATGACCATTGATGATTACATGAATATCCTTGGCCCGTAGTACAGGGATGATTCGATGATGTGGTTTATTTATTATGCTGAGTCTCAGCGATAAAATTGATGATAAACTTTTTAAATCATAGAAGATAGTAGATATCATGCTCTACTTGACTCTTCTAATAGATTGCTTGTTCCACTGCAGTTAAACTTGATGTTTAATGTATTTTATCAGTTTAACAATGTTGAGGCTAACGATAATTTATTCTGCATTACCTTAGTCATAATATTTCTTACTGGGCTAGTTGAGCTCACCCTTTGTTTTCATTGTTCTCTTCAAGAAATTAGAATATAGCTGGGACTAGTCGGGGAACAGAGTGATGGTCCAGCTGTTTGCATTAGTAGTCCTCACTATTAAGTGAAATAGTGTGATAATAATTGTAATGAGGACTTTATTTGAGTTTGGATACTCTCTACGATACATTATCCGTGTTAAAACTCTCAGCTACGTTTTGTCGTACTGTATAAAAGAAGTTTGTATTTAAATTCTATACCATGTATTTGGCGACTCAAGATGGGTGATGTATACCTATTTTGGGGGCGTCACACCATTACTATAATTATCTTATACATGACCTCTTGGGCTAATTTAATAAACTAATTACCCTAGAATTAATTTTATCTACAAGTCCCACACTAAAAATATAATTGGGCTTGTTTAAATAATATAACTTCCTTAGTCCATTAAATTTTATTTCACTTGAACTCTAATTAAATTATTGGGCTATGATATTATTATAGTCCAATACTTTTAATTATATTTTACCCTAATCATTTAATTATGGTTTTTATTTCTCACACTTGAAAATAATTTCCTTACTTATGCCCTTTTTAATTTCATAATCGAATTAGACTTGGTTATAAAATTAATTATTTGAGATATATAAAATAAATCTCTTAATGTTAGTATATATAATTATATACTAATATTCTCTCATATTATAACCTCTTAGGTTATTTAATTATCACACCTATATATATATATATATATATATATATATATATATATATATTAGGTTATATAACTTAATTTTTATTCACTTTTATATACAAAATAAATGTATTCACATTATATAATGTATATTTATTTAATCATACACATAATTCACATAATCATAACATATTTCACTTCTCACACTAATTTTGACTTTTCTTCATAAAAAGTCAACTATTGACTTTGACCAAAAGTCAACCTTTACACATTTTGTGTTTATTGTTCATTCTGACTAAACTTGACATTTCAGATGCAACCGAGTAGTTCGTGCTTCAAAATTCTATCTCTAACTCAAATTTTGAGTTTTAATACTCCCTTCATTTTGCTAATCGTATTAACTAACGACTTTATACTTATTCAAATTTTTATTTGCCAGTCAAGGCCAACGTTCAAGCTATGTTAATTACTAATATAGTTTTATCTTGATCCTTATATCATTAACTTTTTTCATTATTCCTCTTGCTAAAATATATATAGCACCTTACTAAGTATATATATTTTTAAACATATACTCATCTTCGTTTAACCTCATAGCATCTCTTCATATGAAATCTTATCTCCTTAATAAAATTTCTATATGTACTTATATAACATTTCTTAGACTATTCAGTTCACATCGAATATACAGGTATCGTAATACCTTATTCTTGATATTCCTTCAAGTACATATTAATTCATTTCTAGGGTTTTGGAATTTTGTAACCCATAATTTCTCTATTCTCATTCGAATAGCAAACCATATAGGTTCTTCTTAAAATTTTTAAATAAATCCTCAAATTCTCTTCAAGGTTTTATTCTTTAACCTTTATTCTAATCATTCAAGATTTTATAAATTTTCTGATTGTCACATTCACCCCTTCTTCTAAAAATTTCGTCCTCGAAATTTCAATATACTAATCACCACTCCTTTTATTCATCAAAACTAGGTTTTCAAATTAACCTTTACTTGATTTCATGCTTAATTTAATGAGTACATCTTGCTTCCTACTATGAGGAGCTCTGCTACTATCACATTCTTCCATGACTTCAGTCTAAGGAGTTAAAACTTTTCAAATCATGCTGAGGGGTCATATAGACCATGAACACATAGTTTTAACGATATTTATATCGCAAAACAGTAAATTACTAGGTATGTTTACAATCACTAAGAAGTTAAACTACCGTTGCTAGTACTTTAGGTGTTTAGCCTATTGTATTCTTACGTCATGCATAATGTATCAATCATGTCTAGTGAATATTTACGCTACTAGATTGGATTATTTTATCCAATCAACATAGTTCACCTCAGTCTTATCATAGGATTCTGCACCAAAACAATTTGGTTCGGGATAAATTCTTAAAAATACTTTGAATTTTCATAAACATTTGTCTAGCTGAATCAAATAGCTTTAGACGTATACCAATAATTTGAATTTCAATCGAAGCATGTGTCTGTCCAAATTTAATTGGCACTTAACTTTTCTTTAAAATTCTAAAAATTATTTTATGACGTCATGATACCGCACTGTATTTACAGTCCATTTGAGGATTTCGTCATTGTGTGACTTTGTTATACTACATCATTCCATAGTGGGCTGACGATCTTTAGATCACATCCAACACTAGGTAATTCTGCATTGATAACTCTATCATTTTTATCATTCTGCATTAGGTTCCATGATACATTGATGATATATAAAATACATTTTGATATCTCAAATCATTTTTGTCTAGCCGAAATAAATTAGCATAGACTCTTCTTTAAACATCTCAAAATCATCGAAAATCATTTTTGATGCTATCATGCCATCAGTGTCCCGAAGTTCATAAATAACACTTGTCACCATGTGTTGCTGATAACAAAATTTCATTTTATTTCGAAAGGCACATCAGTGCGAATTTAGCTTGATGTCAAAAAATTGAAATCTAGCACAGCTAGAAGATTTGGAATACCTATACTTCCATCATCAACTTTAATTTCTCTAATGATTATTTGCTTAATCATTCTATCTATTAAAAATCCTCAATTCTTAATCCATAACTTTTCTATACCCCAGTATAGTTCATCAAACTTACCACACGTTAGGAGTTCAGGAACTTACCACAATCATATGGGTTTAGGAACTTACCTTAGTCAGACTATAGTCATCCATTCGCTGAGGGGTTCCACCATATGATTATGGGTCACGAACTTACCATACGTATGAGTTTAAAGAACTCGTACCTAATCTTATATTCTCTACCTATTCGTTATACACATGAGAAAAGAATCACATTCTCAACATGTTATATAGCAAACAACGCGACCCAAACATTTCAATGATTAAGTGGTCGTCGAACCAAACTCGGTCACTAATCAATATTGGAAGCTAAGCGATTGTTACACCAAGGACAATTCCCCGCCCATACAAAGAATTGTTCAACTTAACCACTATATCAAGTAGGAAGCTGAGTGGTTCTAATATCAAGTACAAATTCCCCGCCCATACAAGGAATCATACAACTCAGCTGCTGATATGAGTCCTCAGTTGAAATCCCAAATAATCCTAGTTCCATACTTTCTCCATACAAATTTCATTTAATCTATATTTACAATTCATAAATCTCTCATGAGTTTTCATAGTATAATTTCATAGTACAACTATCGTACAACAATTCTGCTATAAAGTTTTCAATCATTTAAGTGATCCTTCTCCTGCTATGACCTTATCAGATCACGTTGTGATCTCATATTATAACCGTATTATGATCTTTTTATTTTACGATCTTAGTTTCCTTTAATCATATAATATTATGATTTTACACTTTTTATCTTATAGACATAGTCTATTTATTTTCACTTTTCATCTTTATTACTGGAGTCATGTAACTCCAGATTCTTACCCTTATAACCCTTCAAGATTCTTCTTTGAATCCTCTTCTTTACTTAATAATGAATTTCCTAAATTCATTTCTTATCACTTAAACTCGATCTGAGTTTATTCCTTAGCATCTCCGCGGTTATAGCCTATGGTACCCCTACCTAAGGTTTATAACCTACGGCTTTGATATCAACTGTGACGTCCCCAAACTTGGGTCCCAAGAACCTCGGACTTGGTACATTACGGTACTTCATCATCATACATATTCTATCATCTAATGCAAAATAAATAAACATATATTGTTTATTTTACATAATTCTATAACATTTTCCCAGGTTTATTAACCTTAACTAAATACACACCTTCAAAATTATAAAGGTTTACAACAAGATAACTAAATAGTTATTCTTATAACAATCTATTACTATATTTTGCTTTTGTCTTTGTCCTTCTTCGAGCCTTCGCCTTTATCTGAAATTTATTATCATGATATAGCAATGGTGAACAACTACTTTGCCCAGTAAGTTTAAATTCAATAAAGATATATCATGATTGAAAGAATAATAAGCTTTCAAGTTTTCAACAATTTAATAATTGTGAAGGAACATAAATCAAGATGTCAATAATTGAATGACTGAATCAATAATGTTTGAAGGTTAACAATGACCATGAACAATTTAACTGAACCTTATGGTAATGAAGGTGATCAGCCTTTCATACCTGATGAACATATGCAACATGCACTAAGTGCGAATCAATAATCCATTTAGACATGAATAATCATTAATAATCATTCACTAACATACGTTGAACTATAACCCGAGTTTGAGTTAAGGAAACTTGCATGAACCGTTGATTACTGCTACGCAATCTAATTTATTCTCGTTATTGAAAAGACCTATCAGATATAAGATTGATCTTTCAATTAGCATATCATATCTTATTCCATAATACTATCTAACACTTAATCACATCATCAAATATTAAATAATCTTACCACTATATTCATTTACTTACTTATAATCTCATCATCTTATATTAACTTGTCTAACCTTCACTCACAAAGTTAAGTATTAGACATTACATCTTAGTCTTAGTATTATCATTATACTTTGATAATCTTTTCATCACTTATAACTTATACTTATAAGTTTTCCTTTTTATATGTTATCTTAGTAAATTTGATAACCTTTCAGTAAACTGAAATATCATTTCACTAAACCGGATTACATTTCAGTATCCGAAAATTACCACTTCAGCAGACCACCAAATATTTCAGCAGCCTGAAACCATTTCAGCAATCCAAAATCCAATTCAGCACCCTAAATTCTCATTTTAGTCTATTACAAGCATAATATAGTTCATTGAATACCAAATTCAACAATTATATTGAAAAATAACATAAATCTCTTATTTTAATCTCCCATCGAATATTATTAATTATGTAATAACATTTTACGCTAAGGTTATTTACCTTTTAATAACATTCTAGTCAAATACTACTAATAATAGCTTAATCCAATATTATTAGCCATATAACAATAATTTAAGTCATTAATCACATTAATAAATAATTTAGTTCAATTATTTTCCTTTCCTCAATTAACTCATTAAGCATTCTAAAATTCCATAAACATCACAACACTTCACACCCGACCCAAAACTTCATCCAAAAACTTGCATAAGCCATGCTCAAGGGTCTCAAGTCATAAATCGTATTTTTCATATTTTTGGACATCATATATTTAATTAACTCCATTTATCCATTTATCATCATTTAGATGAGAAATACCAAATCAGTCCCAAAAATATTTCTTTTCTGAGATTTGACAGAATATAGTTCCATATTGAACATATATTTTTTCCAGAATTTTTAAAATCCATTTACTATATTTAAATAGTTCATAATAGCCAAATATTCTCAGATTTTTCATAAATCAAGATTAACTACAAAAATTCTAAAATTTATACAGTATGTTCCTTTTATACACGTGTACTTCCAGTACATAGTTTGTAATTTTGTGGACTTATACACATAGAGTTATTCGGGTAGCTTCATAAAAATAGTCTTTCACCGTAAAATCCATAACTCTCAAACTGTATGGCCAAAAATTCTCATATTTTTACACAACCTTCATATTGTCTGATATTAACACTCCACATTTTTCCAAAATTTTTAAAGCACAAAAAGTAGACAAAAATGCCCCCGTTACTGACTGGTCCAAAATAGTACCCAAAAAAGGGGGCAGTTTTCACCAAAATCAACACCACGAAATTTAGAAACGTTATTTTTTAGTTCTACCACTTGGGTTTAATAGTCAACACTTATATCTAGCACCTCTCTTCGACGGATCAAGAAAAAAATGCATAGATCAAAAACGGTGGATATTCAAAGTACCCAAAAGTTATGGTTTTAAAAATAAGAAAAATATTTTTTTTTCTTTTGATTTCCAACCAAATCAACCCCCAATATGGGTAGATCCAAACATGGATTCATGGAAAACACATAAATTAAAGGGTTTTACACTTCCATATCATAACCCCTTTTCATCAAATTCTTAAAATAAAAGAAGAAAGCATAAAGGAAAAAAAATAGTTTTATACCTTTTTATTTTTCTTTTTCTTCTTCCTTCTTCTTCTTCTTCTTCTTCTTCTTCTTCTTCTTCTTCTTCTTCTTCTTTTTCTTTTCTACCATGGAGATTCTTCTCTCCTTTTTCCCATGAAGGGTTGCCGTCCCCTCTCACTTTCTCTCTCTATATTTACATTAGAAAAAAAATGAGAGCACACATGAATTACCAAGTTTGCTAGAAAAATTAAAATGATTAGATAACATAGCATATCTATCCATATCTTGATTTTCTCTCTCTCATTATACAATATGTAACTTGCAAGCAACACTTAGTGTGTTGGCCAAATAAAAAATTGACAACTAAAGAAGTGGTTTACCTACTAAAGTTACCTCATCATTACATTCCACTCCCTTTCCCACTCCTCTCATTCGGCCACATGCTCTCTTTATTCATCAATTTTATTTTTATTAGCTAGCTTAATTAATGAATATAATAACCTCTCTAAGTGGGCTTAACAATTGGGCTTGCAATTAAATATTTAACGGGCTTGCACTTTTATTATCATGCTTACTTACAAAATTGAACTTGGGCTTCCCCATTAATTCAATTGGGCCATTACTATAATTATCTTATACATGATCTCTTGGGCTAATTTAATAAACTAATTGCCCTAGAATTAATTTTATCTACAAGTCCCACACTAAAAATATAATTGGGCTTGTTTAAATAATATAACTTCCTTAGTCCATTAAATTTTAATTCACTTGAACTCTAATTAAATTATTAGGCTATGATATTTTTATAGTCCAATATTTTTAATTCTATTTTACCCTAATCATTTAATTAGTTTTTTTTTATTTCTCACACTTGAAAATAATTTCCTTACTTATGCCCTTTTTAATTTCATAATCCAATTAGACTTGGTTATAAAATTAATTATTTGAGATATATAAAATAAATATCTTAATGTTAGTATATATAATTATATACTAATATTCTCTCATATTATAACCTCTTAGGTTATTTAATTATCACACCTAATACATATATTAGGTTATATAACTTAATTATTATTTCACTTTTATATATAAAATAAATGCATTCACATTATATAATGTATACTTATTTAATCATACACATAATTCACATAATCATAATATATTTCACTTCTCACAGTAATTTTGACGTTACTTTATAAAAAGTCAACTGTTGACTTTGACCAAAAGTCAACATTTACACATTTTGTGTTTACTGTCCATTCTGACTAAACTTGACGTTCCGGATGCAATCGAGCAGTCCCTGCTTCAAAATTCTATCTCTAACTCAAATTTTGAGTTTTAAATTACTCCCTTCATTTTGCTAATTGTATTAACTAACGACTTTATACTTATTCAAATTTTTATTTGCCAGTCAAGGCCAACTTTCAAGCTATGTTAATTACTAACATAGTTTTATCTTGATCTTTATATCATTAACTTTATTCATTATTCCTCTTGCTAAAATATATATAGCACCTTACTAAGTATATATATTTCTATACATATACTCATCTTCGTTTAACCTCATAGCATCTCTTCATATGAAATCTTATCTCCTTAATAAAATTTCTATATGTACTCATATAACATTTCTTAGACTATTCAGTTCACATCGAATTTACAGGTATCGTAATACCTTATTCTTGATATTCCTTCAAGTACATATTAATTCATTTCTAGGGTTTTGGAATTTTGTAACCCATAATTTCTCTATTCTCATTTCTTCAGCTTGGCATATAGCTTGTTATCACGAAGCCTTTGAAGTACCAGCTTCAAATGGTGTTCATGATCTTCACGACTTTTGGAATAGATGAGGATGTCATCAATAAACACAACAACGAACTGATCCAAATATTCCTTGAAGACACGGTTCATCATATCCATGAAAGCAGCAGGAGCATTAGTCAATCCAAAAGACATGACTAAGAATTCATAATGCCCGTACCGAGTTTTGAAGGCAGTCCTAGGAATATCCTCAGTTTTAATCTTCAGCTGATGATATCCAGAACGATGATCGATCTTTTAAAATAATTGTGGTCCTTGTAAGTGGTCGAACAACTCATCAATGCGAGGTAGAGGATACCTATTCTTGATGGTGACATGGTTCAATTCCCAGTAGTCAATACAAAGTCGCATACTCCCGTCTTTCTTCTTTACGAATAAAATAGGAGCCCCCTAAGGAGATGTACTAGGATGAATTAAAACGATGTCTAACAACTCCTATAGTTGGACCTTTAAGTCATGTAGTTCAATAGGAGCCATTCGATATGGGGTTTTAGAAATGGGTTTTGTACCAGGTTCAAGGTCAATAAAGAATTCAACTTCATGTTCTGGGGGTAGACCGAGAAGTTCTTTAGGAAATATGTCAGGAAATTCACTAACAACAGAAATTTTATTCAAATCTGATGTATTTTTGTTCAAGTCCATGACATGGGATAAGAAAGCTTGACATCCAATTTTTTAATAAACGAATGACTTTATGGCTTGATATGACAATGATTTACTTCAGTGGTTTGGTTGCTTGAATTCGCATAATAGGTTGGTTAGAAATATGAAAACTAACAACCTTACGAAAATAATCAATTTTGGCTTGATGAGTAGTTAACCAATCAATCCCTAAAATTACATCAAATGCAAGTATTTTTAAAGAATAAGATCGACAGGTAATGTGATGGTCCCAACTTGAATCAAGCAAGATTTATAAACTGTGGATGTAACAAAAGTTTCTCTTAACGGAGTTTTAACAGATAAGTCAAAGTCTAATTTCTCATGGGTCAAGTTCAAACGTTGAGCACAAGTAGGAGAAAAAAAAAGAATGGGTAGAACTAGTATCTAATAAGGTATAAACTTCGCAAGAGTTTATGATTAGCTTACCCGTGATCACCTCATTCGGGTTCCTCACGTTTTGGGCAGTCACGACAAACGCTCTTCCAGGAACCACCGACTTTGACTTGTCCAGGATAGCCTTTGGAGTCACCATCCCCGCTGGACTTGGTTTTGCTACAGGACAATCTCGAGCTATATGACCTTCCTTTCCACAGTTATAACACACCTTGAATTGTTGTGGGCAGTTTGGGCTGATGTGTCCCTCTTTCCCGCATTTATAACATACGACCGATGATAGTTCTCCTCCCCTAGAAATAGTTGATGCTAGTGCTGACGTCTTCACGTTATCATTGTTGTACCTTCTCTTTTTGAAATCTCCCCCCGACTCGCTTCTTCTACTATCATGGCCACGATTACCACTAGAGTGGTTACCGCTTTTGTCCGGATATTTTCCTCCCCGCTGGTTATCATTGCTCTGATGACTGATGCCACCGGTATGACCCTAGTTATGGTCCCTCGGTTGAACAGACTTATTATCTCGCTGTAGACACTCAATTTTTTTTTGAACTGCTGTCACTAACATTGCATGAGGACAGATTCGTCTTTCAAGAGGGAACCCTAAAAGACAATCCATATCCATTTCGGATACTACCGGAAGTTCAGCATTAACCCCGGAACACACACTTGGAGTAACAATTACAACCTAGGATATAACCCCGAGGCGTGCGGATCCAATACCGGAACACACACCGGTGAAGACCGATTAATCTCAGAGATAACCCCGAGGTATCCAGTTTTAGTCACAATCATGGGAACAACCACCAACCTTGGTGATCACCCCAAGGAATGCAGTTTCGACGATAACCCTAGAAATACTTGTTTCAAATGCGACCAGCTTCAATCCCGGCTCTCACAACAGGATACTCCGTACCAACCTGAAGATAACACCGGGAGGACAGGCACACCTCAGAGATGACACTGAGGACCTTCAACAATTACAGTAGTCCAGTCTCAGCGAAGCCCTAAGCAACGTCTGCTTTATCAGCCCAAACCGGAGATAACACCGGTGAGGGGCAACATCGTTATCTCGCCAACGCGATGCCACGCCACGTCGTCTTGACATTTCATACACACATCTCTACACAACGATGTCCCACAAGAATCAAGGAAAACTAATCCTGAGTGACTATTGTGCGGGGTAACGGATGGAATTTGAAGCTTGAAGACCGGAGGGCATCGTCCCATCATCAATGTCTTCGTACAAACTCTAATCCCATGCCATTGTACAACTCTCGACAACGGCGGTCCGAAATAGGTCCTGTATACCTCAATCGGATGCCCGGATTGTAATTTTGAAAGTTCGAACGGACATTACAGTGCATGAGTGCACGTACTACGAGACGACCCGACCCAAAAAACCCGGGGCAACCCGGGTTGCCTCTACTACACCTGCGGCCCAGCCGCAGGTACACTTGCGGCCCAGTTGCAGGTACACCTACGGCTCCACCTTCTATAAATAGAGGGCTTGGGGTGGCCATTTTGCAAGAGAAAACGGCGAGGAAGCCCTACCCAATTTGCTCTGTACTCACCCCATACGGAGTACTTTCTCATTTTAAACACCTGTGAGCTCATATATAGCTACTTTTGTACCTACAAAAGCCAATGTTTACCCACTTTAAAGATATAGAAGTCTTCTTTGGCAGCCCACTGTAAGCTTTCTCACACACTTTAGAGTCTTTCTCTTCATCTTTACACACACCCTTCTTCACGTTGAGAGTCGTGTTGCGTGCGTTTGCCCGGACTTGATCCCGTAGTTTCATTTCATTTTATATATATATATATTTATATATATATATATATATATATATATATATTTATATATATGGACTAACATTATCGAGTTATGCCTCGATTGAACCTGAACTTTGCCCTGGAGCATTTACTCGCTTATATATATATATATATATATATATATATATATATATATATATATAAAGCTATTGGGACTGCATTCGATGAGCCTGAATTTTACATCCGGTGCGTTTATCGCTTTTATATACATATATATTTATATATATGAACTGTTGTCGAACTCTGTTCGATGAGCCTGGATTTTACATCCGGTGCGTTTACTAGCTTATATATATATATCGTCCCACCTGGAGTTTACTTCGTGGTGGTTGATCGCTTTTACAGCTTTCTTTACGTTTCGTCCTGCCTGGAGTTCACTTCGTGGCAGTTGATTGCTTTGTACAGCTTTATATACGCTTCGTCCCGCCTGGAGTTTCCTCCGTGGCAGTTGATAGCTTTTATAGCTTTATTTACATTTCTGATCCCCCATGGAGGTGCTTCGTGGTTGGTGATCATGTATGTATATATATATTCTGACTTTTATGTATATATACGCCATCGCTTTCATACAAATTGCGGTATCATATGCGCTTAGGAATCATGTGATCATGATTCAAACTTATGGATCTAGATTCGGTTCGTGATGGACATTTTTCGGTGTAAGCGACTTTGTAAATTATTTTGCGATGTCCGAATTTCCTCGGATGGTTTCCATACCCACGAGGAAGTCGACATTATTTTAAATTTGGATGCCTCGTGATCTATAAAATAAAATCAATCAAGCCGAACACTTAATAAAATGGGAGTGTAAAAGTCTCAATTACTATTGAGCATCAGAGTTTGAAAAAACCTTTTTTTATAAAACCTCATTGCTATATCTTGTTAAAACTAAATTTTTACATAAATTCAAACCCTGTGTATATAGGTACGAATGAGGCCTCGCACTACTTCCAAATAACAGCACATTGACCCACACACACACACATTCAGATAATAGTTTCTTGAAAAGAGGCGGTCACCGTGGTAACATGGATGTCGGGGGGTGCCTAACACCTTCCCTCCGCATAACCAAGTCCCCGGACCCTAATGAATCTCGGTTTCACCGACCCGTTTAGCAGTGTCACATCACTAGGTCAATGTGCAAACTTTTTCTCGGCTGTGTTAGTACAACCATTTAAAAAACCAACTGGCGACTCTTAACAGTCCATCATCGACATTATACAAGTCGGACCTTTTTCACTTGTTTTTTCAAACAAATGTCACCTAAAATGAGAACACCAAAGAACAAGTAACGGAAAGGGACAACTAAAAAATCTCGACGTCGACAGGTGGCGACTCCAGTAAGAGGACTTAAGCCGCTATTACAATCTTTTCAAAACCGTTATCTGCTTGTGTGTGGATGTTGCATTTACATTTATGATGAATGTGTATGAATGCATTTTCTTATTGCACTTAGTGCCTCACACCATAACTGCTTGTGATATTAGTGCTTCACACATGTCATCATTTTCATACGGTGAGACGCAATGTATGTGAATGTATGTTGTGTGGTCACTCCACAAGGAGGCTATCCCGTCGGTGTTTGATTACTGGACTCATGGGAAGACTGATTCTCCGAGGCTCAAGAAAGACACCACCAAAATTCGCTCCAGTTGAAAGAGCAGATTAATTTCCCGTTGAGTAAATTGCGATGATTTGGGAACCTTTATGCCAAAAAGCCGCGAGAGTAACCTAAGATAGGTCAGCCTCTGATAAACCCAAAACAGAGGAAAGTCTCTTTATGCTCTCTCATTTCAATTACTTGTAAACACAATTACTTGTAATTGCATTCCATATATTTCTCTATTAATGAGAAATATGAAGAAATGTGTACACATACATATTTTACTTAACATGCTACAAACAGCTGACATCCGTTTTGCAGGATAAAATTCGTAAAATGGACACATCACATAACATGTTATTGTACACATTCCCTAAAGACTAAACTGTGCAAGTCTTTTGCAGGGAACCAATCGGACCTACTACCCGGTCAAAATCCAAAAAGGATACAGGCCTACACTCAATCATGTCGTCATCTGACCAGACTGACCTTAATCCAATTTCTCGCAATGAATTCGACGGATTAAGCAAACAAATTACATATTTGGCTGTTCTATTGAAAGAACTACACTAGTCTACTCAGGGTCCAAAAATACCCGTGCATGCTCAATCCTCCACACAAGGGGGATCCCAGATCATTACAATACCTGAATTGCAGTTGGATACGACCAACAAAACTCATGATGCTGCCCATCCCACTGGAGATCCAGACACTGGTGACATCAAAAAGAAAGTCCTCCAAATGGAAGAGACCCTTCGTGCTATCAAAGGAATTGGAACACACGGGAGTGTTTTATATGCTGATCTTTGCATTTTTCCTGGTTTTCATTATCCAGAAAAGTTTAAAACTCCTGACTTCGAAAAATATGACGGGTTAGGAGATCCTTACACACATTTAAAGGTGTTTATTAGAGAACTTGGATCTTATGCAGAGGACGAAAAGCTCAGAATGCAATTATTCCAGAAAAGTCTAACTGGAGAAGCCCGTTCGTGGTACACAAGATTAGACAACTCAAAGATCCATAACTCAATACAACTTTCAGTCTCAGATGGCTCCCGATCGTTATCAAATTACCAAGATCAAGAAACAGTCTAAGGAGTCTTTCAGAGAGTATGCTCAAAGGTGGAGACGCCTGGCTGCCCAAGTTAGCCCTTCCATGACAGAATCAGAGATGGTCATAACTTTCATAGACATACAAGAAGCTACTTTCTATGAAAGAGTTTTAGCCGGCATCGATAAACCATTTTTTGAAATGGTCAAACATGGGGAGATGGCTGAGATAGGTTTGAAGTCAGGAAAGATTCAAGACCTAGCTGCCCTCAAAGCTGTTGCTGATCACATCCAATCTGGAAATTATGGAAACAACCCCCGAAAAGAGGAAGATGTTTCCCTCATACTACAGGGTCAAAAAGGCAATAAGAACATGCCTATTCAAAGGAGAAACTACACTCCCTTTCAAGCACAGTCTGCGAACCCTCCAATACCAAAAGGTGGAGAAGTCAAACGCCCTCGAGTGTTCACACCCTTAGGGGACACCCTCGAGAACATTCTCAATCTTCTGACAACCCAGAAGAAAGTTACGCATCTTATTCCACCAGCCAACCCTAATGGACGGGGTTTCAATGCTGCTCAGAAATGTGCTTATCATGCCGGGGCACCTGGACATGATACTCAGGATTGTTGGGCCTTGAAACAAAAGATCCAAGACCTGATAGACAATGGTGAGATCTTAGTCACCAAACTAGATCAACCTCACGTTCAAGACAACCCTCTTCCTTAACACAAAGAAGAAGAGGTCAACATGATAAATTAGAGCAACAGACAAAATTCCAATTTCAACTGTGAATCCTCCTAGACCCTCAAAGACGGTGTTGACAAATGGGATTATGCCAAGTTCCAGTTAACAATGGAACGAAAAATGAAAGCTCTATGCAAGCAAATTGAAAAATTGGTAGAATTGGTGACTTATCAGCATCAAGTGACTCGTCAATTAATCAGCCAGGAGCACGCCAGTCTCCTACCTCTTGTCATGAATATTCCCTCGTCACTTTCAAAAAATGAAATGCTGGAAGACAAAGTGACAAAGAGAGCAAATGCCAAAGCCCGTCGGGATTTTGCCAACAAAAGGGAATTCACATATTTAGGCCAACCTATGGAGGAAATCCTTCAGATGTTAATCAATGAAGGAAGGATCAGTGCCCTTCTACCTCCAATCAACCCCCATTAAGGACGGTACAACTCTGATGGAGTATGTCAATATCACTCCCATTCTCGCGGTCACAGCATAGAAGAATGCTGGGCACTCCGCCACCTTATCCAAAATCTAATTGACAGTGGTGTCCTGCACCTAGCGGACGATGACACTGTGTTACGTGAAAGTGAGAATAAAGGTCCTACTAAGTGAAAGAGTGTGGTAGAAGTCATATCCACTAAAACTGATAGGGCTAATAAATTACTCACAATGCCAACAATTCAACTTAAGGGAAGAAACAATCCTTTAAAAGTGGCCGCTCCAGAGCCAATCAACTTGCCGTACAGAGCACAATATCCTATTGTTAGCTTGCGCAAGGTTCCGTGGAATTATGGAGAAGGTGAAGGATCCACCTCACATACAACTGCTATAGTGTCGAAGGAAAATCCACTATATCTTCCCCAACGGGTGATGAATTCTACCATCAAATCAAAGGGGAAAATACCCATGGAGAAGATTGAAAAATTCCTCCACACTATGGGTCAAAACGAAGCCAAGGTGGTTTTAAGCTTAAAAGAAGCTCCACAACAAATATCAATTTTGGATTTGGTCCTAACTTCCGAGGATCACCGGAAGATCTTGCTGAAGGTTTTAGAAGAAGACTATCTACCAACATCAGTTGATACAGAAAAATTTTAACATCTGGTTGATCACATTTTCAACAACAATGTGATATCCTTTACTGATGATGACATACCGCCCGAGGGGACCGGTCATTGCAAACTATTGCACATTGCGGTCTTGTCCTCCGGATACATGCTAGCTGGAGTCTTGATAGATGGAGGCTCATCTCTAAATATTTGTCCATACGCTACCTTGGTGAAGATGAATGTCAATCTCAACAGACTCCGGAGTAGCCCTACCGTCATCAAAGCTTTTGATGGAGCCCACCAAAATTCGGTCGGAGGAATTGAACTGCCAATTAAAATTGGTCCCCACACATTTTGCGTATCTTTCCATGTACTCAAGATAGATTCGGGATAAAACCTTCTCTTGGGACGACCATGGATCCATATGGCTGGGGCAGTCCCCTCCACTCTTCATCAACAGTTGAAATACATTATCAATAATAGCCTAGTCACGGTCAACGCTGAACCAGAGTGTCCTCAACACGGGGACATGCCATTCATCAATGCCAATGTAGATGTTGAACCGGTCAGTTTTTATGCCTTGGAAGTAAGCAATACCCAATACCATGCTATTGGAATGCTATTACCCAAACCTAAGATTTTTGCCGAGGTAATGTCGGCTACTCAAGAAATGATGTCATTGGGTCATAAACCGGGACAAGGGCTGGGTAAAGATTGTCAAGGTATCAAATACCCAATTCAATTAACCAAGCAAACTGTAATAGCTGGACTAGGCTATTCTGCCAGTTCTAGTCATAGGAATCCTCATAAGCATCAGCAGATTCCTTCAGTTTCAACCATGCGACGTTTATCTTTGCATTCAAACTTTGAGTCCGCACAACCTCCTATAAAGGTGCCAGCCAATGTAATGGATATGTTATTTTCCAAGCCGGTACCGGTGAAGGAGAAAGAAGTCTTCATTCCAAATCCCGCAGTGGAAGAGAAGGAACGAAGAATCAAGCAAGACATCATCTGAATGATGTCAGGCATACGCATCATCGTTCATGATGAACATACCAATAGATACACCCCAGACGATGATTGCCCAGACGTAATGGCCATCATTCGAGACGGGGAGGATGATGACAATCCCTCCATCACCGCTGCCCACCACGGACTTTGCCTCGCTAATTGGAACAAACTCCTTGCATTGGTTGACAAGGGTAAAATGGGTAGAACTCTTTCTGCCCTATAGATATAATAACTGCTTACTTTTCTGTACAGTATTAGCAGTTTATTTTGTCAGAATATGCTAATACTGTGTATGATCAAAACATTTCATATATACTAAGTGAAAGCATATTTTGTTTTAGGACCTCGAATTTAGATGTGCCTCAGATTGTCGACGGTGCCTCTTCTCCACAAGGATTGTACCTTTGATGTAGAGATGAATTCAACCTTGATGGAAATATAGGATGACATTGAGGTGCCTCCAGAAATTCAAGAATGGGTCAAAGAAAAACCTAAAGCCAACCTTGATCAAACCACTTCTTTTAATCTCGGAACCTTAAAAAACCCTAAGTTAATCCAGATTGGTTCAGACCTTACCCCAAACCAACAGAATGACATGGTTACGTTATTAACCCAATTCTAGGATGTGTTTACATGGTCTCATGAAGACATGGTTGGTTTGTCCACTGACATTGTCCTTCATCGCCTTCCCATTAAAGAGGGATTTAAGCCAATCCAAAAGCAAAAGCGATTGAAATTGAAACACGAGTGGAGTTTAAAGGTGAAAGAAGAAATTGTGAAATAATTTCAAGTCGGCATCATCATGGTGTCCACATATCCCGAGTGGATATCCAACATTGTTCTTGTGCCTAAACCCGGAGGGAAGTTGCGAGTTTGCGTGGAATACCGGGACTTGAACAAAGCTTGCTTAAAAGATAGCTTTCCCGTGCCATTTATCCACATTCTCATTGACAATACCGCTCAATACGACATGTACTCCTTTGCTGATTGCTTTACGTGATATCATTAGATCATGGTTGCTGAGGAAGATCATGAGAAAACTGCTTTCATCACGCCTTGGGGAACTTTTTGCTACATACGGTTGTCATTCGACCTCATCAATGCTGGAGCCACCTATCAACGAGCTATGATGGCTCTTTTCCATGACTTAATGCACAAAGAGATCGAGATCTATGTAGATGACATCATTGTCAAGTCCCGGAAGGAGGATGACCATATAGACCATCTCAGAAAGCTATTCAACAGGTTGCGTAAGTACAACTTGAAGTTGAATCCAGCCAAATGCGCCTTTGGCGTTAAATTAGGCAAGTTGCTAGGATTTCTAGTAAGCCACAAAGGAATTGAGCTGGATCCTGCCAAAATCCAGGTCATCACGAAAATGCCCATTCCTCAGATAGAAAAGGAAATACGGGGAATTTCGGGAAGAATCAACTTCATTAGCAAGTTTATCTCTCAACTCATGACAACCTGTGAGCCAATCTTCAAGCTGTTAAGGAAGAACTCCTCCATGAAATGGAATGATGAGTGTCAAAATGCCTTCCTCACAATTAAGAAACAGCTAGTCAAAGCTCCCGTGTTGTTACCACCCAGGGATGATGTTCCCCTGTTCATGTACCTGTCCATAAGTGACAATGCCATAATTTGCATGTCGAGACGAAGGACGATAGAGGCCAAGAACGAGCTATCTATTACCTCAACAAAAGATTCAGCAGCAGTGAACACAAGTACACTCTGATTGAGAAGACTTGTTGTGCTTTAGCATGGGCTTCCATGAGATTACATCATTACCTCCATGGTCACATAACCCATCTCATATCCTGCGTGGATCCTCTCAAATACATGTTCAATAAACCCATGTTAAATTGCCGGCTATCCAGATGGCAGTTGATCCTACAACAATTGGACATCGTATATGTGACTCAAAAGTCCATCAAAGGTCAAGGAATTGTGGATCAACTGGCTACCGCACCTTCAGGGGATTTCAAACCCTTGGAAACATATTTCCCCGATGAAGGAGTAATGACAGTTCAGCCACACCATCAATATGATATGCGCCAATCATGGAAGATGTATTTTGATGGGGCTGTTAATATGGAAGGTTTTGGAGCTGGAGCAATTCTAGTATCTAGTACGAGGGAGCAGTATCTCGTCGCCGTCAAATTACAGTTTGTCAGCACCAACAACACAGCTGAGTATGAAGGCTGTCTCACGGGGGGCTAAAACTTGCCCAATCAATGGGCATCAGGCGGTTAACTGTCTTTGGAGATTTAGAGTTGGTAATCACACAATCCAACGGAATCTATCAAACCAAGGAACTACATTTGCTTCCCTACCATCGGCAAGTTTTACAGATGGTTGTGGAGTTTGAAGAAATCTCCTTTCTACACATTCCTCATAATAGGAATGACTTTGCGGATGCATTAGCAACTTTGGCCTCCTTGATTCGCATATCAGATAAGGAACATTTGCCAAGCGTCACAATTTCCCTGCACAAGGCCCCAACCTATGGGAATTACATTGGAGAAGTATCGGATGCGCTACCTCCCATCCAACATCCTTGGTATCAGCATATCAAGGAATATCTACGTGATGGATCTACACCCGCAGAAGCAAGCCTGAATAAGAAAAGACGGATCCATCAACTTGCTATGAAATTCTTCCTGAGTTGAGATGCGCTCTACAAAAGAGATGCCGGACTAGGTCTCCTCAGATGTTTAGACAAAGATCAAGCCCAAAGGCTTATGGATGAAATTCATGGTGGAGTCTATGGCCCCCACATGAGTGGCCCCCTCCTTGTCAAGAAAGTCCTCAGGATAGGACATTATTGGCTATCTCTCAAAGCTGATTGCAATGACCACGTTAGGAGATGCTATCAGTGCCAGATTCATGGGAATGCTATACACGCCCCTCCACGGGAACTCCACAATATGAGTTCACCTTAGCCCTTCTCAATGTGGGGAATAGACGTTTTCGGACCCATTGAGCCTAAAGCCAGTAATGGACATCGATTTATCTTCACCATGATAGACTACTTCACCAAGTGGGTAGGGGCAGCCTCCTTCCCTAGGGTTACTAAAGAAGTTATCATTGCTTTCATCAGAAACAATGTTGTTTGTCGATATGGACAACCAGAGGTGATTGTGTCAGACAATGCTAAGAACCTCAATAACAAAATGATGGAGGAATTATGCAGTAAATTCCACATCAAACATCTTAACTCCGTCATCTATCGTCCGAAGATGAATGGTGTTGTTGAAGCAGTTAACAAAAACATTAAGAAGAATATGTAAAAGATGTCCGCCAACCACAAAGAATGGCCTGACCTATTGCCTCTTACTCTGTTAGCCTACAGAACCTCAATGCGTACTTCCACTCGGGCAACCCCCTACGCATTAACCTATGGGATGGAGGCAGTACTCCCCATAGAAGTTGAAATGGAATCCCTCAGAGTGTTGATAGACACTCAGCTGGATGAAGACCAATGGGTACAAGACAGGTATCACCAATTGTCTCTAATAGACGAAAGACGAACCGAGGCTATCTTCTATGGTCAGTTATATCAACAAAGGATAACCAGATCCTACAACAAAAAAGTTCAGCTACGACAGTTTAAACAACATGACTTAGTTTTGAAGAAGATCATTAGCAACCAAGATCAATCTAAGGGAAAATTCGCTCCTAACTGGGAAGGCCCGTTTGTTGTCAAGGAAATATTGACAGGAGACGCTATCAGATTGCAAGAAATGGACGGCGATGAATTTCCACAACTCATCAATTTGGACGTCGTGAAATGGTACTATGTCTGAAGTGACCATCAAGCAAACATCCTGGTGTTGGATCATCAGATCACCAGTCATTCTGGTTCTTTAACCCTTTACCACATACAACTCTTCAACACTTTTCCGCTCAGGGAAACATACTTTTCAAGCCAGCAACCAGGCTTCTAAGCGTTCCTACGACTTAGGTCATCCCACTACGGATTGAACCTCTTACGTTTGCAGTTTGGCTACCCATACATGGGATCAAACTTCTCGTACCTACAATTTATCCTCAACCTAGGATTAAACTTTCTCCTCCCCGCACTCTGACCTGCACATGGGATTACGCTTTTCCATTTGCCCTAACGGGCGAACTACGTCGACCTGATCTCCTCTTCAATAGGAGTACATAGGCAACCATTTCATATGGCCCGGTCGCAATAAAACAAAAAACAACAAAAACATTTCCACCCATTTCCTTACAAAAAACAACAAAAAAATTCCTACACCATTTTTGCCATATACATGTCGACGTCGGGATTTTTAGATGTCCCTTTCCGTTACTTGTTCTTTGGTGTTCTCATTTTAGGTGAGATTTATTTGAAAAAATAAGTGAAAAAGGTCCGACATGTATAATGTCGACGATGGACTGTTAGGAGTCGCCAGTTGGTTTTTTAATTGATTGTACCAACACAACCGAGAAAAGGTATGCACATTGACCCAGTGATGTGACACTACTAAACGGGTCGGTGAAACCGATATTCATTAGGGTTCGGGGACTTGGTTATGCGGAGGGAAGGTGTTAGGCACCCCCCGATATCCGTGTTACCACGGTGACCGCCTCTTTTTAAGAAACTATAATCTGAATGTGTGTGTGTGTATGGGTCAATGTGCTGTTATTTGGAAGTAGTGCGAGGCCTCGTTCGCACCTATATACACAAGGTTTGAATTTATGTAAAAATTCAATTTTAAGCAAGATATGGCAGTGATGTTTTATAAAAGAGGTTTTTAAAACCCTGATGCTCAATAGTAATTGAGACCTTTTACACTCCTATTTTATTAAGTGTTCGGCTTGATTGATTTTATTTTACGAGATGCGAGGCATCCGCATAAAAAAATAATGTACAAAATAATGCCGACTTCCCGTGGGTATGGAAACCATCTCAAGAAATTCGACACACGCAGAATAATTTACAAGTCGCCATATATTGAAAATGTCCATCACAGAACCGAATCTAATCTAGATCCAATAGTGAATCTGTGATCACATGATTCCTAAAGTAACATGATACATTAATTTGTATGAAAGCGATAAGCGGTATATATATAAAAGCTGTAAATATATATATACAAACATGATCACCAACCACGAAGCACCTCCATGGTGGATCAGAAATATAAATATAGCTGTAAAAGCTATCAACCGCCACAGAGGAAACTCCAAGCGGGATTTAAACGTAAATAAAGTCAGAATATGGCCAACCGCCATGGAGGAACTCAAAGTGAGGACGAAAATGTAAATAAAACTGTACAAAGCAATCAACTACCACAAAGTGAACTCTAGGCAGGACGAAACGTAAAGAAAGCTGTAAAAGCGATCGACCACCACGAAGTAAACTCTAGGTGGGACGAATATATATATATATATATAAAAGCGATAAACGCACCGGATGTAAAATCTAGGCTCACCAAACAAAGTCCGACACACAGTTAATATATATAAGTATATATATTAAAGCAAATAAACGCACCGGATGTAAAATCCAAGCTCATCGAACAGAGTTCGACAACAGTTCATATATATATATATATATATATATATATATAAGCAAATAAACGCACCAGATGTAAAATCCAAGCTCATGGAACAGAGTCCGACACATAGTTAATATATATAAGTATATATATATTAAAGCAGTAAACACTCCAGACCGAAGTCTAGGCTCATCTAACAAAGTTCGACACACAGTTCATATATATATATATATATATATATATAAGCAAATAAATGCTCCAGACCGAAGTCTAGGCTCAATCGAGGCATAACTCGATAATGTTAGTTAATATATATAAATATATATATATATATAATATATATATGTATATACAAACTGAAATAAAACCCACGGATCAAGTCCGCAAACGACGACTTATCACGACTCTCAACGTGAAGAAGGGTGTGTTTAAAGATGAAGAGAAAGGCTTTAAAGTGTGTGAGAAGGCTTACAGTTGGCCGCCAAAGAAGACTTCTGTATCTTTAAAGTGGATAAACACTGGCTTTTGTAGGTACAAAAGTAGCTATATATGAGCTCACAAGTGTTTAAAATGAGAAAGTACACTGTATGGGGTGAGTGCAGAGCAAATTGGGCAGGGCTTCCTCGCCGTTTTTTCCTTCAAAATGGCCACCCCAAGCCCTTTATTTATAGAGGGTGAAGCCGCAGGTGTACCTGCGGCTGAGTCGCAGGTGTACCAGAGGCAACTCGAGTGGGCCCGTGTTTCTCGGGTCGGGTCGTCTTGTAGTACATGCACTCGGGCATTGTAATGTCCGCTCGAACTTTCAGAAGTGCAATTCGGGCATCCGATTGAGGTATACATGACCTATTTCGGACCGCCGTTATCGAGATTTATATAATGGCATAAGATTAGAGCTTGTACGAAGTCATTGAAGATGGGACGATGCCCTCCGGTCTTCAAGCTTCAAATTCCATATGTTACCTCGCACAATAGTCACTCGGGATTGGTTTTCCTTGATTCTTGTGGGACATCATTGTGTAGAGATGTGTATGAAATGTTGAGACGACGTGGCATGGCATTGCGTTGGCGAGATGACGATGTTGTCCCTCACCGGTGTTATTGCAGAATTGGGCTGATAAAGCAGACGTTGATCAGGGCTTTGCTGAGATTGGACTGCTGCAATTATTTAAGGTCCTCAGTGTCATCTTTGAGGTGTGCCTGTCCACCCGGTGTTATCTCTGGGTTGGTACTGAATATCTAGTTGTGAGCGCCGAGATTGAAGCTGGTTGCATTTGAAACAAGCATTTCCGGGGTTATCGCCGAAATTGCATTCCTTGGGGGTAATCACCAAGGTTGGTTGCTATTCCCATAATTGGGACTGAGACTGGATACCTCGGGGTTATCTCTGAGATTAATCGGTCTTCTCTGGTGTGTGTTTCGGTATTGGATCTGCACGCCTCGGGGTTATATCCGAGGTTGGAATTGTTACTCCCAGTGTGTGTTAAGGGGTTGATTTTGAACTTCTGGTAGTATCCGAAATGGATGTGGATTGTCTTCTAGGGTTCCCTCTTGAAAGACGAATTTGTCCTCCTGTAATGTTAGTGACAGCAGTACCAAAAACTTTGAGTGTCTACAGATGCCCCTCTTTATCATACTCATGCATGACGATGCATGGGTAGGATAAAGAATCCTAGACACTTGAAATGTAACAAGACAAACATGGTACTATGTGTAGCAACATGATACAAATGTATGATGCATGTGTACGGGGTTGTAGCCCAATATATTGGGGTTGATTGCTGGCTCCGTGTTGTTTCAACTGTGAATTGGCAATGATGACCAGATTTGATGTGTAATCCGAATCTGTTAGCATGTTGATGTTGGAGTTATAACTAAATTCATATGTCCTTGGTAACGACTTGATCCAGAAGATTTACCTCTTATGTGTAAGAGATCTGTGGGGATAAAGCTTGGTCTGTTTGAGGATGTGTATAACATATTCCATCATCTATCCTATTTGATTACATTGACCTTTCCTGGTTGGTATCGCCAGGACATGTCAAGATTCTATTGGATTTACTACCAACAGCAAATGCTATCAGGGATACCTGACATTCGTTGACGTGTACTTCACCGACAAGTGAATCAACGGCTGAAAAACCCTATGGGATAGACTGTCAAGGTTGCTTGACCTTCACTGACGTGTGAATCAACGGAACATTACGTTGTGACCCCAGCCGGGGATCCGCCGGGGAATATGAATAATCGAGCATGAAATGCTCGAATAGCTCTATAACTCCGATAGGTTTAATCGCCACCGGCTGAGATAACGTCAAGGCTGCTTGACCTTTGTTGATATTGTGTCAATGGCTGTATGTGCATTGTAATCCCTTGCTGGGGCTCTACGTTGTAACCCCCGTCGGGGATGCACGTTGTAACCCGCGTCGGGGATCCACGTTGTAACCCCCATCGGGGATCTACGTTGATCTTTAGGGTAATGACCCGCAGTTGGCGGCATCAGACCTGTACAAGGTATTGTCGGATGTGATTTGTAACAAATGAGATCATTGGCAGGGTATACCTCGTGTTCGGGTGACTACCAATGAGTGATGTATAGACTCAAAATTTTATTTGAGAAGACCAGCATTGCATGCTGTTTTGCTCAATCGCGTGGCATTTTTATTCATGATTTGACCTTTCTAGTCCGTAAGAACTCCATTTCAACTCGAACTGGACCGAGCCAAAGGGGTGGGGCCCACATAAGGTGCCGCAAGTGCACCTGCTTCAGCCGCAGATGAGCCTGCGGCCAACCGTGGATGATATAATCCAGCAAGTTGGTCTCACAAGTCATTTTTAACAAATTATGCATGTATCCTGGTAAAGTATGTAGATGAGCCTTCGGGCTATTTTCTGCAAATTCTGTCACCGTACAAGTGTTCTTCACTATCCTGGTAAAGTATGCATGTATTTTTTCCAGTTTTTATCCGTTGGAATTTGAGTTATCGCATGAAATGCATTTAAACACATAGTAGTGATTATGTATGCACAAATGACTTGATAAAAAATATTCAACATAGTAAATGTTAGTATTAAACCATGTTAAACATAATGATGTAAAAAAATTGAACTTTTGAGATAGTCAAATTGGCACATTTTTTTGCTCTTTTTTGTCCTATTTGAGGTCCAATGAGCAAAAGGTAGAAAGGCAAAGTACTCCTGATATTGAGGTTAACCTTATGCATGGATGATTTTGATTTTTAATGCATATATTATGTATATGACTTTGGGGCAGGTGTGCTACTGAATGGCCACCTAGACATGCCTATGTGCATGTGGATAGTCCTATTTTCAAAGGGGACTATGGAATTTTTTTTCAAAATGTAGGCATTGGGTAGTCATGCATTTTAACTCTATTGTATGTTAAAGTAAATGCATGCATGCATAAAGTCATAAAATGCATTCTAGAAAGCTTCAGGTAAGGAAATACCACACCCTATGTGAGGTGATTTGGAGACTTGTTGTCCAGATATCATGGATCCGGATCAGCCGAGTAGTTCTCGTAGGACCACTTCTGGTATACGGAGGAGGGCTTCAAGTGCCTCGGACCGGATTGCTTTCCGACGTGACCTAACTCGCCGATTGGTGGAGGCCGTGATTCGTCCAGTCTGGGCAGACGTGCCAGATGTTGAGGACGTGGATGAGGATATTCCGATTGAGGATCCCACTCCTACTGTACATGTTCCCCGTAAGGAGCTACCTTGTATTCAGGTGGCAAACCCAGAGCTTCTGGTGATTTGAGCAGACATCCCTCGATGTATTTGCATGCTAACAAGGTATGACGTTAGATCTTGATCTTGCTTCTTTTCTTATTGACGAGGAGTAAAGGATTCTGATGTTGATCTGTATTTCATGTAGGTTCCCAGCTTCACACAGCCTTGAGGGAATTGGTTTAGTATACACTCCATGTATCAGGCTCTCCATCCTGATTACAGAACTGTAGTGCATGATTAGGGATTCGGGGCATTCTTCTCCATCCTTCCTCGTCGTTGTCCCTGGGGTTACCTCAGGGCATTATCTGAGTGATGGTTTCATCAGACTCAATCACTCTATCTACTGGATTGCGAGGTGATGATGAAACCGATGGATTGGTGATTTATCACATGTATGGAGTTTGGAGGGGAGCCAATGCCTTGTATGGTGAATATTACCCCTACTGCTGTCAGATCCTTGTTAGGAGTTCCGATGGAGGCGCTCAAGGACAGGACTGTCCGTTCAGGTCCTTTGAGCGTAGATGCTATGAGCGGGCTTTTGAGTGAGCCCATGCCTGATGATGTCAGAATTAGGGATTGCATTCTGCGGCGATTGTTCCTGATGATCATTAGAGGTTGCTTCATAGTAGATAACTCTTCTACGGTGTCGTTCACTTTGATTAGCGCCACGCGTCATGTGGACCGTATTGGAATGTATGATTGGGGTTCCTACACCTTTGCCTATTTCCTCCAGGGCATGCGTATGTGCTCACAGGGTTTGACCGAGGCTTGGCTAGGATTCTACCCATTTCTGCTTGTGAGTATTTCTCTAGTCATTTCCCATTTATAGGTTAAGAGTATTTACTGACCGCAGATATTTTGCCATTGTGTTGGCAGTTTTGGGCCTATGAGAGGCTCCCATGCTTGCGTCATGTGAGTGTGTTAGATTTAGATACCTATCCACGAGGACGACGATGGCATCATTCCATTTTGTCGGAGGTCCTTGTAGCTGAAGGTTTCACTCACTACTGTATGCAGCTGGAGTTGTTGACAGCTGATACCATCACATGGATTCCCTATTCAGGGGAACACTTGACCATCACATGGAGTATGTGATTTCTATCAGGAGAGTTCTTCTCTTCACAGATGGAGGCTGGGAGCTCTATTTAGGTGAGTGTGCTATTAGGAGCACCACTGGGGGGAGATTCAGATGATCGATCTTGCCTCTCGTCGTCGGCATCGTTGGCACATATCTCGACCACCCGTCACTGATATCCCATTGTTGGGGGTTGACGGTTTTGCATTATCAGAGGGTCCTTGCACTCAGGAGACGTTCCAGCATTGGTGGTTCCCTCGTACTATCGGATCCCAGTCCCGCGCCGCACAGTTTATAGGGGATATGGTTCCAGGATCCATGATGATGACAGATTGGATAGCTTGTGTCCGAGATCCGACTCATATGACATAGATTGATAGTTTGACCTGGCAGTTCGACCAGGCACACATATTTATCCGGCATTTGGGCAGTAGATCCCAGAGAGGCGACTTCGTTTGATCCTTCAGCTCAAAGGCCGCCCCTCGATGACCCATTCGGTTTTGCTGGTGCAGATCCTCCTCTATATAGGCCTGACATCCCTGTTGATAGAGATCCAGTGACTCAGGAGGAGTTACATCAGGTGGACATGATTGATGATGTAGATATTGACACCATTGTCTTCTTCTGATGTGTATTCTCGTTATATCTTTTGATAGGCCTCTATTAGATATTGGGTGGCTGTACCCCATTCTCGTTATATCTTTTGATAGGCTTCTATTAGTAGTAGGGCGTATGTGCCCCATTTCCCTGTATTTGTAGCTGTACAGAGATGATGTATCAGATGATGATATACTTAGGAATGTATGCATAGTTTTTCATTCCCTATATCATATTGTCATCCATTATCTGCTATGCATGTATCATGTTATGCATATGTATGTATGTCCAGAGATATTCAAAGATTGACCTCGGATGGTCTTATGACACCTACGGCCGCATGATGTCTTCTTGACAAGTTAGTCAGTATAGATCATACCCCACCATCATTGGTGGCATCGGGTATGCGATCGTGGTATGATAGCATGTCACCATCAGATAGGGTGACCGTAGATCATTTGCTGTAGCATACCATGACCTTATTGATGTTTCAGGTTCCCGCAGGGTTTGTGGACGGGATGCTAGAGCATTGGGTATCAGATTGGCAGGTTTTCCGATTCGGGACCCATGAGTTAACTCCTACTCTAGAGGAGTATGCACGATTGAGGATGCTGCCATTAGACAGACCTATGGCTCTAGGAGACATGAGTCGACGGTTCATGACTCTCACTGGATTATGGCGCAGAGTGGTGCAGGATGAGCTGACATCTGGCCACGTGATATCCTAGCATTTTCTATATGATAGATTTGGCTCTGAGGATAACTATTCATGACATTACGGGGATTTGACCACACCGGAGGATTATTGGCGTTTAGCCAGGGATGATGTACTGCTGTTATGCGTACTGTCATATGTCTATATGCCACGGTACATGGATGAGATAGACATCAGAGTCATCATGGCAGTGAGAGCTCTCAGGAAGGGTCGTACCATTATACCGATGATCATAGCAGAGACCGTGCGGTCAACATCTTACTACTGCCCTTATCCAACAGGAGTGTTCACGGGTAGCTCGGTCATGCTATATGTGTGGTTTATGTCCCACTTGAGACCGATTGGCACTATTAGACGGCATGGGTACTGGTTTACCCATGATATAGCCATGTCGTACTCCTTTCAGCCATCGAAGTGTACAGATGCTCTGTCTTGGTCCGTATTTTTGGCAAATATCAGAGATCTATTTGTCATATTGCCGTTTTCGGGGCTTAGCTCACCATACAACTTTATTACTCATGCTCCGGGCATGGACTACCTCCCCCTGGCGAGTTTGAGGGGCTTGACTACTTATCACCCGCTGGCCGTGATGTCGCAGTTTGACCAGTTTTAGGATTTTCATCCTTTCGAGGGGGCGATAGGTCAGCGTTCAGCTTCTCGATATCTCTCAGCAGAGGACCGATCCCATATGTACGCTTGTTGGGATCAGCGTTAGATAGCTGATTTTTCTATCAGTCATCCAGGTTGTTCTATAGAGTATTCTGCATGGATGGAGACGGAGATTTTATCGGCTAAGGTTGTATCACTAGTACCGAATAGTGAGTCAGATGATGTAGAGCCCATGGAGGACATCGATTCCCACATCGAGGAGGAGCAGTCTTTGGGTTGCCAAAGATCTCTTTTAGATTCTCCCAAAGATGCAGATCTATTGTGATTCATCATTTATCACAGTACTTTGAGCAGAGTCTTTATCTGATGACCTTTGAGAGAGATCAAGCTCGATCTATGATGTTGACTGCTCGTGATGGGAGAGACACAACTCTATTAGAGAGAGACGAGGCATTAGCTCGTAGAGATATCGCTGTTGTTGAGCGGGATGAGGCCAGATTAGCCAGAGATGTAGTGATAGTTGAGCGGGATAGTGCTATATCTGCCCGGGATGTAGCCGTCACAGATAGTACAGCAGTGAGGTCCCTTATCACTGGCATGATCACAGAGATGAGTGCTTACATTGATGAGCATATGGTTACCATGCAGATGGCTGCAGATCTATTGGGTCGTGTGGATATTCTCGTACAGGAGACCACAACTTCTCCTCCTTCTTCTGAGAGGGACGCCGTGTTGGGCTTGTTAGCTTGCATATACCCTGACTTGTAGATGAGCTTATATTTTCCTGCACAGACTAGCTTAGCCATTTTGTCATATACAATTTACATTGTATATATCAAACAACATTATATATATGATAGGGAAATATATTTTTGGATCACTTCCCTTTTAGATATGCTTTGCTACTTGATTGATATTTTGCATGATGCTTCAAGGCTTATGATTTTGATGTATTCTGAATTCCTCCTTAAGGGATGGACATTGAGTTATCTCTGGACAGTTCAGAATGGATCATCAATCTGTATGTATCCTTACCTTCTTTGGTGTCTTGGGACTGGTTTCTGAATGACAATGTGGAGAGGAGTGTGGCTTTCCTCTCTGAGATTGACCGCACCACAGATGGTCGCCAGTACTTCTATTTAGGAGAAGCCTAGTTAATTCCATCTCTTATGGATTGGTGTTGCTCCTCAAGGTATGACCGTAACTTAGATGGTAGCTGAATCTTTTATTTGGGAGGAGTTCAGGTAATTCCATCCCTTTGGTCTAAAGCCAATGAAATGTAGTGGATTGAAAGATGATCCCAGTACCAACTGACAAGGGTTTGTGTTTTGGTATGGGGTAAGACCGCACCATGAATGGCTGCCTACGTACTCCTATTAAAGAGGAGATCAGGTCTGCATAGTTTGAACCTGGTGTAAGAGGTTCAACGCTGTATATGGCAGAAATGGCGTAGGAATGTTTTTTGTTGTTTTTATTTTTGTAAGGAGAAGAGGGTAGAAATGTTTTGGTTGTTTTTGTTTTATTGCGACCGGGCCATACGAAATGGTTACCTACGTACTCCTATTGAAGAGGAGATCAGGTCGGCGTAGTTCGCCCTTTAGGGCAAGTGGAAAAGCATAATCCCATGTGCAGGTCAGAGTGCGGGGAGGAGAAAATTTAATCCTGGGTTGAGGATAAATTACAGGTACGAGAAGTTTGATCCCATGTATGGGTAGCCAAACTGCAAACGCGAGAGGTTCAATCCGTAGTGGGATGACCTAAGTCGTAGGAACGCAGAGAAGCCAGGCTGCTGGCTTGAAAAAGTATGTTTCCCTGAGGGGCAAAGTGTGGAAGAGTTGTATGTGGTAAAGGGTTAAAGAACCGAAATGACGGGTGATCTGATGGTCCAACACCAGGATGTTTGCTTGATGGCAACTTCAGATATAGTATCGTTTCACGGCATCTGAATTGATGAGTTGTGGAAATTCATCGCCGTCCATTTCTTGTAATCTGAGAGCACGTCCTGTCAATACTTCCTTGACAACAAACGGGCCTTCCCAGTTAGGAGCGAATTTTCTCTTAGATTGATCTTGATTGCCAATGATCTTCTTCAAAACCAAGTCATGTTGTTTAAACTGCCTTAGTCGGACTTTTTTGTTGTAGGATCTGGCGATCCTTTGTTGATATAACTGACCATTGAAGATAGCCGCGGTTCGCGGTTCGCCTTTCGTCTATTAGAGACAATTGGTGATACCTGTCTTGTACCCATTGGTCTTCTTCCAACTGAGCATCTATCAACACTCTGAGGGATTCCATTTCAACTTCTATGGGGAGCACTACTTCCATCCCATAGGTTAATGCGTAGGGGGTTTCCCCAGTTGAAGTGCGCATTGAGATTCTGTAGGCTAACAGAGTAAGAGGCAATAGGTCATGCCAATCTTTGTGGTTGGCGGATATCTTTTGCATAATCTTCATGATGTTTTTGTTAGCCGCTTCAACAGCACCATTCATCTTTCGACGATAGATGATAGAGTTAAGATGTTTGATGTGGAATTTACTGCATAATTCCTCCATCATTTTGTTGTTGAGGTTCTTAGCATTGTCTGACACAATCACCTCTGGTTGTCCATATCGACAAATGACATTGTTTCTGATGAAAGCAATGATGACTTCTTTAGTAACCCTGGGGAAGGAGGCTACCTCTACCTATTTGGTGAAGTAGTCGATCATGGAGAAGATAAATCGATGTCCATTACTGGCTTTAGGCTCAATGGGCCCGATAACGTCCATTCTCCACATTGAGAAGGGCCAAGGTGAACTCATATTGTGGAGTTCCCTTGGAGGGGCGTGTATAGCATTCCCGTGAATTTGTCACTAATAGCATCTCCTGACGTGGTCATTGCAATCAACTTTGAGAGATAGCCAGTAATGTCCTGTCCTGAGAACTTTCTTGATAAGGAGGGGGCCACTCATGTGGGGGCCACAGACTCCGCCATGGATTTCATCCATAAGCCTTTGGGCTTGATCTTTGTCTAAACATCTGAGGAGACCTAGTCCTGCATATCTTTTGTAGAACTGCTCCCATGTACCAGATACTAGAACTGCTCCAGCTCCAGAACCTTCCAGATTAACAGCTCCATCAAAATACATTTTCCATGATTGGCGCGTATCGTACAGATGGTGTTGCTGAACTGTCATTACTCCTTCATCTGGGAAATATGTCTCCAAGGGTTTGAAATCCCCTGATGGTGCGGCGGCCAGTTGATCCGCAATTCCTTGACCTTTGATGGATTTTTGAGTCATATATACGATGTCAAATTGTTGTAGGATCAACTGCCATCTGGACAGCCGACAATTTAACATGGGTTTATTGAACACGTACTTGAGAGGATCCACGCGGGATATGAGATGGGTTGTGTGACCATGGAGATAATGTTTTAACCTCATGGAAGCCCATGCTAAAGCACAACATGTCTTTTCGATCAGAGTGTACTTGTGTTCACTACTGCTGAATCTTTTGCTGAGATAATAGATAGCTCATTCTTGTCCTTTATCATCTTTCTGTCCCAGCATATAGCTAGCCCATGGCATTATCACTTATGGACAGGTACATGAACAAGGGAACATCATCCCTGGGTGGTACCAACACGGGAGATTTGACTAGCTGTTTCTCGATTATGAGGAAGGCATTTTGACACTCATCATTCCATTTCATGGAGGAGTTCTTCCTTAAAAGCTTGAACATTGGCGCACAGGTTGCCGTGAGTTGAGAGATAAACCTGCTAATGAAGTTGATTCTTCCCAAAAATCCCCGTATTTACTTTTCTATCTGAGGAATGGGCATTTCTGTGATGGCCTGGATTTTGGCAAGATCCAACTCAATTCCTTTGTAGTTAACTTGAAATCCTAGCAACTTGCCTGATTTAACGCCAAAGGCGCATTTAGCTGGATTCAAGTTCAAGTTGTACTTATGCAACTAGTTAAATAACTTTCCTTCCGGGATTTGACAATGATGTCATCCACGTAGATCTCGATCTCTTTGTGCATTAAGTCATGGAAAAGAGCCATCATAGCTCGTTGATAGGTGGCTCCGACATTGATGAGACCGAATGACAACCGTCTATAGCAAAAGGTTCCCCAAGGTGTGATGAAAGTAGTTTTCTCACGATCTTCCTCAGCAACCATGATCTGATGATACCCTGCGAAGCAATCAGCAAAGGAGTACATGTCGTATTGCGCAGTATTGTCAATAAGAATGTGGATAAATGGCACGGGAAAGCTATCTTTTAAGCAAGCTTTGTTCGATCCCATTAATCCATAAAACTCGCACCTTCCTCCCGGGTTTAAACGCGGGTACAATGTTGGATATCCACTCAGGATATGTAGACACCATGATGATGCCAGTTTGAAATTATTTCACAATTTCTTCTTTCACCTTTAAACTCCATTCAGGTTTTAATTGCCTGAGCTTCTACTTGACTGACTTAAATCCCTCTTTAATGGGAAGGCGATGAAGGACAATGTCAGTGGACAAACCCACCATGTCTTCATGAGACCACGCAAACACATCCTGGAATTGGGTTAATAACGTAACCATGTCATTCCTTTGGTTTGGGGTAAGGTCTGAACCAATCTGGATTAACTTAGGGCTTTCTAAGGTTCCGAGATTAAAAGAAGTGGTTTGATCAAGGTTGGGTTTAGGTTTGTCTTTGACCCATTCTTAAATTTTTGGAGGCATCTCAATGTCATCCTGTATTTCCATCAAGGCTGAATTCATCTCTACATCAAAGGTACAATCCTTGTGGAGAAGAGGCACCGTATCAGCAAGTACATGCACATCTAAATTTAGAGTCCTGAAACAAAATATGCTTTCACTTAGTATATATGAAATGTGTTGATCATACACAGTGTTAGCATATACTCGCAAAATAAACTGCTAATACTGTATAGAAGAGTAAGCAGTTATTATATCCACAGGGCAGAAAGAGTTTCTGCCCACTTTACCCTTGACGACCAATGCAAGGAGTGCTGTTCTAATTGGCAAGGGTAAAGTCCGGGTGGACCGCAATGATGGAGGGATTGTTATCATCCTCCCTATCCTTGATGATGGCCATTACATCTGGGCAATCATCGTCAGGGGTGTATCTGTTGGTATGTTCATCATGAACGATGATGCGTATACCTGACATCATTCGGATGATGTCTTGCTTGATTCTTCATTCCTTTTCTTCCACTGCGGGATTTGGAACAAAGACTTCTTTCTCCTTTAGCGGTACCAGCTTGGGAAATAACATAGCTATTACATTGGTTGACACCTTCACCAGAGGTTGTGCGGACTCAGAGTTTGAAGGCAAAGATAAACGCCGCATGGTTGAAGCTGAAGGAATTTGCTGATGCTTATGAGGATTCCTGTGACTAGAACTGGCAGAATAGCTAGTCTAGCTGTTCCAATTTACTTGGTTAATCGAATTGGGTACTTGATACCCTGACAATCTTTACCCAGCCCTTGTCTCGGCTTATGACCCAATGACATCATTTCTTGAGTAGCCGACATTACCTCGGCAGAAATCTTGGGTTCGGGTAATGGCATTCCAATAGCATGGTATTGGGTATTGCTTACTTCCAAGGCATGGAAACTGACCGGTTCAACATCTGCATTGGCATTGAGGAATGGCATATCCCCGTGTTGAGGACATTCTGGTTCAACGTTGACCGTGACCAGGCTATTGTTGATAATATGTTTCAATTGCTGATGAAGGGTGGAGGGGACTGCCCCTGCCATATGAATCCAAGGTCGTCCCAAGAGCAGGTTGTATCCCGAATCTATCTTGAGTACATAGAAAGATACGCAGAATGTGTGGGGACCAATTTCAATTGGCAGCTCAATTACTCCGATCGAATTCCGGCGGGCTCCATCAAAAGCTTTGATGACGGTATGGCTACTTTGGAGTCGGTTGAGATTGATATTCATCTTCACCAAGGTAGCGTATGGACATATATTTAGAGATGAACCTCCATCTATCAAGACTCCAGCTAGCATGTATTCGGAGGACAAGACCGCAATGTGCAAAAGCTTACAATGACTGGTCCCTTCGAGCGGTATGTCATCATTAGCAAAGGATATCACATTATTGTTGAAAATTTTATCAACCAGATATTGAAATTTTTTCGTATCAACTGATGTTGGTAGATAGGCTTCTTCTAAAACCTTCAGTAAGATCGTCTGGTGATCCTCGGAAGTTAGGACCAAGTCCAAAATTGATATTTGATGTGGAGCTTCTCTTAAGCTTAAAACCACCTTAGCTTTGTTATGACCCATATTGCGGAGGAATTTTCAATCTTCTCCATGGGTATTTTCCCCTTTGATTTGGTGGTAGGCTTCATCACCCGTTGGGGAAGATACAATGGATTTTCCTTCGACACTTCAGAAGTTGTATGTGAGGTGGATCTTTCACCTTCTCCATAATTCCACAGAACCTTGCGCAAGCTAACAATAGAGTATTGTGCTCTGTACGGCAAGTTGATTAGCTCGGGAGCGGCCACTTTCAAAGGATTGTTGCTTCCCTTGAGTTGAATTGTTGGCATTGTGGATAATCTATTAGCCCCATCAGTTTCAGTGGATATGACCGCTACCACACTCTTCCACTTAGTAGGACCTGTATTCTCACTTGCACGTAACACAGTATCATCGTCTGCTAGGTGCAAGACACCACTGTTAATTAGATTTTGAATAAGGTGGCGAAGTGCCCAACATTCTTCTGTGCTGTGATCGCGAGACTGGGAGTGATATTGACATACTCCATTAGAGTTGTACCGCCCTGAACAGGGGTTGATTGGAGGTAGAAGGGAACTGATCTTTCCTTCATTGATTAACATCTGAAGGATTTCCTCCATAGGTTTTTATCTTTCGTTCCATTATGAACTGAAACTTGGCATAATCCCATTTGTCATCACCGTCTTTGAGGGTATGGGAGGATTCACAGTTGAAATTGGAATTCTGTCCATTACTCTAATTGATCATGTTGACCTCTTCTTCTTTGTGTTGAGGAAGAGGGTTGTCTTGAATGTGAGGCTGATCTGGTTTTGTGACCACGATCTCACCGTTGTCTATCAGGTCCTGAATCTTGTGTTTCAAGGCCCAACAATCCTGAGTATCATGTGCAGGTGCCCCGGCATGATAAGCACATTTCCGAGCAGCATTAAAACCCCGTCCATTAGGGCTGGCTGGTGGAAGAAGATGCGTAATTTTCTTCTGTGTTGTTAGAAGATTGAAAATGTTCTCGAGGGTGTCCCCTAAGGGTATGAACACTCGAGGGCATTTGATTTCTCCACCTTTTGGTATTGGAGGGTTCGCAGACTGTGCTTGAAAGGGAGTATAGTTTCTCCTTTGAATAGGCATGTTTTGATTGCCTTTTTGACCTTGTAGTATCAGGGAAACATCTTCCTCTTTCTTTTTATGGACCCTCCGTGGGTTGTTTCCATAATATCCGGATTGGATGTAATCAGCAACAGCTTTGAGGGCAGCTAGGTGATTAGACTCTTTTGGAACAATTGCATTCTGAGTTTTTCGTCCTCTGCATAAGATCCAAGTTCTCCAATAAACACCTTTAAATGTGTGTAAGGGTCTCCTAACCCATCATATTTTTCAAAGTCAAAAGTTTTAAAATTTTCTGGATAATGAACACCAGGGAAAATGCAAAGATCAGCATATGAAACACTCCCGTGTGTTCCAATTCCTTTGATATCACGAAGGGTCTCTTCCATTTGGAGGACTTTCTTTTTGATGTCACCAGTATCTGGATCTCCAATGGGATGGGCATCATCATGAGTTTTATTAGTCATATCTAACTGCAGTTCAGGTATTGCAATGACCTGGGTTCCCCCTTATGTGGAGGATTCAGCATGTATGGGTATTTTTGGACCCTGATTGGACTGGTGTAGTTCTTTGAGTAGAACAACCAAATCTGTAATTTGTTTGCTTAATCCGTCGAATTCTTTGCGAGAAACTGGATTAAGTTCATGCCGTGGATGATGACATAATTGATTGTAGGTTCAGTAGCCTTTTGGATTTCGACCGGGTAGTAGGTCCGATTGGTTCCCTGCGAAAGACTTGCATAGTTTAGTCCTTAGGGAATATGTGTATAATAATATGCTATGTGATGCGTCCATTTTAGGAATTTTATCCTGCAAAACGGATGTCAGCTGTTTGTAGCATGTTAATTAAAATATGTATGTGTACACATTTCTTCATATTTCTAATTACATGGAGATATATATATGGAATGTAATTACAAGTAATTGTGTTTACAAGTAATTTGAAATGAGAGAACATGAAGAGACTTTCCTCCGTTTTGGGTTTATCAGAGGCTGACCTATCTTAGGTTACTCTCACGGCTTTTTGTCATGAAGGTTCCCAAATTATCGCAATTTACTCAACGGGAAATTAATACGGTCTTTCAACTAGAGCGAATTTGGGTGGTGCCTTTCCTGAGCCTCGGGGAATTAGTCTTCCCACGAGTCCAGTAATCAAACACCAACGGGATAGCCTCCTGGTGGAGGGACCACACAACATACATTCACATACATCGCGTCTCACTATATTAAAATGATGACATGTGCGAAGCACTATTATCACAAGCAGGTATGGTGCGAAGCACTAACATCACAAGCAGATATGGTGCGAAGCACTAAGTGCAATCAGGAAATGCATTCTTACACATTCATCAAATATAAATGCAACATCCACACACAAGCAGATAACAGTTTTGAAAAGATTGTAATAGCGGCTTAAGTCCTCTTACTGGTGTCCCCAGCAGAGTCGCCACCTGTCGACGTCGGGATTTTTAGATGTCCCTTTCCGTTACTTGTTCTTTGGTGTTCTCATTTTAGGTGAGATTTGTTTGAAAAAAACAAGTGAAAAAGGTCCAACATGTATAATGTCGACGATGGACTGTTAAGAGTCGCCAGTTGGTTTTTTAAATGGTTGTACCAACTCAACCGAGAAAATGTTTGCACATTGACCCAATGATGTGACATTGCTAAACGGGTCGGTGAAACCGAGATTCATTAGGGTCCGGGGACTTGGTTATGCGGAGGGAAGGTGTTAGACACCCCCCCAACATCCGTGTTACCACGGTGACAGCCTCTTTTTAAGAAACTATTATCTTAATGTGTGTGTGTAGGTCAATGTGTTGTTATTTAGAAGTAGTGCGAGGCCTCGTTCGCACCTATATACACAGGGTTTGAATTTATGTAAAAATTCAATTTTAAGCAAGATATGGCAGTGATGTTTTATAAAAGAGGTTATTCAAACCCTGATGCTCAATAGTAATTGAGACCTTTTACACTCCCATTTTATTAAGTGTTCGGCTTGACAGATTTTATTTTATAAATGCGAGGCATCCGTACGAAAATAATGTACAAAATAATGCCGACTTCCCCGTGGGTATGGAAACCATCTGAGGAAATTCAGACACCGCAGAATAATTTACAAGCTGCTTATAGCTGAAAATGTCCATCACGGGAACCGAATCTAGATTCAATAGGCTGAATCTGTGATCACATGATTCCTAGGCGCATATGATATCGCAATTCATTTAATGTAAAAGAAATGTGTATATATATATAAAGCTTTAATATATATATATATATATATATATATATATATATATATATATATATATATATACGCATATGATCACCTACCACGAAACACCTCCATGGGGATCGAAATGTAAATAAAGTCGTAAAAGCTATCAACCGCCATGGAGGAAACTCAAAGTGGGACGAAAAAAGTAAATAAAGTCAGAAATATGATCAACCGCCACGAGGGAACTCCAGGCGGGGGGACGAAGTGTAAATAAAATCAGATAAAGCAATCAACTACTATGAAGTGAACACCAGCAGATTTAAACGTAAAGAAAAAGTCAGAAAAGCGATCAACCACATGCTAAATAAACTCTGTGTGGGACGAATATATATATATATATATATATATATATATATATATATATATATATATATATATATATATATATATAAGTTTATAAACGCATCGGATGTAAAATCTCGACTCATCGAACGTAGTTCGACAACAGATTCATATATATAAGTATATATATATATATATAAAAGCGAATAAAGCGCACGGATGTAAAATCTAGGCTCATCGAATGTAGTCCGACACGATTAATATATATAAGTATATATATATTAAAGCAAATAAACGACCGGATGTAAAATCCGGGCTCATCAAATAGAGTTCGACAATGACAGTCATATATATATATATATATATATATATATATATATATATATATATATATATATATATATATAAGCAAATAAACGCACCGGATGTAAAATCCGAGGCTCATCGAGCAGTCCGACACATAGTTAATATATATAGGTATATATATATTAAAGCGAGAACGCTCTCCTGCATCAAGTTCAGGCTCATCGAACATAGTTTGACACAGTTTATATATATATATATATATATATATATATATATATATATATATATATATATATATATATATATATATATATATATATATATAAGCAAATAAACGCCTCGCATCAAGTTCAGGCTCAATCGAGGCATAACTCGATAATGTTAGTCAATATATATAAATATATATATATATAATATATATGTATATACAAATCGAAAAGTAACCACCTGACCGAAGTCCCGCAAACGACGCAATGACATGACTCTCAACGTGAAGAAGGGTGTGTGCAAAGATGAAGAAAAAGGCTTTAAAGTGTGTGAGAAAGCATACAGTTGGCCGCCAAAGAAGACTTCTATATCTTTAAAGTGGATAAACACTGGCTTTTGTAGGTACAAAAGTAGCTATATATGAGCTCACAAGTGTTTAAAATGAGAAAGTACACTGTATGGGGTGAGTGCAGAGCAAATTAGGCAGGGCTTCCTTGCCGTTTTTTCCTTCAAAATGGCCACCCCAAGCCGTCTATTTATAGAGGGTGGAGCCGCAGGTGTACCTGTGGCTGAGCCGCAGGTGTACCAGAGGTAACCCGTGTGGGCCCGGGTTTCTCAGGTCGGGTCGTCTCATAGTACGTGCACTCGGGCACTGTAATGTCCGGTTAAACTTTCAGAAGTTCAATCCAGGCATCCGAGTGAGGTATACAGGACCTATTTCGGACCGCTGTTGTCGAGAGTTGTACAATGGCATAGGATTAGAGCTTGTACAAAGTCATTGAAGATGAGACGATGCCCTCCGGTCTTCAAGCTTCAAATTCCATCCGTTACCCCGCACAATAGTCACTCGGGATTGGTTTTCCTTCATTCTTGTGGGACATCATTCTGTAGAGATGTGTATGAAATGTTGAGATGATATGGCATGGCATCGCATTGGCGAGATGACGATGTTGCCCCTCACCGGTGTTATCGCCAGATTGGGATGATAAAGCAGACGTTGTTCAGGGCTTCGCTGAGATTGGACTGCTGTAATTGTTTAAGGTCCTCAGTGTCATCTTTGAGGTGTGCCTGTCCTCCCGGTGTTATCTCCGGGTTGGTACTGAATATCTCGTTGTGAGCGCCGAGATTGAAGCTGGTTGCATTTGAAACAAGCATTTCCGGGGTTATCGCCAAAACTGCATTCCTTAGGGTAATCACCAAGGTTGGTGGCTATTCCCATGATTGGGACTGAGACTGGATACCTCGGGGTTATCTCCGAGATTAATCAAACTTCTCCGGTGTGTGTTTCCGTATTGGATCTGCACGCCTCGGGGTTATATCCGAGGTTGGAATTGTTACACCCAGTGTGTGTTCTGGGGTTGATGCTGAACTTCCGTTAATATCTGGAATGGATGTGGATTGTCTTCTAGGGTTCCCTCTTGAAAGACGAATCTGTCCTCCTGCAATGTTAGTGACAACAGTACAGAAAATTTCGAGTGTCTACAATACAGTGTTGAACCTCTTACACCAGGTTCGAACTACGCAGACCTGATCTCCTCTTCAATAGGAGTACATAGGCAGCCATTCATGGTTCGGTCTCACCCCCTACCAAAACACAAACCCTTGTCAGTTGGTACTGGGATCAAACATCAATCCACTATATTTCGTTGGCTTCAGACCAAAGGGATGGAATTCCCTGAACTCCTCTCAAATAGGAGATTCGGCGACCATCTAAGCTGCGGTCATACCTTAAAGAGCAAGACCAATCCATAAGCAATGGAATTAACTAGGCTTCTCCTAAATAGAAGTACTGGCGACCATCTGTGGTGCGGTCAATCTTAGAGAGGAATGCCACACTCCTCTCCACATTTTCATACAGAAACCAGTCCTAAGAAACCAAAGATGATAGGGATACATACAGATCGATGATCGATTTTGAACTGTCCAGAGACAACTCAATGTCCATACACCCAGGAGGAATTCGGAATACATCAAGATCGCAAGCCCTGAAGCAGCATGAAAAATATCAAGCAAGTAGCAAAGCATATCTAAAAGGGAAGTGATCCAAAAATATATTTCCCTGTCATATATATAATGCTGTTTGATATATACAATGTAAACTGTACATGACAAAATGGCTAAGCTAGTCTGTGCAGGAAAATACAAGTTCATCTACAAGTCAGGGTATATGCGAGCTAACAAGCCCAACATGGCGTCCCTCTTAGAAGAAGGAGGCGAAGCTATGGTCTCTTATACGAGAATATCCACACGACCCAACAGATCTGCAGCCATCTGCACGGTGACCATATGCTCATCAATTTAAGCGCTCATCTCTATGATCATGCCAGTGGTAATGGACCTCACTGCAGTACTATCTGTGACAGCTACATCCCGAGCAGATATAGCACTATCCTGCTCAACTATCACTGCATCTCTGGCTGATTTGGCGTCATCCCGCTCAACGACAGCGGCATCTCTGCGAGTTAATGCCTCGTCTATCTCTAATAGAGCCGCGTCTCTCCCATCAAGGGCAGTCAACATCAAAGATCGAGCATGATCTCTCTTGAAGGTCATCAGATGAAGACTCTACTCAAAGTACTGTGCTGAATGTTGAATCACAACAGTACTGGTATTGGGAGAATCTAGAGGAAATGCTGGCAACCCAGCAGCGGGCTCCTCCTCGATGTGGGAATCGATGTCCTCCATGGGCTCTACATCATCTGACTCACCATCCGGTACTGTGGATACTACCGCAGCCGATAAAATCTCTATCTCCATCCATGAGGAATACTCTGCAGAATAACCTGGATGACTAATGGAAAAATCAGCTATCTCACGCTGATCCCAACAAGAGAACACACGGGATTGGTCCTCTGCTGAAAGATATCGAGAAGCTGAATGCTGACCTATCGCCCCCTCGAAAGGATGAAAATCCTAAAACTGGTCAAACTGCGACATCACGGCCAACGAGTGATAAGTAGTCACGCCCCTCAAACCAGCCAGAGGGAGGTAGTACATGCCCGGAGCATGAGTAATAAAGCTGTATGGTGAGCTAAGCCCCGAACATGGCAATATGACAAATGGATCTCTGATATCCGCAAAAAATGTGGACCAAGACATAGCATCTATACACTCCGATGGCTTAAAGGAGTATGACATGGCTATATCATGGGTGAACCAATACCCATGCCGTCTAAGAGTGCCAATCGATCTCAAGTGGGACATAAACCACACATATAGCATGACCGAGCTACTCGTGAACACTCATGTCGGATAAGTGCAACAGTAAGATGCTGACCGCAGGGTCTCTGCTATGATCATCGTTATAATGGTACGACCCTCCCTGAGAGCTCTCACCGCCATGATGACTCCGATGTCTATCTCATCCATGTATCGTGGCATATAGACATACGAGAGTACGCATAACAGCAGTACATCAACCCTGGCTAAACGCCAATGATACTCCGGTGCGGTGAAATCCCCAGAATATCATGAATAACTATCCTCAGATGTAAGATCCCAACTTATTATTAATGAAATTTAATTTTCTCTATTTAATATTTTGAAATAGTAAGGGTTGATTTGATTAATGTGGATAGTTATGGGTAAAATACGCAAATATTTCAAAATAAGCAAGTGGTTATAAAATATTCATTGTTGTCGGGGAATATTCGTTTGGTCGTGGAATATTCTTCTTTTTGGGAATATTAAATATTTACGATGCGGTCTTTTGTGGGCCCCATAACTGAAAGCGATTGGATGATGAAAATGATAAATATAAGTTGTTTAAAATAATAAATGAAGTTATTACAGATTATCTTGTTAAAATACTCGGTGGTTAAAACACAAGTAGCATACCAGTATTGCACCAATTATTGATTCTTACGTAAGAAGGCCTTCGCTTCAATAATGGTTCTGATAATTCTTATTCGATTATTTTATTGATTTAATAATTCTTTGCGTTGATATTTTATATTCTTTGTTGTTTTGATAATTGTCATTACGGTATTTTTCATTATCGAAGCAATAATTCATATTATCTGAATAATATTATTAGATAACATTATTGGCAATGTCTAGAAAGTTCATCTAAGGAGAGGTTTGGTCACCTAATCAATTGCCAAGAAGGAGAAATTCTTATTGGAAAGCCCCTCTTTCCAGAACTACACGGTCACAAAGATCTTTGTGATTCGTAATATTATTTGTGAATAATTAATTATTGATTTATATAATGAGGAAAATATTGATTTTATGTGGATATAGATGGAGAAAATTTTTAATGTGACAATTGTTGAAAATTAATATTTTATCTTTTTGATAAAATAATTCATTTAAATATATTATATTAATAATATAATAATGGTGATATTTTTACAACGAATGTGGGATATATGAGTATACGAGGAGGAAGAGTATTTTTGTTGCAATAAATGTTTAAAACATGTTAAACATGCTTCGGTGGACACCATTTATCGATCGAAATTTGATTATAACTTTGTAAAATCGCTTGCTTGTGGATTTCGGTCAATTTCTGCATTTGGAATTTGGTAATACTTTCTTCTACGCAAAGTTGTAGAGAATTGGATTTCCTATAAAAACTAGTAAGATTCGAATTTTTCTGATAAAAGGGCTATTTATTATGAATTATTGAAGTTCAAGTCTTCAAATAATTGATTTTTGGAAGTTTAAAATAATTTAAATTAGAAAAATGTTTTTGATATGTTTGGTGGGCTTGGTTGGTTGTTGAAATGAGTGATTTAGGTTTATAAGAGTGTGCATAGGAAAAATTTTATATATATTAATATTATATTAAATTTTCTACTACTGTGTTCTAAGCATTTTCCTATAAATAGGGTGCTTAGGTTAAAATTGAAAATCACACGTAAAGCTGAAGTTTTCTCTCTATATTATCGAGCGTATTCTTATGAGTATTTTGAGTATATTTTGAGTATTGCTATATCTGCAAGTTCAAGTCATAGCCTTTATATCCGATGTTTCAACTAAATCTTGTCTTTGTGAGGTAAGGGATATTATTTTTTAATGATATTATTTATTCTAATATCATTATGTCAAGTATTGATCCGAACTTTTAATCAAATTTGGAACTTTTAGTGTCTGGGGTTACTATTCAAGTATACTTATACACTATTCACGTATCTGATATTATTCACGAATCACGACATTTATTCATCGAAAAATGAAAATTTTCCTTTTCGTCAAAATATCTATTGTGGATACTAGCTTTGATTGTATCCATGTTTTGATCATTCTTGAATTTTACACCACTATGATTATTTTTGAGGTATTTTGGACATGGATAAAACAAAGTACGAATCCTTAATCCTTAATCCTTGTCATTTTGTTTCCTTTGGATTCGTTTCTTTAAAAATATTTTCATCATCCTCGGTCTTAAATGATGATATTATTGAATATCGTTGGCTGTAGTGCAAAGATGAATGATTTCGATAAATATCTTTGGCCCGTAGTGCAAAGATGAAGCAGTGTTTAGATGAACATGACTAATCGATGAATATCTTTGGCACTGTAGTGCAAAGATGAATATTTGATTCCGAGATATATATTGATTGATATTACAGGATAAAAGATGAGCGATGAACTTTTAAATTCATACATAGAAGATAGTAGTTTGCATTCTCTACTTAACTCTTCTAATGAATTATTATTTCCGCTGCGAATATTGATTTAAAACTTGTTGTCTATTGTATTCTATTAGATTTTTCCCTGTTGAAGACTAACGATAATTTGTTGTGTATTATCTTAGTCATAATATTTTTTACTGGGCTAGTTGAGCTCACCCTTTTCCTTGTTGTTCCATTTTTCTTCTTAGGAGGCGAGAATGTAGCGAGTACTAGTCGGGGTATGGAATGAAGGTTCTAGAGAGAGTTGTTTAGTAGTCCTCACCATTTTTGTAAAATAATGTATCAATAATTATGATGGGGATTTATTTGCGTGTGGATATTGTCTAGATGGCAATATCTGTATTTAAACTCACAGTTTATATGTTGTAATAATAAAGTTGTAGTTGTTTCTGTACCATGTATTGACAACTCAGAATGGGTGATGTATACCTATTTTGGGGGCGTCACAGTTGGTATCAGAGCTTAGGGATATGATCTCTGGCAGAGATCGGGTAATATAACTAGGAGGGGAGAGACGAGTAAATCCTTCGCTAGTGTGTCCTACCTAAGCTTATTTGTTAGTTGGTCAGTATATAGCGATATTATGTGAGATATTGATTTCCTTAATTAACCCTTGTTTTATGACAATATTTGAGAATGTCGACTGAGAATATTAACAATGGAAATGAGACCGTGTAGACGCCTGCACTCACCAACGAGGAGAACGTGCAACAGGCTGGCAATGTGTTAGGTTTTCGTGAACATCAGAGTAGCAATCAAAATTGCAAAAATTTAGCGGAAGCGAGATAAAATCAGATTTTAAAATTTTTCACAAACCAATTACCCGGATCATCCTTTATGCATATTATTAATTAAATGAAGAATAAGAAATTATGAAATCATACCCTTGTAGAAGCGAGCTTCCTCAGTGCGAGTTCACCTCCTACTTCTCATGATCTCCTTGAATCTCGGGTAGATTCCTTCCTTTGATCAATGTAAGCCACCCAAGTGTATGGCCTCTATAGGTGATCCACCAAGGAAGAGGAATTTTTCAAGAAGAAGGGATGTTGGCTCAAACCCTAGTTTTTCTTATCTGTATAAGAAAAAGGGGTGTACTCTCCAAATCTAGGAATTACGTATATTAGATATCTAATATAAGACTCCTCTTATAAAGATATCATGTAACCCTATTTTAATTAAAATAAGGTATTATTTATTTAATTAAACTCTTTTAATTAAATGGGCTCCCTAATCCTATTAGGGATAATTAGTTAAACTCCTTTAACTAATTTTCTTTCCTAATCCAATTAGGAATAAATGAGAGTACTAATATTAAATTAATTCCTAAACCTTTTAGAAATTAAAATAATAATAATTATAATAATATTAATAAGACTCCTCTTATTAATTTATATTTAATATTTCTAAAATATTATAATAAATATTAAGCTATTTAATTTATTCTATCACCATAGATTAAATTAAATATACTTAACATATTATTACAATTATGCTATTAACTTCTTAAATAATTATTCTTCCTTTTATGGTGTGACCCTTTAGGTTCTCCATATTAAACCTAGGTTGTGAATAAATCAATTAGAACAATTCTAATCTCATTTAAATAAATAAATTAAATAAATAATTTATTTAAATAAATAATATTTATTCTACAATAGGGATAAGCCTCCCTAGCGATCAACGACTTTCCGGATAATATAGATTTCAACATTAATCATAAAAAGAACCTTTGAGTAAATAGTTACTGCACAATTCAATCCTTCCACCATACTATGTCCCAATTAAATATAAGACATGGAATTCTTGTCAAGTCTTATTTTATTTAATTATATGTATTTCGATTCCTAAATGAACAACTCCTAATGAATGCAAATTAGAAACTACTTTCTAATTTCATTCCACCTTGGCCAAGGATTCCTGGGTTGTCATTTATCGAATCACATAGGACATTTCTCCTTTTTTTACTAGAAGTGGTAGATTCTTTATTGATCATTCATTATCTTCATATATAACTTATTACACCCAAGTATACCCTTTGATATACTCTAAGAGTCTTAAGGAATAAGTCAAAGTGTAATTCATTATATATAAGATACTATGATGAGCTCAAGTCTAAGGATCATTTGTCTTACTATCACTCTGAGAATTCCTATTGGCGGTGTAAGTAAAACTCCATTAGGTATTCCTTAGTGAGTCACGTTCGATGAACTTATTCTCTAATAAGCACCTACATACTTGCTTTAGTGTCTCCACACAAATGATCATGAGATCAATCATCCTCATCCAATGAGTAAGCAACGTATGTACCAATCTATCCGGATTCACTAATCCCCTATTTAGTAATCCAATGATTGGGAACTATTTTAGTTTTAAGCTTTCTAAGAATTTAGATCTCATTAGAATGATCATCATCATTATTCTAAAAGCGTTGCTTAAAACTATGGGTTTATCACATATTATTAAAACAGCACCATGTAGATAATAAATGCCTTTAATAAATAATTCTTTTATTAATAAATAAATAAGATTGATTACAAAGTATATGCTTTATCATCATACATGATTGGCTTGTATGCATAATACTTTCAATCTCCCACTTGCACTAAAGCCAATCGCCGTGGTATCTCATACCCATCTTCTCTAAGTGACGATCAAACCGGCTTTGTTGTTAACGCTTTAGTAAATGGATCTCGCAATATTGTCTTGAGAGTCCACACGCTCCGGTGGCGTCTCCTCTCTTTCAATGATCTCTCTAATCAAATGAAATCGCATGAACACGTGTTTGGATTTCGATGAGACTGGGTTCCTTAGCTTGCATATGACTCCAAAGTGTTGTCACAGAATAAAGGCCTTTGGTCCTTTAATGCTAGGAACCACACCAAGTTCGGTAATGAACTTCTTCATCCAAATAACTTCCTTTGCTGACTTCACTTGCGACTATGTACTTCTGCCTCATCCTTTGAATCAAGAATCGTTTCACGCTTAGAACTTTTCCAACTCAACTGCGCCACCGTTTAAGGTAAACACATACGTACCAAAGCAGTTCTTGTCATCTTGGTCTGTTTGAAAACTTGAGTCCGTGAAGCCCTCTAGTTTTAATTCGGACTCCACCGTGAGACAAGAAATACATCCTTAGTTCTTCTTAAGTACTTTAGGATATTTTTCACCGCCTTCCGGTGTTCTTCTCACGGATTCGACTGATATCCGCTTGTTACACTAAGTGCATGAGCGACATACGGTCTAGTACATATCATACCGTACATGATAGATCCTATTCTTTGAAACATAAGGAATCTTACTCATGCGGTTTCTCTCTCAGTGTCTTTGGGGCTTGTTTCTTGAGAGATGTATTCCATGGCTCATCGGCATGAGACCTCTTTTGGAATCTTCCATGCTAAACCTTTTTAGCATCATGTCGATGTCACGTTCCTTGGGACAAGCCAAGCATCCTATTAGATCTATCTCTATAGATCTTTATCCCCAAAATATAGGATGCTTCTCCCAAGTCCTTCATGGAGAAGTGTTTAGATAACTTGATTTTAATTGTTCATAAGCATAGGAATATCATTTCCTATCGGTAATATATCATCAACATATAATACAAGGAATGAAACAAGCGCTCCCACTAACCTTCTTGTACACATGGTTCATCCTCATTTTTGATAAAATCAAACTTTTTGATTGTCTCATCAAAGCGGATGTTCCACCTACGAGAAGCTTGCTTTAATCCATAAATGGATCGTTGTAGCTTTGAGACTTGATTTGTTCCAACCTTTGAAACAAATCCCTCCGGTTGTGTTATATACACATCCTCCTCAAGTTTCCCATTGAGGAAGGCCGTTTTCACGTCCATCCGCCAGATTTACGTAGTCATGGTAAGTCGTAATCGCAAGCAAAATCCGAATGGACTTGAGCATTGCTCTTTGGTGAGAAGGTTTTCGTCATAGTCAACTCCTTGTCTTTGTTTGAAACCTTTTGCAACCATCCGGGCCTTATAGGTCTCTACCTGCCATGCGTCTGCTTCCGGTCTTTCTTTTAAAACCCATTTACACCCAATAGGCTTAATGCCTTTGGTGGTGAGACCAAAGTCCATACTTGGTTCTCATACATGGAGTCCATCTCGATTTCATGGCTTCTTGCCATTTCTACGAGTCTTTACTACTCATAGCTTTGTTAAGTAATTCAATGGATCATCATCATCTATGATGCGTACCTCATTGTCATCTTCTATGACAAGTCCATACCTGTCTGGTATCTTTGGTACTCTTCCAGATTTACGAATAGGGTGTGGTACAGAAGGAATCTCTACTTGGTTAGGTACCTCACTTTGATCTGTATTATTTTGTGGTTCTTGAACCTCTTCAAGATATATCTTACTCCCATTGACCCTTCAAGGATAAACTCCTTTTCCAAGAAGGCAGCATGTTTCGCAACAAACACCTTTTGATCAGTTGGATGATAGAAATAATACCCCGATGTTTCTTTAGGGTATCCCACAAATCTACATTTGTCAGATCTAGTCTGCAGCTTATCGTTTTCAAACCTTTTGACATAAAATTTGGACAACCCCAAATCTTAACATGCTTAAGATTTGGTTTCCTCCCTGTCCATAACTCATATGGGGTCTTGGGAACGGATTTTGTAGGTACCTTGTTAAGTAGGTATGCAGCCGATTCTAGGGCATATCCCTAGAAGGAAACTGGAAGGTCGGTAAAGCTCATCATAGATCGAACCATGTCCAACAATGTTCGATTTCTCCTTTCAGATACACCATTCATTTGTGGCGTCCCTGGTGGAGTCCATTGTGAGATTATACCATTTTCTTTGAGACAATTGAGAAACTCACCACTTAAGTATTCTCTTCCTCGATCAGATCGAAGAATCTTAATACTCTTACCAATTTGCTTCTCAACTTCACTTCTGAACTCTTTGAACTTTTCAAATGATTCAGATTTGTATTTCATTAAATACACATATCCAAATCTTGAGTGGTCGAATCGTTGAATGTAATAAAATAAGAATACCCTCCTCGTGCGAGGTCGTTGTCATAGGTCCACATACATACGTGTGTACCAACGCTAACAACTCTGTAATTCTTTCTCCTTTTCCACTAAAAGGAGATTTAGTCATTTTACCCATGAGACAAGATTCACAAGTTAGATATGATTCATAATCGATAGCTCTAGGAGCCCATCTTTATATGCAACTTGGATAATCTTGTTTCATTAATATGACCAAGTCTCTGATTGCCACATGAAGGTATAATTAACATCATCTCTTTTCCTTTTATTAGTTTGTTCAATTTGAAATATATTTTCATGCAAGTCAGTATATAAAGTCCATTTCGCAAATTACCAACACCATATAAAACATTATCATTATAAATAGAACAAGCTGTTGTTCTTTATTATAATATTAAAACCATCCATATCAATACTGAGAGATAGAAATAATGTTTCTAATGATATTTGGAACAAAATAACAATTATTTAAATTAATGAACTTGCCCAGTAAGCGATGTGCTAAACAATAAGTCCCTATAGCTAATGCAAAGAACCTTTGCTCCATTTCCCACTCGTAGGACGACCTCATCCTTGCTTTCGACTTTCTACTTGACCACCCTCGCATATTATTACATATGTGAGAACCACATCCCGGTATCCAATACCTAAGTAGAAGATTGACTTTCGGAAAAATTAATTTCAATCATAAACAAACCTTGATTAGGATTGAAGCTTCTCCAAGCTTCTTCGCTTTTGTTACGCAAGATAATCCTTGCGTTTCTATTCGATGACCGGACTTATTGCAATGGAAGCAAATTCCTTTGCTAATTTGGATCAGTTTCTTTGATCCTTCACTTTCGCCTTTCCTTAGCCTTCTTGGATTTCTTCCTTTCGGAAGATACCTTGGGCCTCTTCCTTTTCTTGGAAGAATCATCCACCGAGAAGACATGTTTCTTCTTGGATGGGAAGTGACCTTCAGCAGATTTCAACATGTTAAGTAATTGAGCAAGTGACATCCAACTTATTCATGTGAAAATTCACAACAAATTGTGAGAAAGGTGTGCAGGAGTGAGCTGCAAGACTAAATCTTGACTCAACTCCCCATCCATGACGAACCCAAGTTGCCCAAGACGTTCAATCGGATTGATCATCTTTAGGACATGAGTCTCAGCGGTAGTGCCCTCGGTCATCCGAGATCGGAAGAGCTCCTTAGATATTTCATATCTAGCGCGGTCTACTTTGCTCACCATACAACTTTCCAAGGTGCAAGATAGCATAGTAGAGAGCATCCATATTTTCATCTTGTATTTGAAGCTCGTTACTCATGGATGCGAGTATGATGCATTGAGCCACAGATGCATCATCTTGCCCTTTGTTTAAAAGTAGCAATCTCTTCCTCGGAGGTCGTCTCTGCAACTTTTTGCGAGTGCAGGCGAATTTAGGACATAAGAAATCTTTTCAAATGGTGAGAACAATTCTCAGATTCCTTAACCCGGTCAGTGTAGTTCGGTCAAATTCGGTTTGTTAGCATCAAGTATGCTTCGCAGTTGAAATTAGTGAATGTAACATTTTCAAAATTACGCATGTAAAAAGACAATATTTTAGCAAACATTCATTTATTAATTACCAAAATAAATTAGGTCTTATTTTATATTGGTATCTCCCACTATTTTCTTCAAACTATATTACCCTCATTTATATAGTTTAAGCAAAATCTAATTAAAGTTTTTTGCTAGTGAGAATAAGGATCCCATTTCAAATATATATAGCCTTGTGGTGACCTGACAAACTATATATAAATAAATAGGTAGACAACTCCTTGTCAATTACATCAACATGTAACTCCTTATGTTTTGCCTCTTGGATTATTTTGATCAAGTGGTGGCACATCCGAATCAAAATTATCTAAGTTAAGTCCAACCTAGCACTTCCATATATTCAAAAAGAAAAAAATATCGCCCTTGTGGTGACACAACAAAACAATATTGTTCAATTTTCTTTATAAGCATCAAATGTGATAAATTAACATCTTAAATACTTAATACTTGCCTTGTGGTGACACAACAAACTCATATTAAATATTTAATACTATATTAATTTTATCATGCTAGAAAGCGACGTTCGATATTCTAAATATCTTTGAGCGCTTAAGACTTAATAAAAACTTTGAGGATTTGTTATTATTTGTCTCATCTTGTTTAGCAGCATGCAAATATATATATAAAATACGCGTCATATTATTAAACATCGAAGCATGTTTGCATAATATATAATATATATAATACTAGCATGCACATATAGAATACTATATTCTACCCGGATTGATTATGGACTTTTATTCTAGTTTGGTTCACTAGAGCCACCAAGTGAACCAAAAGGTCAAACCCTAGGGTGCATTGAATAAACATTTAAATATAACTATTACATTTAAACTCGGGCTCCATTACAAACGGGTCTTCAAGCGCTCCTTGATCTTTGTCTTCGGTTCTTCTAAAAAAAAATTCTAACTAATCCTATTACATTAAACTATTTAATTTAAGCGAAACCTTGATCGTGATCGAGGGAAGTACATAGGAGAGAGATAGAATTTACATCAAGAAGAAAACGAGAAAAGGCGAAGTACTGTGAGACCCCATTTAATAAAACCCATTCATTCAAACATCCAACTAAAATAAATCCAATCATATTGGTCAATTGTCCATAATCAATCCCATTTATTGTCATACATATCATCATATGTATCAATAAATTAAATCATTCCATATATATATGAGTATCATTTAATGGGCAATTTTATGTTGCATGAAATCCAATTTCAAGATTAAAATAAACTCTTTTATTTTAATTATAAAATTATTAAAATTAATATATATATAACAATTATATATATATAATAAAAAAGTCCCGCACTTTTTAAAATCTCCAAAGAACTTTTGTTTTAATTTTCGGACTTTCTTTGGAATTTGATTCAAAACAAAAAAATTTCCGGATATATCATTGCCACGTGGATCTTCTTTAAAAAAAAATCAGCACCATGCTAGCCTTAATTTTCGGACCTGCTGGACAAAAAAACTGCTGGAATCTCGGTTAAAAAAAAATTCTGGACATCTCTTTTCCTTTGTAGCAGGTGTCATAAGCATATATATATATAATATATATATAAAATAAAAATCCGGCTCCTTGTACACTTTTAAAAAATACCGGACCTGCTTTTGCCTCGGTCAGCGTGATGGCCGGACTCTTGATTCACGCCCAAAAAATTAGCAACATGGCCTGCTATGGTTTTTATTTTATTTTTTTCTTCAGCAATCATGCCTTTAAAAAAAAATAATTATTTTATACAACAAATTATGCCCAATAAATTATTCTAAATACATACTCATACATATATGAAATCAAAATAATTAATAATTCGCATAAAGTTTGGCTCTGATACCACTGTTAGGTTTTCGTGAAAATCAGAGTAGCAATCAAAATTGCAAAAATTTAGCGAAAGCGAGATAAAATCAGATTTTAAAATTTTTCACAAACCAATTACCCGGATCATCCTTTATGCATATTATTAATTAAACGAAGAATAAGAAATTATGAAATCATACCCTTGTAGAAACGAGCTTCCTCAGTGCACGAGTTCACCTCCTACTTCTCATGATCTCCTTGAATCTCGGGTAGATTCCTTCCTTTGATCAATGTAAGCCACCCAAGTGTATGGCCTCTATAGGTGATCCACCAAGGAAGAGGAATTTTTCAAGAAGAAGGGATGTTGGCTCAAACCCTAGTTTTTCTTATCTCGTATAAGAAAAAAAGGGTGTACTCTCCAAATCTAGGAATTACGATATCTAGATATCTAATATAAGACTCCTCTTATAAAGATATCATGTAACCCTATTTTAATTAAAATAAGGTATTATTTATTTAATTAAACTCTTTTAATTAAATGGGCTCCCTAATCTATTAGGGATAATTAGTTAAACTCCTTTAACTAATTTTCTTTCCTAATCCAATTAGGAATAAATGAGAGTACTAATATTAAATTAATTCCTAAACCTTTTAGAAATTAAAATAATAATAATTATAATAATATTAATAAGACTCCTCTTATTAATTTATATTTAATATTTCTAAAATATTAAATAATAAATATTAAGCTATTTAATTTATTCTATCACCATAGATTAAATTAAATATACTTAACTATATTATTACAATTATGCCATTAACTTCTTAAATAATTATTCTTCCTTTTATGGTGTGACCCTTTAGGTTCTCCATATTAAACCTAGGTTGTGAATAAATCAATTAGAACAATTCTAATCTCATTTAAATAAATAAATTAAACAAATAATTTATTTAAATAAATAATATTTATTCTACAATAGGGATAAGCCTCCCTAGCGATCGGCGACTTTCCGGATAATATAGATTTCAACATTAATCATAAAAGAACCTTTGAGTAAATAGTTCTGATACAATTCAATCCTTCCACCATACTATGTCCCAATTAAATATAAGACATGGAATTCATCACAAGTCTTATTTTATTTAATTATATGTATTTCGATTCCTAAATGAACAACTCTAATGAATGCAAATTAGAAACTACTTTCTAATTTCATTCCACCTCGCCAAGGATTCTCGGGTTGTCATTTATCGAATCACATAGGACATTTCTCTTCTTTTACTAGAAGTGGTTGATTCTTTATTGATCATTCATTATCTTCATATATAACTTATTACACCCAAGCATACCCTTTGATATACTCTAAGAGTCTTAAGGAATAAGTCAAAGTGTAATTCATTATATATAAGATACTATGATGATCTCAAGTCTAAGGATTATTTGTACTACTATCACTACAGGAATTCCTATTGACAGGTAAGTAAAACTCCATTAGGTATTCCTTAGCGAGTCACGCTTCGATGAACTTATTCTCTAATAAGCACCTACATACTTGCTTTAGTGTCTCCACACAAATGATCATGAGATCAATCATCCTCATCCAATGAGCAAGCAGCGATGTGTACCAATCTATCCGGATTCACTAATCCCTATTTAGTAATCCAATGATTGGGAACTATTTTAGTTTTAAGCTTTCTAAGAATTTAGATCTCATTAGAATGATCATCATCATTATTCTAAAAGCGTTGCTTAAAACTATGGGTTTATCACATATTATTAAAACGACACCATGTAGATAATAAATGCCTTTAATAAATAATTCTTTTATTAATAAATAAATAAGATTGATTACACAGTATATGCTTTATCATCATACATGATTGGCTTGTATGCATAATACTTTCACAATGTTCCTCCTGTGAACAACACACCCTTCGAAAGCGAGATGATGAGCGAGGGATGTTTAGAAGCTTTTTGCATTCATGCAAAATCGAGACGAGGAGACTCGTGTTCAAAATCTGAGGAGAAATTATAGCAATTCACGGGTTGTCACACCAAGCGATTCAAAGAGTTGGGACCACTAGAATTTAAGGGAAAGACAGATCCGATCATGACGGAAACATGGGTCAAGCAAATTACCAAGATATTCGATGTCTTGGGATGCACGGAGGAACAGAAGGTTCCATTCGCCATCTTTATGTTAAAGTGGCGAGGCGAGACTCACCGGTGGGAGTCTGTGAAGCGCACTCCATCCACCAACCGCACTTAGCATGTCTTGGGAGACGTTTCAGAAACTATTTAATGACAAATACTTTCCTGAAAGTGTTCGTCATATGAAGGAAGTGGAGTTCATCAGATTAGAACAAAATAACATGACGGTGTCTCAGTACGAGGCAAAGTTTGTAGAGTTATCCATGTTTGCACCTCATTTGGTGGAGAATGAGGAACGTATGACGCGGATGTTTTTTAGAGGTTTGAAACCCGGCATACGTCAGTATCTCATTTCTCATAAATTTTCTCTCTATTCAGATGTTGTAAACAGGGCTCAATTATTAGAGCGAGATAACGAGTACGGTCAACCGAGGGACCATAATCAGGATCATACCGGAGATAGCAGTCAACAAAACAATGATAACCAGCGAAGAAAGAAAAAGACGGACAAAAATGGTAACCACTCTGGTGGTAATCATGGCCATGAAAATAGAAGAAGCGAGTCAGGAGGAGATTTTAAAAAGAGGAGATTTAACAACGACCATGTGAAGACGACAGTGTCGGTGGCAACTGGTTCTAAGGGAGGAGAACGACCACCGGTCATAAGCTATAAATGCGGGAAAGAGGGACATATCAGTCCAAACTGCCCATAACAGTTCAAGGTATGCTATAATTGTGGAAAAGAAGGACATATCGGTAGAGATTGTACGGTAGCAAAACCTAGTTAATGGGGACGGTGACTCAAAAGATATCCCGTAAAAGTCAAAGTCAAGCGGTTCCTCGGAAGCGTTTGTTGTGGTGGTCAAAATGCGAGGAACCCAAACGAGGTGATCACGGGTAAGCTATTTATAAATTCTTGCGAAGTTTATACCTTACTTGATCTGCAGGTGCTACCCATTCATTTATCTCTCCCGCTTGTGCTCAACGTTTAAACTTGACTCGGAGAAATTAGACTTTGATCTATCTGTGGAAACTCCGTTAGGAGAAACTTTCATCACATCCTTTGTTTATAAATCTTGTTTGATTCAAGTTGGCACCATCACCTTACCTGTTGACCTTATCTCTTTAAAGATACTTGCTTTTGATGTGATTTTAGGGATTGATTGGTTAACTACTCATCATGCCAAAATTGATTGTTTTCGTAAGGTTGTTAGTTTTCATATTCTAACCAACTGTTATGCGTAATTCAAGTAACTAAACCATTAAAATCAATCAACATCATATCTAATCATAAAGCTATTCGTTTATTAAAAAGCGGATGTCAAGCTTTCTTAGCCCATGTTATGGATTTGAATAAAGACACGTCAAATTTGAATAATATTCTGTTGTTATTGACTTTTCTAGACGTATTTCTGAAGAACTTCCGGCCTACCCCCAGGCGTGAAGTTGAATTCTTTATTGATCTTGAACCCGTACAAAGCCCATTTCTAAAACCCCATATCGAATGGCTCCTATTGAACTTCGGGGAGTTAAAGGTCCAACTACTGAGGAATTGTTGGACATCTGTTTCATTCGCCCTAGTACATCTCCTTAGGGTGCTCCTATTTTATTATTCGTAAAGAAGAAAGAGCGGGAGTATGCGACTTTGTATTGACTATCAGGAATTGAATCATGTCACCATCAAGAATAGGTATCCTCTACCTCGTATTGATGACTTGTTTGACCGATTGCAAGGGGCACAATTTTTTCAAAGATCGATCTTCGCTTACGGATATCATCAAATTTGAAGATTAGGCGAGGATATTCCAAAAAGCGCCTTCGAGAACTCGGTATGGGCATTATGAATTCTTAGTCATGTCTTTCGGATTAACTAATGCTCCTGCGGCTTTCATGGATATAATGAACCTAGTATTCAAAGAATATTTGGATCAGTTCGTTGTTGTTTTTATTTATGACATCCTCATATATTCCAAAAGTCGTGAAGATCATGAGCACCATTTAAAGCTGGTACTCCAAAGGCTTCGTGAAAACAAACTATATGCCAAATTGAAGAAATGGGAGTTCTGGCTTGAGGAAGTAGCATTCCTTGGGCACGTGGTGTCGAAACATGGAGTATCTGTTGATCCGACGAAGATTGAAGGAATACAAAGTTGGGAGCACCAAGTTGGTGGATGAAAGCACGTAGCTTTTTGGGATTAGCTGGTTATTATCGGAGATTCGTGGAAGGGTTTTCTTGATCGCTACTCCATTAACCCAGCTAACTCGAAAGGATACAAAATTCGTATGGAGCGAGGAATGCGAGAAGAGTTTCCAAGAGCTCAAGAGGAGGCTCATTTAAGACTGTTCTAACAATACCATCTGTACGGATGGTTTTGTTATTCTGCCGATGCTTCGTGCAAAGGATTAGGATGTGTTCTCGCTGGCGTGGGAAAGTCGAGCCTATGCCTCGCGATAACTTAAAGAGTATGAGAGGAATTATCCTACTCATGATCTAGAGTTAGCGGCGATCGTTTTGCGCTAAAGATATGGAGGCACTATCTATATGGGGAGAAAGTGGAGATATATTCGGACCATAAAAGCCTCAAATATTTCTTCACTTTAAAAGGAACTCAACATGCGACAACGACGTTGGCTTTGAGTTGTTGAAAGATTACGACCACACTATTCAATACTATCCGGAAAAGCGAACGTGGTAGCTGACGCGTTGAGTAGAAGATCATATGCGAGGAATGAGTGCGATGATGTCAAGTATCGCGTAGAGCCAACTTTAATAGAAAAAGTTAAGGTTGCTCAAGCCACCCAACCGAAATGATGCTTATGAAGAAGAAAGTACAAGAAGGTGCTATTCGAGCGAGAATTGATGAAGAAGGAATACTTGAGTCCTCCGGACTTTGTGTCCCTAACGACTCGATTTGAAGTACAAGATTATGATGGAGGCACACAATACACCATTTGCAATCCATCTGGAAGTACCAAAATGTATCGTGATCTTGACATACATTTTGGTGGAACAATATGAAGAGAGAGATTGCAAAGTTTATCTCAATGTGTTTAATTTGTCAACGTGTAAAAGGCGGAGCATCTAGTACCTAAGGGTCCGTTGCAACCACTTGAGATTCCGAAATGGAAGTGGGAACACATTACCATGGATTTCGTTCTTTGGTCTTCCTACGGTTTCTCAAGGCATCAATGCTATTTGGGTTATTGTTGATAGATTAACCAAGTCCGCTCATTTCTTGCCGATACGGAGACTTATTCCTTGAACGCGTCTTGCTAGTATATCGTGAATTAGATTGTGAGGTTGCATGGCATGCCCTGTATCCATAGTTTTGGATCGTGACCCATGATTCACTTCAAGATTTTGGTTTAGCTTGCAAAAAGCTATGGGCACGCAATTTGCGATTTAGTTGGCATACCATCCTCAAAGCAGACGGACAATCGAGAGGACTATTCAAACTCTTGAAGATTTATTAAGACTCGTGTCCTAGACTTCAAGGGCGGTTGGGATAAGTATTTACCATTGGTGGAATTCTCCTACAACAACAGGTTATCGAGCAAGTATAGGTGTGGCTCCATTTGAAGCATTATATGGACAAAAGTGTCGCTCTCAATATATGTTGGGATGAGGTGGGTGAAGCAACATTGTTGGGACCCGAAGTTAGTATGCATATGACTACCGAAAAGATCCAAATAATTCGATAACGTATACAAACAGCTCAAGATCGACAAAAGAGTTATGCGGATCTTCATCGAAAGGACGTGGAATTTAGTATATGGGATCATGTATTGTTGCGAGTTGCTCCATGGAAGGGAGTTACAAGATTTGGGAAGAGAGGAAAGCTCAATCCATGATTTATTGGTCCATTCCAAATTCTTGACCGAGTAGGAAATGTAGCCTATAGACTCGCGTTACCTCCGAGTATGTCTCGTGTTCATAATGTGTTTCATATATCTGTACTTCGTAAATATGTGAAAGACCCGAACCACGTTATAGAGTTAGAACCGGATGAGATAGCCAAAGACTTAACGTATGAGGAGGGACCTGTCAAGATCTTGGATAAGAAGGAGCATGTCCTACGCGCAAAGGTCATACCACAAGTTAAAGTTTTGTGGAAGAATCATGCTATAGAGGAAATGACCTGGGAATTGGAAAGCGGAGATTAAAGCGAGGTATCCTCACCTTTTGAAACACACCGAGCACGTCACGTCAATTTCGAGGGACGAAATTTCATAAGGAGGGAGGTTGTAAGATCCCAACTTATTATTAATGAAATTTAATTTTCTATTTAATATTTTGAAATAGTAAGGGTTGATTTGATTAATGTGGATAGTTATGGGTAAAATATGCAAATATTTCAAAATAAGCAAGTGGTTATAAAATATTCATTGTTGTTGGGAAATATTCGTTTGGTCGTGGAATATTCTTTGTTGTCGGGAATATTCGTACAACACAAGTAGATCTTTTTGTGCGCCCATAACTGAAAGCGATTGGATGAAGAAAACGACAAATATAAGTTGTTTAAAAATAACAGGCGTAGTTATTCACAGTATTATCTTGTTAAAATACTCGGTGGTTAAAACACAAGAAGTAGCACTGCGGTATTGCACCAATTATTGATTCTTACGTAAGAAGGCACTACTCAATAATGGTTACGATAATTCTTATTCGATATTTTATTGATTTAATAATTCTTTGCGTTGATATTTTATATTGTTGTTGTTTCAATAATTGTCATTACGAGTATTTTTCATTATCGAAGCAATAATTCATATTATCTGAATAATATTATTAGATAACATTATTGGCAATGTCTAGAAAGTTACATCTAAGGAGAGGTTTGGTCACCTAATTCTTGCGCCGATTAGGAGAAATTCTTATTAGAAGCCCCTCTTTCACGGAGCGGCCTGGTTGCCAAGATGTTGATTCTGTAATATTATTTGTGAATAATTAATTATTGATTTATATAATGAGGAAAATATTGATTTTATGTGGATATAGATGGAGAAAATTTTAATGTGACAATTGTTGAAAATTAATATTTTATCTTTTTTACGATAAAATAATTCATTTAAATATATTATTTTAATAATATAATAATAATGATATTTTTACAACGAATGTGGGATATATGAGTATACGAGGAGGAAGAGTATTTTTTGTTGCAATAAATGTTTAAAACATGTTAAACATGTCGGTGATTGACCCCATTTATTGATTTGAAATTTGATTATAGCCGATAAAATCGCCTGCTTGTGGATTTTGGTCAATTTTTTGTTTGGAATTTGGAAAAACTTTCTTACGCAAAGTTGTAGAGAATTGGATTTCTATAAAAACTTCGTGAGATTCGAATTTTTCTGATAAAAGGGCTATTTATTATGAATTATTGAAGTTTCGAAGCTCCGAAATAATTGAAATTAGAAAAACGTTTTTGATATGTTTGGTGGGCTTGGTTGGTTGTTGAAATGAGCTGATTTCAGTTTATAAGAGTGTGCGTAGGAAAATTTTTATATATATTAATATTATATTAAATTTTCTACTTTGGTGTTCTAAGCATTTTCCTATAAATAGGGTGCTTAGGTTAGAATTGAAAATCACACCAGAAACTGAAGTTTTCTCTCTCTATATTATCGAGCGTATTCTTGTGAGTATTTTGAGTATATTTTGAGTATTGCTATACGGTGCAAGTTCAAGTCATAGCCTATATCCGGTGTTTCAACTAGAAGTACTGTCTTTGTGAGGTAAGGGATATTATTTTTTTAATGATATTATTTATTCTAATATCATTATGCCGAAGTATTGATCTGAACTTTTTAATCAAATTTGGAACTTTTAGTGTCGGGGTTACTATTCACGTATACGGCACTATTCACGTATACGGTACTATTCACGAATACGGCACTATTCATCGAAAAATGAAAATTTTCCTTTCATTCAAAATATCTATTGTGGATACTAGCTTTGATTGTATCCATGTTTTGATCATTCTTGAATTTTACACCACTATGATTATTTTTGAGGTATTTTTGGACATAGATAAAACAAAGTACGAATCCTTAATCCTTAATCCTTGTCATTTTGTTTCACTGGATTCGTTTCTTTAAAAATATTTTTCATCATCCTCAGTCTTAAATGATGATATTATTGAATATCTTTGGCCTGTAGTGCAAAGATGAATGATTTTTGATAAATATCTTTGGCCCGTAGTGCAAAGATGAACAGGTGTTTAGATGAACATGACCAACTGATGAATATCTTTGGCTTGTAGTGCAAAGATGAATATTTGATTCTAGATATATATTAATTGATATTACAGGGATAAAAGATAGACGATGAACTTTTAAATTCATATATAGAAGATAGTAGTTTGCATTCTCTACTTAACTCTTCTAATGAATTATTATTTCCACTGCGAATATTGATTTAAAACTTGTTGTCTATTGTAGTCTATTAGATTTTTCCCTGTTGAAGACTAACGATAATTTGTTGTATATTATCTTAGTCATAATATTCTTCTTGGGCTAGTTGAGCTCACCCTTTTCCTTGTTGTTCCATTTTTTTCTCGGGAGGCGAGAATGTAGCGAGTACTAGTCGGGGTATGGAATGAAGGTTCTAGAGAGAGTTGTTTAGTAGTCCTCACCATTTTTGTAAAATAATGTATCAATAATTATGATGGGGATTTATTTGTGTGTGGATATTGTCTAGATGGCAATATCTGTATTTAAACTCACAGTTTATATGTTGTAATAATAAAGTTGTAGTTGTTTCTGTACCATGTATTGACAACTCAGAATGGGTGATGTATACCTCTTTTGGGGACGTCACATCAGAGCCAAATCTGTCGAACATAAAATGCTGGGATATGACGTGGCTCGATGTAAGCTCATCCTGCACCACTCTGCACCGCAATCCAGTGAGAGTCATGAACCGTCAACTCATGTCTCCTAGATCCATATGTACGCAAGGTCTGTCCAGAGGCAGCATCATCAATCGTGCATACTCCTCCAGAGTAGGAGTCAACTCATGGGTCCCAAATTGGAAAACCTTCCTATTCGATACCCAATGCTCTAGCATGCCATCCACAAACCCTGTGGGAACCTGAAACATCAATAAGGTCATGTATGCTGCAGCAAATGATCTACGGTCACTCTGTCTGATGGTGACATGCTATCATACCACGATCGCATACCCGATGCCACCAATGATGGTGGGGTATGATCAATCTGACTAGCTGTCAAAGAAGACATACAGATGCGGTAGTGTCATAAGACCATCCAGGGTCAATAAATCTTTGAATATCTCTGGACATACATACATATGCATAATATGATACATGCATAGCAGATAATAGATGGAAATATGATATAGGGAATAAAAAACTGTGCATAAATTCCTAAGTATATCAACATCTAAAACATCATCTCTGTACAGCTACAAATACAGGGAAATGGGGCACATACGCCCTACTACAAACAGAGGCCTATCAAAAGATATAGCGAGAATGGGGTACAGCCACCCAATATCTAACAGAGGCTTATCAAAAGATATAACGAGAATACACATCAGAAGAAGACAATGGTGTCAATATCTACATCATCAATCCTGTCCACCAGATGTAACTCCTCTTGAGTCACTGGATCTCTATCAATAGGGATGTCAGGCCTATATAGAGGAGGATCTGCACCGGCAAAACTGAATGGGTCATCTAAGGGGCCAGCACCTGAGTTGGAAGGATCAAACGAAGCTGCCTCTGTCGGATCTCTGCCCAAATGTCAGATAAATATGTGTGCCTGGTCCAACTGCTGGGTCAAACTATCAATCTGTGTCATATGAGTCAGATCTCGGACACAAGCTATCCAATCCGTCATCATCACGGATCCTGGAACCACATCCCCCATAAACTGGGTGGCACGGGACTGGGCTCCGATAGTACGAGGGAACCACCAACGCTGGAACGTCTCCTGAGTGCAAGGACCCTCTGATAATGTAAAGCCCTCGAACCCCAACAATGGGATATCAGTGACGGGTGACTGCGATACAGGCCAATGATGCCTGGCAGGAGGCAAGATCGGCATACGAATCTCCTCTGTGGTGCTCCTAATAGCAAGCTCTCTTAAATAGAGCTCCCAGCCTCCATCTGTGAAGAGAGGAACTCTCCTGGTGGAAATCACGTACTCGACTCCAGTCGGGTATCCATCCTCACAACCGATGGTCAAGTGTTCCCCTAAATAGGGAATCCATGTGATGGTATCGGCTGTCAACAACTCCAGCTGCATACGGCAGTGAATGAAACCCTCAGCTACAGGGACCTCCGACAAAATGGAATGATGCCATCGTCATCCTCGTGGATAGGTATCTAAACCTAACACACTCACAGGACGCAAGCATTGGAGCCTCTTGTAGGCCCAAAACTGCTAACAAAATGGCAAAACATCTGCGATCAGTAAATACTCTTAACCTTTAAATGGGAAATGACAAGAGAAATACTCACCAGCAGAAATGGGTAGAAGCCTAGCCAAGCCTCGATCAAACCCTGTGAGCGCTTACGCATGCCCCGGAGGAAATAGGCAAAGGTGTAGGAACCTCAATCATACTCTCCAATATGGTCCACATGACGCATAGCGCTGATCAAAGTGAACGACACCGTAGAAGAGTTATCTACTATGAAGCAGCCTCTAATAATCATCAGGAACAATCGCCGAAGAATGCGATCCCTGACATCATCAGGCATGGGCTCACTCAAAAGCCCGCTCATAACATCTATGCTCAAAGGACCTGAATGGACAGTCCTGCCCTTGAGCGCCTCCGCCGAAACTCCTAACAAGGATTTGACGGCAGTAGGGGTAATATTCGCCATGCAAGGCACTGGCTCCCCTCCAAACTCCATACCTATGATAAATCACCAATCCATCAGTGTCATCATCACCTCGGAATCTAACAGATGGAGTGACTGATTCTGATGAAACCATCGCTCAGACAATGCCCTGAGGTAACCCCAAGGACAACGACGGGGAGGGATAGAGAAGAAGACCCCGAATCCCCAATCATGCACTACCGTTCTGTAATCAGGATGAAGAGTTTGATACATGGAGTGTATACTAAACCAATTCCCTCGAGGCTGTGTGAAGCCGGGAACCTACATGAAATGCAGATCAACATCAGAATCCTTTATTCCTCGTAAATAGGAAAGAAGGAAGATTAAGATCTAGCGTCATACCTCGTTAGCATGCAAATACATTGAGGGATGTCTGCTCAAATCACCCAGAAGCTCTGGGTTTTCCACCTGAATACAAGGGAGCTCCCTACGGGGAACATGTGTAGCGGGAGCGGATCCTCAATTGGAATATCCTCATCCTCGTCTTCAACGTCTGGAACATCAACCCGGACTGGACGAATCACGGCCTCCACCAATCGACGAGGCTATCTGACAGAACGGGGTCAAGGTACTTCAGAAGCCCTCCTCCATATACCAGAAGTGGTCCTACGAGAACTACTCGGCTGATCCAAATCCATAATATCTGGACAACAAGTCTCCAAATTACCTCAGAAAGGGTGTGGTATTTCCTTACTTGGAGCTTTCTAGAATGCATTTTATGACTATATGCATGCATGAATTTACTTTAACAAACAATAGAGTTAAAATGCATGACTACTTGAAATATTTTTGCCATAGTCCCCTTTGAAAATAGGACTATCCACATGCACATAGGCATGTTTAGGTGGCCATTCAGTAGCACACCTTCCCCAAGGTCATATACATAATATATGCATTAAAAATCAAAATCATCCATGCATAAGGTTAACCTCAATATCAGGAGTACTTTACATTTCTACCTTTTGCTCATTGGACCTCAAATAGGACAAAAAAATAGCAAAAAAAAGGTGCCAATTTGACTGCCTCAAAAGTTAAATTTTTTTACATCATTATGTTCAACATGGTTTAATACTAACATTTACTATGTTGAATATTTTTTATCAAGTCATTTGTTCATACATAATCACTACTATGTATTTAGATACATTTCATGCTATAACTCAAATTCCAACGGATAAAAACTGGAAAAAATACATGTATACGTTACCAGGATAGTGCAGAACACTTGTACGGTGAAAGAATTTATAGAAAGTAGCTCAAACTCAGCAGATCTGAATGAGGCTCTCGGATTTTCCTTGGCGAAACAAGTTAAAAGTGACTTGTGTTACAAACCTGCTGGATTATATCATCCACGGTTGGCTGCAGGCTCATCCGTGGCTAAAGCAGGTGCACCTGCGGCACCTTTATGTAGGCCCCACCCCTCCGGCTTGGTCCAGTTTGAGTTGCAAAGGAGTTCTTACGGACTAGAAAGGTCAAATCGGGAATAAAAATGCTACGCGATTGAGCAAAACAACATACAATCCTGGTCTTCTCAGTTGAAACTTTGAGTTTGTACATCACTCATTGGTAGTCACCCAAACACGAGGTATACCCTGCCAATGATCTCATTTGTTACAAATCACATCCGGCAATACCTTGTACAGGTCCAATGCCACCAACTCCGGGTCATTACCCTAAAAGATCTACGTGATCCCCGACGGGGGTTACAACTTGAAGCCCCGGCAGGGGATTACAATGCACATAAAGCCGTTGACACATATATCAACGAAGGTCAAGCAGTCTTGATGTTATCTCAGCTGATGACGATGAAACCTATCGAGGCTCGAGAGCTATTTGAGGATTTCATGCTCGATTACTCATATTCCCCAGCGGATCCCCGGCGGGGGTCACAACACAATGTTTCATTGATTCACACATCAGCGAAGGTCAAGCAACCTTGACAATCTACCCATAGAATATCAGCCGATGATTCACACGTCAGCAAAGGTCAAGCAACCTTGACAGTCTATCCCACAGGGTTTTTCAGCTGTTGATTCACTTTTCGGTGAAGTACACGTCAACGAAGGTCAGGTATCCCTGACAGCATTTGCTGTTAGCAGTAAATCCAACAGAATCTTGACATGTCCTGGCAATACCAACCAAGAAAGGTCAATGTTATCAAAGAGGATCAATGATGGAATATGTTATATATATCCTCAAATAGACCAAGCTTTATCCCCACAGATCTCTTACGCATAAGAGGTACATCTCCAGGATCAAGTCGTTATCAAGGACCTAGGAATTTGGTGATAACACTAACATCAACATCCTAACAGATCCGGATTACACATCAAATATGGTCATCATTTCCAATCCCCAATTGAAGCTACAGGGAGCCATCAATCATCCCCAGCATGTTGGGCTACAACCCCATACACATGCATCATACATTTACATCATGTTGCTACATATAGTACCATGTTTGTCTTGTTGCATTTCAAGCGTCTAGGATTCTTTATCCTACCCATGCATTGCCATGCATGAGTATGATAAAGAGGGGCATCTGTATACACTCGAAATTTTCTGTACTGTTGTCACTAACATTGCAGGAGGACATATTCGTCTTTCAAGAGGGAACCCTGAAAGATAATCTATATCCGTTCCGGATACAACTGGAAGTTCATCATTAACCTCAGAACACACACTAAGAGTTACAATTCCAGCCTCGGATATAACCCAGAGGCGTACGGATCCAATACCAGAACACACACCGGAGAAGAACGATTAATCTCAGAGATAACCCCGAGGTATCCAGTTTCAGTCACAATCATGGGAACAGCCACCAACCTTGGTGATCACCCCAAGGAATGCAGTTTCGGCGATAACCCCAGAAATGCTTATTTCAAATGCAACCAGCTTCAATCCTGACTCTCATAATGGGATACTCCGTACCAACCCAGAGATAACACCGGGAGGACAGGCACACCTCAGAGATGACACTGAGGACCTTCAACAATTGCAGCAGTCCAATCTCAGCGAAGCCCTGAGCAACGTCTGCTTTATTAGCCCAAACCGGTGATAACACCGCTGAGGGGAAACATCGTCATCTCGCCAATGCGATGCCACGCCATGTCGTCTCGACATTTCATACACACATCTCTACACAATGATATCCCATAAGAATCAAGGAAAACCAATCCCGAGTGACTATTGTGCGGGGTAACAGCTGGAATTTGAAGCTTGAAGACCGGAGGGCATCGTCCCATCTTCAATGACTTCGTACAAACTCTAATCCCATGCCATTGTATAACTCTCGACAATGGCGGTCCAAAATAGGTCCTGTATACCTCAATCGGATGCCTGGATTGTAATTTTGAAAGTTCGAGTGGACATTACAGTGCCCGAGTGCACGTACTACGAGACGACCCGACCTGAGAAACCCGGGGCAACAGGTTGCCTACAATACACATATCTTGCCCAATGCCATGTACACTGCGGCTCCACCCTCCATAAATAGAGGGATTCGGGTGGTCATTTTGCAAGAGAAAACGACGAGGAAGCCCTGCCCAATTTGCTCTGTACTCACCCCATACGTAGTACTTTCTCATTTTAAACACCTTGGAGCTCATATATAGCTACTTTTGTACCTACAAAAGCCAGTGTTTACCCACTTTAAAGTTATAGAAGTCTTCTTTGGCAGCCCACTGTAAGCTTTCTCACACACTTTAGAGTCTTTCTCTTCATATTTGCGCACACCCTTCTTCACGTTGACAGTCGTGTTGCGTGTGTTTGCCCGAACTTCGGTCCGTGGTTTCATTTCAGTTTGTGTATACATATATATTTATATATATACATATTTATATATATGGACTAACATTATCGAGTTATGCCTCGATTGAGCCTAGACTTCGGTCTGGAGCATTTACTCGCTTATATATGCTCATCGAATGAGTCCGGCAATAGTTATATATATATATATATATATATATATATATATATATATATATATAGTGGGATCTTAAGCTCACCTTATCCAACTTACTCGAGCTCATTTTTAGCGACGGACTGGTGACGGTTCGATTCATACAATCGTAAATCATACTTTTAGCGACGCTATATGATGTCTCGCGCTAAAAGTATAGATAACGATTGTATAACCGAAAAATCATCGCCGTCCGTCGCTAAAGGGGGGGTGAGCAGGTGAGTTGGATAAGAGGTGAGTTTAAGATCTGGACCATATATATATATATATATATATATATTTCGTCCCACATGGAGTTTACTTCATGGTGGTTGATCGCTTTTACAGCTTTCTTTACGTTTCGTCATGCCTGGAGTTCACTTCATGGCAGTTGATTGCTTTGTACAGCTTTATTTATGTTTCGTCCCGCCTGGAGTTTCCTCCGTGGCGGTTGATAGCTTTTACAGCTTTATTTACATTTCTGATCCACCATGGAGGTGCTTTGTGGTTGGTGATCATGTCTATATATATATATATTTACAGCTTTTATATATATACTTGCTTACTGCTTTCATACAAATTGTGGTATCATATGCGCTTAGGAATCATGTGATCACAGATTCAGCCTATTGGATCTAGATTCGATTCCCGTGATGGACATTTTCAGCTGTAAGCAGCTTGTAAATTATTCTACGATGTCTGAATTTCCTCAGATGGTTTCTATATCCACGAGGAAGTCGGCATTATTTTGTACATTATTTTCGTACGGATGCCTCGCATCTGTAAAAAATAAAATCAATCAAGCTGAACACTTCATAAAATGGGAGTGTAAAAGGTCTCAATTACTATTGAGCATCAGGGTTTGAAAAAACCTTTTTTATAAAACCTCATTGCTATATCTTGTTAAAACTGAATTTTTACATAAATTCAAACCCTGTGTATATAGGTGCGAACGAGGCCTCGCACTACTTCTAAATAACAGCACATTGACTCACACACACACACACATTCAAATAATAGTTTCTTGAAAAGAGGTGGTCACCGTGGTAACACGGATGTCGAGGGGTGCCTAACACCTTCCCTCCGCATAACCAAGTCCCCGGACCCTAATGAATCTCGGTTTCACCGACACATTTAGTAGTGTCACATCACTGGGTCAATATACAAACCTTTTCTTGGTTTTATTGGTACAACCATTTAAAAAACCAACTGGCGACTCTTAACAGTCCATCGTCGACATTATACATGTCAGACCTTTTTCACTTGTTTTTTTAAACAAATCTCACCTAAAATGAGAACACCAAAGAACAAGTAACGGAAAGGGACAACTAAAAAATCCTGACGCCGACACTCGTTCTAATAATTGAGCCATGTTCACAACATCTGAATATAGAGAAAATTTATGAGAGATAAGGTATTGACAAATTTCTGGTTTCAAACCTCTTAGAAACATCCGCGTCATACGTTCCTCAATCTCTACCAAATGAGGTGGAAACCTGGATAACTCCGTGAACCTAGCCTCGTACTAGGACACAATCATGTTGTTTTGTTCCAATCTGATAAACTCTACTTCCTTCATATGACGAATACTTTCAAGAAAGTACTTGTCATTGAATAGTTTCTAGAACGCTTCCCAAGATATATTGAGTGCGGCTGGCTGGGTATGTTTCGCAGATTCCCACCAGTAATCTGCCTCACCACGGAACATAAAGGTGGCGAGTGGAACCTTATGTTCCTCTGTGCATCCCAAGACATCAAATATCTTGGTAATTTACTTAACCCACGTTTTCACCTTGATCGGATTCGGCTTTCCCAAAAACTCTGGTGGTCCCAACTATTTGAACTTCTTACTTGTGACAAGCCGTGCGTTGCTATTATTTCCACCCGTATTTTGTACACGAGTCTCCATCGTCTGATTTTGCATAAATTGCAAAAAGCTTCTAAACATCCCATCATTCATCGTTTGATCGGTGTTGTTGTTTACAGGAGGAACATTGTTGTCTTGTTACACGTTCTTCTGGTTGGTAATTAAAGGTGTCTTCACTGTCTCATTCACTCCATTGTTAAAATTTTAAGCTGCAATTCTCAAATACTACCATAAAACAAGGGTTAATTAAAGAAATTGACATTCCACATATTATCCCTATATTCTGATCGACCAATTAAAAACAAATAAGCTTAGGTATGCCACACTAGTGAAGGATTTACTCGTCACTCACTTCCTAGTTCTAACCCCAGATCTCCATCAGAGATCATATCCCTAAGCTCTGATACCAACTGTGACGCCCCCAAAATAGGTCCACACAACCCATTCTGAGTCGCCAAATACATGGTACAAAAAACAACTACAACTTCATTATTATAATTATTGTGCAAAATACGACAACACATACTATGAGTTTAAATATCAATATTATCTTCTAGACAATATCCAAACTCAAATAAGTCCTCGTTATAATTATTGATACACTATTTTACAAAATAGTGAGGACTGCTAAAATAACTTCCTTGAAACATCACTTCACGCCCCAACTAGTTCTCGCTATATTCTCGCCTCCTGAGAAGAAAAATGGAACAAAAAGGAAAATAGTGAGCTCAACTAGCCTAAAAAAGAATATTACGACTAAGATAATGTAGAACAAATTATCCTTAGTCCTTAACAAGGAAAAATCTAATATAATATAATAGACAACAAGTTTTAGATCAACAACTGCAGCGGAAACAACAATCCATTAGAAGAATCAAGTAGAACATGAAATCTACTATCTTCTATGATTTAAAAAGTCAATCATCAATATTTTATCCTTGTGACATCAATCAATATACATTTTGATTATAATATTCATCTTTGCACAACAGGCCAAAGATATTCATTTGTATCACCAATTGGTCATGTTCATCTCAACATCTATCCATCTTTGCACTACGGGCTAAAGATATTTATCAAGTAATCATTCATCTTTGCACTACATGCCAAAGATATTCAGTTATATCACCATTTAGGACTGAGGATGATGAAAAATATTTTAAGGAAAATGAATCCAGTGAGATAAAAGGACAAATATTAGGGATTTGTACTTCAGTTTATCCAAGTTCAAAAATACTCCATAATAATCAATTGTGGAGCAAAATTCAAGAATGAAGATCAAAACATGGATACAATCAAAGATAATAACCATAATAGACAACTTGGACAAAGAAAAATAAATTTAATTTTTTGTGAATAGTGTCTTATTCGTGAATAGTGCCGTATATGTGAATAGTGACATATACGTGAATAGTAACCTCGACATGAAAAGGTAAAAATTTTATAAGAAAGTTTAGACCAATATTCCAGTGAAATGATATTAGATGAAGCGCAAAACTCAAGGAATTTCCGATCATTTCAGGAATTATAGAAGCAATACTTATCGTAGAAAGTTTATTGTTAGGAATCTGAAATGAATAATATACAAAGCTGCAAATGAATTTTCAACTGTCATACGGTAGTTCGCATAGACAGATCATTTCCACAATTTAATAACAAATGAATATGAAGGGTTATTCACCAGGTATGTGGTAGTCCGCGTAGACATGTTATTCTCATAGAATAATAAAGAATGGACTAACAACATGATTTAACCATGCATGCGGTAGTCCGCGTAGATAGGTTATTCCAACAGAATAATAAAGAATGGAATAACAACCCTTACAAGTATTGAAAGAAAATAACTCTCTTCATGAATACGAAAGAAATAATACCCCTTACCTTAATAAAAATTTGGAGACTGCACTACTGTAATAGTAGAATACTCTTCTTCTTTATTTCTTATTCTCTCTATACTTTCTCTCTCTATAGCTTTAATGAATTGGTGAGAAATAATGAATAAATGAGCTTCTATTTATAAGCTTGGCAGATTAAGGGTAAAATAGTCTTTTCTCCATATTTTATGACATCGTCGCTTACATCATCGATCATATGATATCATTGTTTACCTCATCGTTCTGATGACATCATTGATTACCTCATCATTTCGATGATATCATTGCTTACATCATAAGAATTCAAATTCAATTTGTTCTCTTCCACCTCATTTTACTTTTATACCATGAATTTACTATAATAATGTTACCACTCAAATTATAAAAATCATACTATTATATAATCACATCATACTACTATAATGTAATATTATAATAATATATTTGAATGAATTATTTTATTAGAAATGATAAAATACCAACTTTCAACAAATGTCACATGCTAAAAATTCCTTTGTTTAAATTCACATTGAATAAATATTTCCTTATCATATATATCAACAATTATTCATAAATAATATTACAAAACTACAATATTGACAACCAGGTTGTTTCCAGGAAAAAGGGGGTGTAACACCCCGAAATCCGGTCTATCTTCACACCCGGATTCCGTACGTCACGAGTACATCATTCATCCAACATACATCATTATATACTGAAATATAACAACATACACTCTCAAATCCCAGGTTCTGGAAACCTTATAACCTCTTTCATTACAAATTATGGTAATTACATTATTCATTTCATCTTACAAGAGTGACTTTTATCCGCCACCAATGACACATAACAGTTCATTAAACTAGTATATAATTCAATTTAATCTTTTTACATTACAAGTCTTCACTTGATCTTCTCGCTCATTTACATTCTGAATGGTCCTTCTTTTGGATACCGTCAGCTTGATCTTTACGGTATCCTTAAGTTCTTCTAACCTTGTTCGCTGAAAATTGTTTTTCAGTTAAAGCAAGAGTGAGCATTCAATTGCCCAACAAGTCATGACAGTTGAACACATAAACTTCAAGACTTTAAACGTTCCTTTAGAACTTGTATAACCGAACAAAGGTTATGAAGTAGCTTGAATAATAGAAATAGTCTCGATTCCTATCATCTTAAAACACTAGTCATTTTCACTTTGAAATACTTTCATTCCTCAACCTTTTTCATACACATCATGTCTGGCTAGAATCATTAGCACAGACTTAACAATAACAATTCATGTATAAACAGAACATACATGATGGTTATAATTATTGGGGGGCATCACAGTTAATGCAACCTAATCTTTATATATTAGGTATAAAAAATAATTAACCTAATGGTTATAATTATTGGACATTTCTAGTATTTAAATTACATACTATTAAGTTAACATAAGAAATTTATTTTTATATATCTCAATTGATTATTTATATTAACCTAATTAAAAGAAACATAATTAGGTTGTATGATTAAATTTATGTAAGTAATTATTTAAAATCCAAAATGAGTGGATTAGAAATCCTAATTAAATAACTAGAGTAAGTAATTTTAAGAGTTGGGCATATGCTAATTTATATTGCCCAAACAATTTAAATTAAAGCCCAAATGATTATATGGGTTAACCTAAATTTTTAGCCAACTTGGAATGAATTTTTCTTGAAACTAAAATAAGCTATTAAAGTAATTAAAAAAATCAAAAATGGAAGATATTGAAAGATTTGCTAGGATTTGTAAGGATTTGAGCACATGTTATATTTAAAGATTTGCTAAGATGTGGAAAGAGAAAGGAAAGATTTTGCAAGATCTAAGAAGATATATGGAGAAAGAATATGGAAGATATGTTAGGAGATATATATATATATATATATATATATATATATATATATATATATTATTTATACATTCTACTATCTATAAATACCCCCATCTTATTTGTAACAAAACGTTTGCACACTTCTCATTTCCTAAAAGCAAGAAAGCAAAATTAGATAGAGAGAGAGAATCAAGAGGGGGCTGTCGTGGGGCTTAGATAGGAGAAGGAGAGTAGCTATGGTTCATGACTTAAAGCTCCATCAACCACTTAGCGAGAAGAAGAAGAAGAACCATGAAGGTTTAAAAGTTTACTAACCTTAAAACCTAACTAGATCTATGTTTATCTTGTGGTTGTTTTGAAATAAATATTGAGTTCATGATCTTAAGTCATATAATACTAGATCTACATGTTATAGGGTATTTAATGATAAAATCTTGCAATTTTAAGTGATGAAAAGCTTAAAAACCAAAGATGCACAAAAACTGAATTTTGACCATAAAAACAATAGAAATCAGCCCATTTTGAGGCTTTATCTGTTAAACCCAAGTGGTAGCACTCAAAAATATTAAACGAGCAAGTCGTGGCATGCATTTTCCCAAAACTGTCCGAACAACAACAAAAATTTGGAAAATAGAAAAGTTTTATGTCTAGTTTCTTGTAGGGGCTGTTTCGTTCACTTTTTGTGCTTTATAAATTCTGGAAAACTTTGGTATGATAAAATGATGAGTTATGAAGGTCCTTTCCAAAGATGACTATTTTTGGATTTGTAGAATGAAAGTTACAGATTTTACAAAAAAGTATTATGTTAAAAGTAAACTTGAATAACTCTTTGTGGTTAACTTTAAAAATTGTGAAATGTTTACAAGAAGTACATGTATATGATAAGAACATACCGTGCAATTTTTAGAGTTTTTGGACAAGATTTCAATTTATGAAAAATATTGCAAGATTCGGCTGTTTCGAACTATTTAAAAATAGTAAATAAATTTTAAAAATTCCAGAAAAAATTTATGTTCATAAGGGAGCTATAATATGCCAAATCCTAGAAAATAAAGAGTTTTCGAACTGTTTTGGTATTTTTCAAGAAAATGGTTGAATTAGGGATAAATGTGAATAATGAATAACATAAATTTTTGAACCAAAGACCTTTGATTTTTAGAGGGAAGTTTAGTCGTTTTTGAAAAAATGTTATAATTATGGTATTTTAGGTTTATTAAATAAATGAATTAGTAAACGGTAAACAATTAAAATCAATTGTTTATAAGTTTAATAAATGATTAAAATATTATTAAAGGATTAAGTAATTAATAATATTTAGAACTAAAATATTATTAAATGATTAATAATATTAGATTAAAGTTAAATTAAAATATTATTAAATAATTAATAATGTTAAATTAATGTTAAATTCAAAATATTATTAAATGATTAATAATATTAGATTAATTTTAAATTAAAATATTATTAAATGATTAATAATATTAGATAATTAGTGGAATATTATTAAATGATTAATAATATTAAGAAAGTGAGTTGAATATTATTAAATGATTAAAATATTATTAAATAATTAATAATATTTATAAATGATAAAATATTATTAAATGGTTAATAATATTTGGAAATGATTAAGATATTATGAAGTGATTATTATTAAATAAATAAAATATTATTCAAATGACTAATAATATTAGACAGAAGTTTTAAGATGATGAAGTAAAGTGATTTAAAATATTAGGAAAGGACAATAATATTTCTAATAAGTTAAGAAATTATCTTATGTTTGATTATATGGCTAAATGTTAGATAATTTACTTATAAAGTAGTTGTATTATGAGGTATACTATAATATGCTGATTGAAAGATCAATCTTAACAATGATAGGTCTTTACAATATAGAGATTAAATTAGATTGTGTAGCAGTAATCGACATTACATGCAAGTCTCCTAACTCAAACTCGAGTTATTATGTTTCAAGCATGCTAGTGGATTAATTATTAACAATTATTCCAAATATTTGATTATTGATTCGCACTTAGTGCATGTTGCATATGTTCATCGGGTATGAAAGGTTGATCACCTTCATTACCATAAGGTTCAGTTAAATTTGCTCATAGTCATTGTTGATCACCTAACATTATTGATTTAGTCATTCAATTATTGAAATTGATTCATGCTCTTTCACAATTATATTACATTGTTGAAAACTTGAAAGCTTATTCATTTTCAATCATGATATATCCTTCTTATATTTAAACTTGTTGGGCAAAGTAGTTACTCACTCCTGTTATATCATGATAATATTTTCAGATTAAGACGAAGGTTCGAAGGAAGACAGAGACAAGGATAAAATTCCAAGAGTAGAGTGTTATGCCCATTCAACTATTACGTTATTTGATGTGAATAAATTATGTAAACCTTTTTAGATTCCAAAGGTATGTATGTAAGTTAAGGTTGTTAGTCCTTAAGTTATGTTGTAAGAGCTTATTGTATAAACAATTTATGTTTATATATTCTGCATCAGTTTATAGAATATTTATAAAGATGATATATTGTGACGCACTAGGTTCGAGGTTCAAGGGACTCGAATTTGGGGGCGTTACAATAGATAACTTTGTTGAGGTGTTTGATATTGAATTTGCTGCACAGTTCCCTCATCATCTCGTTATTCAGATTCTTGGCATTGTTTGACATGATAACCTCTAGTTCCCCGTATCGACAGATGACATTGTTTCTGATGAAACTGACACTGAACTCCTTGGTAACATTGGGGAAAGATGTTGCTTCCACCCACTTGGTAAAGTAGTCAATTATGGTGAAGATGAATCTGTGACCGTTACTGGCTTTGAGTTCAATGGGTCCGATTACGTCCATTCCCCACATGGAAAATGGCCATGGTGATGTCATGCAATATAGTCGGTTCGGTGGTGCATGAATGATGTTTGCATGAATTTGACATTGATAGCATCACTTGACGTGATCATCACAATCAACTTTGAGGGATATCCAGTAGTGTTCCGTCCTTAATATCTTCTTGGCGAGCAGGAGTCCACTCATGTGTGCTCCACATACTCCATAGTGTACTTCATCTATAAGTCTTTGGGCTTGATCTTTGTCTAAACACCTCAGAAGGCCTATGCTCGGATCCCTTTTGTAGAGAGTATCTCCACTTAAGTAGAACTTCATTGCCATCCTCTGGATTCTGTTCTTTTCAGTTTGGGTCATTTCCTCAAAAATGGATCTGTCTCGCATATATTCCTTGATGTCCTCGTACAAAGGTGGTTCTCTAGGAGTTAATTCATCGAATATTTCCCCAACACTGTTCCCATAAGCTGGTGCACTTTTCGCTGTGAAGGTGATGACAGGCGGGCCCTTTCTTGTTGATATGTTTACCAAGGAGGCTAGTGTGGCCTATGAATCGGCAAAATCATTTATGTTCTAAGGGATATGCATAAAGGTCATATCTTCAAACTCTCTCGTGATTTTGATAATGTGGCGGTGGTATGGCAAAAGATGTAGTTCTTTGGTACTGTAGGCCCCAATAGATTGTTTGATGACTAGCTTTGAATCTCCAAACACTGCCAACCGTCTGACTCCAATTGATTTGGTCAACTTTAACCCCACAAGGCATCATTCATATTCCACCATGTTATTGGAGTTGTTTAATTACAATTTAGTTGCCACGGGGTACTGCTCCGCAGTGATAGAGACGATAACTGCCCCTGCCCTAGCGCGTTCTGCGTTTAATGCGCCGTCAAAGTATAATTTCCAGAATTTACCCATATCTTCCCAATTGGCTTGTTGAATCAGCATTACCTCATTATCAGGGAAGTATGTTTCAAGAGGCTCATAACCTTCTATCGGTGCTATTGTTAGATGACAATTCCATGTCCTTTAATGGACTTTTGGGTCACATAAATGATGTCAAACTATTTAAGGATTAGTTGCCACTTGGATAATCGACAGTTAAACATCAGTTTGCTAAAAATGTACTTCAAATGATCCATCCTGGAAATGAGATGAGTTGTATAGCCGTACAAGTATTGTTATAAACTCATGGCAGCCCAAGACAATGCACAGCAGGTCCTTTCTATTAGTGTGTACTTCTTTTCTCCACTACTGAATTGTTTGTTGAGGTAATAAATTGCCCTTTCCTTGCCCATATCATCTTTCTATCCCAGTAAGTAGCCCATGGCGTTGGAGTTGACTGATATGTATATGAACAACGGGACTCCCTCCCTTGGGGGTACCAGTATAGGTGCTTCAATCAACCTTTTTTAAATGGTGTGGAAAGCCCTCTGACAGTCTACATTCAATTTCTTGGAGGAGTTCTTTCTTAACAGCTTAAAGATGGGTTCATATGTGGCTATCAACTGGGATATGAACCGACTGATGAAATTTATCCTTATCAGGAAACCTCAAATTTCCTTCTCGGTTCTCAGCTCGGGCATCTAAATGATGGATTTTATCTTAGCTGGGTCCACTTCAATACCTCTATTGCTTACGAGGAATACCATAAGTTTACCGAATTTCACGCCAAATGCACACTTTGCTGGGTTCAACTTCAAGTTATATTTGTGGAGGTGATCAAACAACTTTCGAATATGGGTACAGTGGTCATCCGCCTCTTTGGACTTTATGATGATATCATCCACATATACTTTGATCTCTTTATACATCATGTCGTGGAACAACACCATTATAGCCCTCTGATAGGTAGCACCGGCGTTGGTAAGGTCGAAAGCCAATCTCCTGTTGCAGAAAGTGCCCTAGGGGGTAATGAAGACGGTCTTTTCCCTATCCTCTTCAGCAACCATGATCTGGTGGTATCCAACAAAGCAATCGACAAATGAATACATCTCGTATTATGCCGTATTGTCTATCAAGACATGGATGAATGGCACTGGGAAGCCATCCTTGAGGATAGCTTTGTTGAGATCTCGATAATTGACACAGACTCGTACTTTCCCACCAGGCTTTGGCACTAGGACCACATTCAACAACCATTCAGGATAGGTGGACACCATTATAATTCTTGCTTTGAATTATTTTATGATTTATTCTTTCACCTTCAAGCTCTACTCCGGTTTCAACTACCTTAGCTTCTGTTTAACTGGTTTGAACCCTTCTTTAACTGATAACTGATGGACGACTATGTCTATGGATAAGCCAATCATGTCCTCTTATGACCAAGCAAAAACATCCTCAAATTAGGTTAAAAGTTAAATTATTTCATTTCTTTGGCTAAACAGAAGATTGATTCCGATCTGGAGTTCTTTGGGTTTGTTTGAGGTTCCAATGTTTATGGTGATGGTTTGCTCAAGGTTGGGTTTAGGTTTGTCTTCAACCCATCCTTTAATTTCCTCTTACTCGATTCCCATCAAGTCTAAGTCCAACTCTATATCGAAATTGTAGTCATAATTTGAATTTGGTAAGTCATGTACATTGTAAAACCCCAACTTTTTGAATAAAGATGAATTTTCTATAAATATTATTTTTGAATATTATGGAGTAAAATTGATATAATGTTATAGTTGTGGGTAATATTTATAAATTTTACAAAGTACACAAGTTGTTATATAATATTCGATTGGTCGGGGAATATTCGTTTTAACAGGAATATTCAGATAACAAGACAAACCATTGGTGGACCCCTAACGGAATTTATTGTCGGATTGAGAAAACGACAAAAATACTTTTTTATGAAAATAACGGCGGAAGTTTTACCGAGTAAGCTGTTGAAACACCGATGTTAAAAGAAATGAATGTCTGCTGCGTGTTGCGTAAGTAGCACACAGTATTAATTATTGATGCTTATGTGATAAGTCACTCAGTTTTATTGGTATTATTAATGTAATAATACAAAAAATCTTTTTATATAAAATGTAATACTTTTATAAAGTTATTCTATAAATTGAATATATTATATTCTATTATGCATAGTGTTGTATATAGTAATACTGCATAGTGTTTTGCATAGTAAAATCTTTTTATATAAAACAAAATATTTTTATAAAGTTATACATTTTATTAGACAATAATTAGAATATATTATATTTTATTATGCATAGTGTTTGCATAGTGCCTGCATAGTGTTTGCATAGTAAAATCTTTTATAAAGTTATTCATTTTATTAGATTATAAATAGAATATATTATATTTTATTTAAAAGATTTTGTTTTAATTATGGACCGTCAGATTAAAGTAAATCAATCTAGACCGTTCATGGATTAGTTACTATGCATTCCATTTTCCTATAAATAGAAGCTCATTCCTTCATTATTTTCTTACCAATTCACTGAACTCTAGAGAGAGAAACTATAGAGAGAGACTATAGAGAGATAGAAGAAAAGTATTCTGCTACTTAACTAGTTTTATATTCAGTTTCTTTTACGGTAAGGGATATTATTCTTTTGTATTTAAGAAGAGAACACATTATTCCATTTCTTTATTATTATGTTGGAATAACTCGTATATGCTTGAATAACCTATATGTGGTGACATTCTTCTATTATTACATCTTTATTATTCCGTTGGAACATCCTCTGTATGTGCTTATCTGTGGGACTGGTTGCTTTTTTTTATTATTACATCTTTATTATTCTGTTGATACATCTTGTATGCATGCTTTTACGCGGACTGGTTCTGTCTTTATTATTTCATTCTTTATTATTACATTGGAACATCTTTGTCGATTGTGATTTTCAACCGTGACTGGTTCCATTATTATTATTCATTGGAATAACTCCGCCTATCTAATAACCGCATGCATGGTGATTTCATTGTTATTTCATTTCTTATTATGCTCAGTTGGTTAAAATTTTGACTTCTATACTCCATGAAATTAGTGGAATATCCTTGATATTTGCGCTTCATCCAGTATTTTTCATGGAAATATTCTTCTGAGAAATCTTGAATTTTACTCTACAAAGCAGTATCGTGTTGACAATTTGGACGTTATTAGTTCCTGAATAACTTAATTCTTGAACTTGTTTTATTGAATTCTTATATCATTGTCATCATCCTCATGTTTATATTTTTTTGAAAGTCATCTGTGGCCTGTAAAGCATTGATGGACTTGGTAGGATTATGACCAGGGATTATTCGGTGTAATCATGACCGTAATGTTACAAATGATGTGGTAAAAGTCCTCATTGGCCCGTAGTGCATTGATGGACAGTTGTTGGCATGATCATGACCATTGATTATTACACAAATATCCTTGGCCCGTAGTGCATGAAATTTGTGGTCGTAACCCTAATGAATATCATTGGCCGTAGTGCAGGGATGATGTGGATTATTTATTAAGCTGAGTCTCAGCGATAAAAGTGATGAAACTTTTTAAATCATAAAAGATAGTAGATTCTATTCTCTACTTGACTCTTTTAGTGGATTGCTTGATCCATTCTGATTAAACTTGATGTTTTATATTTTATCGGTTTAACTTTGTTGAAGGCTAATGATAATTTATTACGCATTATCTTAGTCATAATATTTCTTCTGAGGCTAGTAGAGCTCACCCTTACTTTCACCGTTTCTCTTCGTGAAATGAGAATATATTTGGGACTAGTCAGGGAGCGGAGTGATGGTCCAGAGGATAGCATTAGTAGTCCTCACTATTACGTGAAATATTGTGATAATATTTGTAATGAGGACTCCTTTTGAGTTTGTATAATCTCTAGTAGACAATATTTGTATTCAAACTCACGGTTTATGTTTTGTCGTATTGTATACTAATAGTCAGATTAGTAAGTTATATTTGAATTACATACCATGTATCTGGCGACCCAAGATGGGTGATGTATACCTAATTTTGGGGCGTCACGGTTAGTATCAAAGCTTAGGATATGATCCTCGGCTAAGATGTGAGACTAGAACTAGGAGGAGAGGCGGGGAATTCCTTCGCTAATATGACCTACTTAAATTTATTTTGTATTTAAATTGTTTGGTCGAGTTTAGAGATATTATGTTACATGTCAATTAACCTTTTTTTTGTGGCGATGTCTGAAAATGACATCCAGAAAATGTTGAGGATAGCAATGGAGCACAGAGAGACCATTTGAGTCTCCACATATCAATAATCGGAGAGAATGTGCATCGAAGGCGACAATCCTCATGCAAACAACAACACTTGACCAAATGATGAATAATGGATTGTTCGGAGGCTTTATGCAATTCATGCAACAAAGAAAGTAGAGCGGCTCTGTCCAAAATGTAGGTTGAAACTCTTGGAAACTCTCGGCGATCCGCTAAACAGTTCAAGGAGCTGGGACCACCGAAGTTTAAGGGAGAGCTAAAACCACTTATGGCGGAAGCATGGATAAAGCAGATCACCAAAATATTTGATGTCTTGGGATGCTCCGAGAAGCAAAAGGTTCCCTTTGTTGCCTTTATGTTGCGCGGATAGGCAGATTACTGGTGGGAATCGATAAAACGTACTCAACTCGCTGCGATCTTGAAGATGTCTTGGGAGAAGTTCAAAAGGCATTCAATGACAAATACTTTCCCAAAAGTATTCGTCACATGAAGGAGGTGGAGTTTATCAAATTGGAGTAAAACAATATGACCAGTGTCGCAATACGAGGCAAAATTTGCGGAGTTATCCGAGTTCGCGTCCCACTTGGTGGATAATGAGAGAGAATGGCGCGAATGTTTTAAGAGGTTTGAAGCAGGAGATCGTCAACATCTTATTTCTCATAAACTTTGTTTGTATTGAGGATGTTGTAAATAGGGCTCGATTGGTGGAGAGCGATAACGAGTCAATGCAACCAAAAAGAGGCGGCAAAATGGAAAATGATAATACCAAAGTGAGAGCGATCATCGAGCGGTGACAACAAGCGTGGAGGAATCAACAGCCGAAATGGTAACCACGCCGGTGATAATCGGGGCCAAAATAATAAGAATGGACATTTCAAGAAGAGGAGATTCAACAACGATGGAAAGACGTCAGCACCATCATCCGTTGTTAAGGAAGGAGAAAGACCACCTATCATATGCTTCAAATGCGGAGGGGAGGGACACATCAGTCCAAATTACGCGATGCCATCCAAAGCGTGTTATAATTATGGAAGAGAATGTCACCTAGCCCGATTTTGTCATTCACCGAAGACAAGTTCAGCTAGGATGGAGGCACCAAAGGCCGTCCTAGAAAAGTCAAAGCCTGTGGTGCAAAGGAGAGCATTTGTCGTGACCTCCCAGAAAGCAAGGAACCCGAACGAGGTCATCACGGGTATACTAATCATAAACTCTAGCAAAGTTTATACTTTATTTGATACCGGTTCTACCCACTCTTTCATTTCTCCTACTTGCGCTCAACGTTTAAATTTGACTCCGGAGAGATTGGATTTTGATTTATCTATTGAAACCCCGTTGGGAGAAACCTTCATTACATCCACGGTTTATAAGTCTTGTTTGATTCAAATCGGTACCTGCATGTTACCTGTCAATCTTATTTCTTTGAAAATACTTGCATTTGATGTGATTCTAGGGATTGATCGGTTAACTACGCATCATGCAAAAATTGATTATTTTCGTAAGGTTGTTAGCTTTCTTATTCCTAATCGACCTATTATGCGAATTCAAGCAACCAAACCATTAAAATCAATCACTGTCATCTAAAGCCATAAAGCTATTCGTTTATTGAAAAATGGATGTCAAGCTTTCTTAGCTCATGTCACAGATCTAAACAAAAATACGTCAGTTTTGAATAATATTTCTATTGTTAATGAATTTCTTGACGTATTCCCTGAAGAACTTCCTGGCCTACCCCCAGAGCGTGAAATTGAATTTTGTATCGACCTTGAACCCGGTACAAAACCCATTTCCAAAGCCCCATATTAAATGGCTCCTATTGAACTTCAGGAGTTAAAGACTCTACTGCAGGAATTATTAGACATTGGCTTTATTCATCCTAGTACTTCTCCTTGGGGTGCTCCTATTCTATTCGTGAAGAAGAAAGATGGGAGTATGCAACTTTGTATTGATTATCGGGAGTTAAATCATGTCACCATCAAAAATAGGTTCTCATTTCCATGTATTGATGACCTGTTTGACAAGTTGCAAGGAGCCAAATTCTTTTCAAAGATTGATCTTCGTTCCAGATATCACCAATTGAAGATTAGAACCAATGATATTCCAAAGACGGCTTTCAGAACTCGGTCAGGCATTATGAATTCCTAGTCATGTCCTTTGGATTGACTAATGCTCCTGCTGCCTTCATGGATATGATGAATCAAGTATTCAAGGAATATTTGGATCATTTTGTTGTCGTCTTTATTGATGACATCTTCATATATTCCAAAAGCCGTGAAGATCATGAGGAACACTTGAGGCTGATACTCCAAAAGCTTCGTGAGTACAATCTTTATGCCAAGTTAAAGAAATGCAAGTTCTGGCTTGAGGAAGTAGCATTCCTTGGGTACGTGGTATCAAGTCATGGAATATCTGTTGACCCAACAAAGATTGAAGCTATTCAAAGCTGGGAGCAACCTAAATCAGTGACCGAAGTATGTAGCTTTCTCAACTTAGCTGGTTATTATTGGAGATTCGTAGAAGGGTTTTCTCGAATCGCTACTCCACTAACTCAGCTGACTCGAAAAGATACAAAGTTCAGTTGTAGCGAGGAATGTGAGAAGAGTTTTCAAGAACTCAAGAGGAGACTCATTTCAGCACCTGTTCTGATAATATCATCTGGATTGGAGGGATTTGTCATCTACAGTGATGCTTCGGGCAAAGGGTTAGGATGTGTTCTCATGCAACATGGGAAAGTCATAGCCTATGCCTCACGACAACTCAAAGAATATGAGAGGAATTATCCTACTCATGACCTAGAGTTAGCAGATGTTGTCTTCGCACTTAAAATTTGGAGGCATTACTTGTATGGGGAGAAAGTGGAGATCTTTACGGATCATAAAAGCCTTAAATATTTCTTCACTCAAAAGGAACTCAACATGCGACAACGACGCGTTGGCTTTTAGCTGTTGAAAGATTATGATCATACCATCAATACCATCCTGGAAAAGTGAGCGTGGTAGTCGACGCATTGAGTAGAAGATCATATATGTGGGATACAGAGTGCAATATTGTCATATAAAGGCCCATTTTGTATGACTTGCAAAGGATGGAGATAGATATAAAGACTCTAGGGACCCACGTGATGATGGCGAATATCTGAGTAGAACCGGCTTTAATTGATAAAATTAAAGCTGCTCGAATTCTGAGATCCAGAGTCGTCGCGTATGAGGAAGAAAGTGTAAGAAGGTGCGATGCAGGAAGCAAGAATCGAAGAAGAAGGAATACTTGAGTCAACTCCGGACTTTGTGTTCCTAACGACCACGATTTAAAGTAAAAATCATGATTGAGGCGCTGACACACACCGTTTTGCAATCCATCACAGGAGTACCAAAATGTATCATGATCTTCTACATACATTTTGGTGGGCAATATGAAGAGAGAGATAGCGCTGTTTATCTCAAGGTGTCTAACGTGTCAACGAGTCAAGGCAGAGCATCAAGTACCAAAAGGTCAATTGCAACCACTTGAAATTCTAGAATGGAAGTGGGAGCACATTACCATAGATTTCGTTACCGTTCTTCCTAAGGTTTCTCAAGGTATAAATGCGATTTGGGTCATTGTTGATAGATTTACCAAGTCTGCTCATTTCTTACCGATACGAGAAACTTATACACTTGAACGTCTTGCTCGTATGTACATAAACGAGATTGTAAGACTGCATGGTATGCCAGTACCCAAAGTTTCTGATCGAGACCCAAGATTCACTTCACGATTTTGGGTTAGTTTGCAGAAAGCTATGAGCACAGATTAACGATTTAGCTCGGCATATCATCCTCGACGCCAGCTGGACAATCGGAGGACTATTCAAACTATTGAAGATCTATTAAGACTCGTGTCCTTGATTTCAAGGAAGTTGGGACAAGTTCTTACCATTGGTGGAGTTTTCCTACAACAACGAGTTATCAAGCAAGTATTGGAATGGCTCCATTCAAGCATTGTATGGAAGAAAGTGTGGTTTCTCGGTATCTTTGAGATGAGGTGGGTGAAGCAACGTTGTTGGGACTGGAGTTGGTTCGTATGACTACAGAAAAGATTCAAACGATCCATCAACGTATAAAAACCTCACAAGATCGATAAAAGAGTTATGCTGATCTTCATCGAAAAGATGTGGAATTCGATATAGGAGATCATGTGTTGTTACGTGTTGCTCCATGGAAAGGAGTTACGAGATTTGGAAAGAGAGGAAAGCTCAATCCTCGATTCATCGGCCCATTTTAATCCTCGATCGAGTAGGGCGTGGCCTATAGACTCGCTTTACCGCCAAGTATGTCTCGTGTTCATAACATTTTTCACATATCCATGCTACGTAAATATGTGGAAGACCCGAACCACATTATTGAGTTAGAACCGGATGAAATAGCGGAAGATTTGACGTATGAAGAGGTTCTTGTTCAAATCTTGGATAAGAAGGAACATATTCTATGCTCCAAGGTTATACCATAACTCAAAGTTTTGTGGAGAAACCACGATGTTGAGGAAATGACTTGGGAGTTAGAGTCTGAAATGAAATCAAGGTATCCTTACCTCTTCAATATACCAGGTACATACCCTAATTTCGAGGGCGAAATTTCATAAGAAGGGGAGATTGTAAAACCCCAACTTTTTGAATAAAGATGAATTTTCTATAAATATTATTTTGGAATATGATGGAGTAAAATTGATATAATGTTATAGTTGTGGGTAATATTTATAAATTTTACAAAGTATGCAAGTTGTTATATAATATTCGATTGGTCGGGGAATATTCGTTTTAACAAGGAATAATCGTACAATGACACAATCATTGGTGGACCCCACAACGGAATTATTGTCGGATTGAGAAAACGACAAAAATACTTTATGAAAATAACAGCGGAAGTTTTACCGTTAACTGTTGAAACACTCGGTGTTAAAAGTACAGTAATACGCGTGGTTGCATAGTAGCACACGGCATTAATTATTGATGCTTACGTGATAAGTCACTTAGTTTTATTGGTATTATTAATTTAATAATACATAAAATCTTTTTATATAAAACAGAATACTTTTATAAAGTTATTCTATAAATAGAATATATTATATTCTATTATGCATAGTGTTGCGTAGTGTTTTGCATAGTAAAATCTTTTTATATAAAATGTAATACTTTTATAAAGTTATCATTTTATTAGACAATAATTAGAATATATTATATTTTATTATGCATAGTATTTGCATAGTTACTGCATAGTGTTTGCATAGTAAAATCTTTTATAAAGTTATTCGTTTTATTAGATTATAAATAGAATATATTATATTTTATTTAAAAGATTTTGCTTTAATTATCGTAGTCGATTAAAGTAAATCAATGCGGACCGTTCATGGATTAGTTACTATGCATTCCATTTTCCTATAAATAGAAGCTCATTCCTTCATTATTTTCTTACGAATTCACTGAACTCTAGAGAGAGAAACTATAGAGAGAGACTATAGAGAGATAGAAGAAAAGTATTCTACTAATTAACTACTTTTATATTAGGTTTCTTTTTACGGTAAGGGATATTATTCTTTTGTATTTAAGAAGAGAACTTCATTATTCCATTTCTTTATTATTATGTTGGAATAACTTTTGTATACATGAATACCCTATACGTGGTGACATTCTTCTATTATTCTGTCTTTATTATTCGTTGGAACATCCATCATGCTATATGCGGACTGGTTCCGCTTTTTATTATTACATCTTTATTATTACATTGGAACATCACATGCGTGCTTTACATCGGACTGGTTTCGTCTTTATTATTTCATTCTTTATTATTATGTTGGAACATCACGCTTGATTGTGATTTTCACACGACACGGTTCTATTATTATTATTCATTGGAATAACTTTTTTTATCGCAATCCGCGCGTGCATGGTGATTTGTTGTTATTCCATTCCTTATTATTCTCGATTGGTTAAAATTTTGACTTCTATACTCCATGAAATTAGTGGAATATCCTTGATATTTGCGCTTCATCCGATATTTTCATGGAAATATTCTTCGAGAAATCTTGAATTTTACTCTACAAAGCAAGTATCCTGTGTGAACAATTTGGGCGTTATTAGTTCTGAATAACTTAATTCTTGAACTTGTTTCATTGAATTCTTATATCATTGTCATCATCCTCATGTTTATATTTTTTGAAAGTCATCGTGGCACAGAAGTAAAGCATGGATGGACTTGGTATGATTATGACCGAGGATTATTGATTGTAATCATGGATAGTAATGTTACAAATGATGTGGTAAAAGTCCTTATTGGCCTGTAGTGCATTGATGGACAGTTGTTGGCATGATCATGACCATTGATGAATACACAAATATCATTGGCCCGTAATGCATGGAATTTGTGGTCGTTACCCTAATTAATATCCTTGGCCGTAGTGCAGTGATGATGTGGATTATTTATTAAGCTGAGTCTCAGCGATAAAAGTGATGAAAAACTTTTTAAATCATAAAAGATAGTAGATTCTATTCTCTACTTGACTCTTTTAATGGATTGCTTGATTCATTTGCAGATTAAACTTGATGTTGTTATATTTTATCGGTTTAACATTGTTGAAGGCTAACGATAATTTATTACGCATTATCTTAGTCATAATATTTCTTCTGAGGCTAGTTGAGCTCACCCTTCCTTTTCACCGTTCTCTTGAGTGAAATGAGAATATATTTGGGACGAGTCGGGGAACGGAGTGATGGTCCAGAGGATAGCATTAGTAGTCCTCACTATTCTATGAAATAGTGTGATAATATTTGTAATGAGGACTCCTTTTGAGTTTGTATAATCACTAGTAGAATATATTTGTATTGAAACTCACAGTTTATGTTTTGTCGTATTATACACGACCATTGTATTAGTAAGTTGTATTTGAATTCTGTACCATGTATCTGGCGAACCAAGATGGGTGATGTATACCTAATTTTGGGGGCATCACATACATGGCTAGAAATATTCAAATCTGGAAACTTGAGAAGAAACTTGATTACTTAATATATATAAAATTGTTGTCAATCTAAAAAAGGTTCCATAGTTAATATGACAAAAGTCTACAACAAGTTGCATATAAAATAAAGTAGACTGAAATAAAAAGGCTAAGCTCCCTACTAACAGATCATTTTCTTATTTTTACCCTTTCTGAACGATTCGCGAGGTGATCGTCCAATTATTGGTAGTCAGGACTTTAGGGGTGGTCAAGATAGTAGCGTTGGAATCATCGATGTCTTCGAGGATGACCATGAAGTGTTTGGAATTGGACGTAGGATCCTCATTTGGGATGCTTACATTCTTCCAGTAAATGACGGGTAGGATGGGTTGATTATCTAATGGACTAGCCCCACAGGAATCCTTTGATATGCTTTCAGATAAGCAAAAACTGTACGTGAATCGCAACTAAATCTTCTCTATAAATTTCTTATTTCTGGCCATCCTTGCCACAGCTTCGAGAGGTTCTTCCTCATTAGTTTCCTCATCTCTCCTTCGATTGACCTTGGGTATCAGAAGGTTATGTTGACACTCGAAATTTTGTGTTCCTGTTACTAACCCTGCAGGAGGGCAGAATCATCTTCCAGAGATAACCCGAAGTCATCTCAGTTCAATCTCGGAGACAACCCCAGGAAATTCAGTTCCAACCTCAGAGATAACCCCGAGGGATCCAGTTCAAGTTCAGGAGATAACCCTGGAAAAGTCAGTTTCAACCTCAGAGATAACCCTGGGATACTCAGCTCAACCCCGGAGATAACCTTGGGAGGTCAAGCACCCCTCAGAGAAAACCCTGAGGACATTCAACATTCACAGCAGCCCAATCTCAGAGATAACCCTGAGCAACGACTGCAACATATGCGCCAAAGCCAGAGATAACCCCGGTGAGGGACAAAATCATCATTTTGCCACCTCAATACCACATTCACGTTGTCTCAACACATTTCAATCCACTCTGCATACAAAAGTGTCCCATAAGAACCATAGCTCAAATCCCAAGTGACTACTACACAAGACAGCACACCGGATAGAATTTGAAGACTTAGAAATCTGGTCATGAACTCATCTTCCCGTCTTCGTACAACCTCTAATCACATGTTATTGTGTAACTCTCGACAACAACATTTTGAAAAGGTATAACACTCCTTTATCGGATGCCCGGATTGAAAGTTATGAACGTTCGAGCAAACAACGCATAGCTAAAGTGCACGTACTTTAAGACGATGGGATCCGCATGGCCCCGGGCAGCCTGGGCAGTCACAGGTAGACCCACGGCCATCGGGTCTTTAAATATGAGCTCTTTCCAGCTCATTTGAAAAAAAAAAGGAGAAAAGGAGAGAAAACTTTGTCCATTTCAACTTGTAAAACCTGCTGGAGTGCTCTAAACTAAGTGATTCTTCTTTCTCAACACTTGTGAGCTCGTGTTTTTAACATATTGAAATCTAACCGGTGGAAACTGAGTTTTCAGGCGTCAAAAGCTATCTGAAGTCTTCTTGGCAACCCACTATAAGATTTTTTT